>CM056595.1:3588826-3776326 GCA_029721355.1 Tegillarca granosa
TGGACTTAAATGATTTCATACAAGATAATAAGATCAATCTCTGTTGATACATGTAAAGCTGTGGTAAAAAAAACTTTAGAAATCTTTTTCAATCAATGTTAAAGGCATAGGAACGTAATTTGGAACAATCAATATACTTGTGCTTATCTATAAACACTTTTTTGCAGTATGAATTCTTTCTCTGTATTACTGTAGCTATAGTCTTAATTTCAATAAAACTGTTAAAGATTCTAATATTAAAATGATTAGTTGGAATTTCCTTAGGGACCCTACACACAGCCATTAGGCATAAAGTGTGTTAGGGTCAGAGGAAATTTAAACTATAAAATATGTATGGCAGTTTCTGCTGGATAGAATGTACTGGGCAAAAGTCATAGCTACCAATAAAAAAAAAAAAAAAAACAAGAGACCCATGGGCCTTAATGCTCACCTGAGGAAATGTCCAAAAACTTGCAAAGAACTTAATTACAGAAACTTTACAAAATTCCTCAGTTTGGAAATCTGGCAATATTTAATCAGAAATCTGGTCACATTCATTTATAAATAGCTTAAATGCATGATTTAAATAGTACAATGAATAATTTCCTAATAATGATTTTGACCTTTGAACATATGAACTTGAACCTTAAATCAAAATGGTGGTAATATCAATACTACATTATTCTAAGATACATGCTTGTACAAAAAGTTAATGGTTTTCAAGATAATTTACAATTTCAGTCTTCTTCTACAGCTATGACCTTGACCTTTGAATTTATGACCTTGAACCATATATCAAAATGACCGTCATATCAATACATACAATATTCTAATATACATGCCTATACAAAAAGTTAACAGTTTTCAAGATAATTCACATTTCAGTACAATGATGCAGCTATGACCTTCACTTTTCAACATATAACCTTGAACCATATATCAAAATGATTGTCTATCAATACCTTAAATATTCTAATATACTTGCCTATACAAAAGGATAAAAGTTAAGATAATTAACAATTTCAGTACACTTATGCAGCTATGACCTTGACCTTTGAACATATGACCTTGAACCATATATCAAAATGATCATCAAATCAATACTAACAATATTCTAATATACATGCCTATACAAAAAGTTAACAGGTTTCAAGATAATTCACAATTTCAGTACATATATTCAGCTATGACCTTGACCTTTCAACATATGACCTTGAACCATATATCAAAATGATCGTCATATCAATACTTACAATATTCCAATATATATGTCTATACAAAAAGTTCATAGTTTTCAAGATAATTCACAATTTCAGATTTCTACAGATATGACCCAGACCTTTCAACATAAGACCTTGTACCATATATCAAAATGATTGTCATATCAATACCTACAATATTCTAATACATGCCTATACAAAAAGTTAACAATTTTCAAGATAATTCACAATATCAGTACAATGATGCAGCTATGACCTTCACCTTTCAACATATGACCCTGAACCATATATCAAAAATAATTGTCATATCAATACCTACAATTTTTAATATACATTGCTTTTATTTATCTCTTATAGTCTTCATAGCCTCAAGCTGCAAAAATCACAAACCAGGTCATGATCGTAATCTTTTATCTTGACCCAAATTTGAAGGTCTTTTAAAGAAAAAGTCAAAAATGAAACCCCATTTATTATGGGCAAACTTTGAGCAGAAAAGCTCACTTGCGTCTAATATGTTTCGATACCCACTATCTGAGAGCAAAAAGATGACATATTTACAGCTGGAAAATATGGTGCACCTTGTTATTGTCGAAGTAACGTAAAACATGACAATAATCAAATGAAAGATAAAACAAGAAAAATTTAAACACATGAAAATCTATGGTGATAAATTCTCCACAAGGAAACTGTGCGTGAAACTGATAATAAACATTGCTATGCCAGTTGAGCATAGTCAAAGAAAAGATTTTTAACTGGCTTCAACTATTTCTACTTTAATTATTGATGTTACCAATTTAAAATAGCGTTACTTTTCTCAAACTACCTGCAACTAGCACTGGTGTGAAGCTAGCCCCAATTCCAGCCCGCAATTCTTATCAAAAACCGCCAGCCCGCAATTCTATTTTTTCAACAGAAAAATATTTCATACACATTATCATTGAAATCAATAATTTTTATCAATACAAAGTCCAGCAATAATAAATACCTTTTCAAAAAGACCACCTGTATATTAACACACCCAAGACTAATACTTCAACGAAAAAACGGAAAATAACGCCTCGGGCGTCAGACGCTTTTCCCCATCTAGGCCTTTCTGTCACACATTCAGCTATCCAAGTAGAAGATTTGGTGAAAATTCAAGAGCCCTAGAGGGGTAGAACAGTTCTAACAAGAGCTTAGAAGGCAGATACCCCCTCCCGAAAAATGAAATTTTTTGAATAAAGGTTAAGGTTGAAGTAGCGTATCTGGCGTCAGACGCTTTTCCCCATCTAGGCCTTTCTGTCACCATTCAGCTATCCAAGTAGAAGATTTGGTGAAAATTTCAAGAACCCTAGAGGGTAGAACAGTTCTAACAAGAGCTCAAAGGCAGATACCCCCTCCCGAAAAATGAAATTTTGAATAAAGTTAAGGTTGAAGTAGCGTATCTGGCGTCAGACGCTTTTCCCCATCTAGGCCTTTCTGTCACACATTCAGCTATCCAAGTAAGATTTGGTGAAAATTTCAAGAACCCTAGAGGGGTAGAACAGTTCTAACAAGAGCTCAGAAGGCAGATATCCCCTCCCGAAAATGAAATTTTGAATAAAGGTTAAGGTTGAAGTAGCGTATCTGACGTCAGACGCTTTCCCCATCTAGGCCTTTCTGTCACACATTCAGCTATCCAAGTAGAAGATTTGGTGAAAATTTCAAGAACCCTAGCGGGGGAGAACAGTTCTAACAAGAGCTCAGAAGGCAGATACCCCCTCCCGAAAAATGAAATTTTGAATAAAGGTTAAGGTTGAAGTAGCGTATCTGGCGTCAGACGCTTTTCCCTCATCTAGGCCTTTCTGTCACACATTCAGCTATCCAAGTAGAAGATTTGGTGAAAATTTCAAGAACCCTAGAGGGGTAGAACAGTTCTAACAAGAGCTTAGAAGGCAGATACCCCCTCCCGAAAAACGGAATTTTGAATAAAGAGAGCTCGATCCCCCTTCTGAAAACGAAATTTTTGAACTTTTGTTTTAACTCACCTGAGCACAAAGGGCTAAAGTGAGCTATTGGTCCAATAGAGGCGACCCTCCGTAGTCTGTCGTCCGTCGTCCATCCGTCCGTCAACAATTGTTCCAAACAACTTCTTCTCAGAAACTTTTGGTCAAATTTCGTTTAAACTTGGTCAAAAGCATCAATAGAACATTGCCTTTCAGATTTGTTTTTTTTTTTTTTTTTTTTTAAATTGTAAATAGTACTTTTTTTTTTACAAAAATTACTGTAATGAATTAATTTAGGTGAACTCTTTTTCCAAACATCATTTTCTTATGTGAGGAAACATATTTTGACAATTTTAATGAAATTCTGAAAAATACAAGTCACTTTTTTTCGGCCTTTTTCATTTTCAATTCTAGCAACCCAAGGTTCGAGGGTTCAAATCCCAGTGGGGCCATTCTTTTTTTATATATATATTTTATTTTTTTTTTTTTTAATTTCTGTAATAATTTAGTTATGAATTTTAACTTTTTAAGTGGTTATTATTTAGCTAAAAACACCTTGATTTTTTTTTTTTTTTTTTTTTTTTTTTTTTTTTTTTTACAGAATCATTGTTATGTGACGTTATTTAAATTAATTGACCATTTTCAAAAAAATAATTGCAGTTGAATTTAACATTTTTAAAAAATATTTTAATTAATGTGTCAAATCTGAAAGTCTTAAATCCGGATCTGAAATTTCTCCTGTGAGCTTTTGTTATGGATAGAAACTCTGCAATCCACATTACATCCATCAAGACTTCTTTTTAGACACTAATGGTCACATTTCCATTCATATAGTCAATAGCACCTTTAGACCATTGCCATTCTCATTTGTGTTTCTGGTCGCTTTGGATACCAAAAGTTGGTCACAATGGCCTATATAGCTAAAAACACAAACAATAAAAATAATGTTATCTGAAAACTACTTCTATTGATGGCAAAATGTTATTACCTTAACCGGTATTATCAAGACATACCAGTTACGTTTTAAACTCAGGTGAGCAAACTTAGGGCCAACTTGGGCCTCTTGTTATTTTAATCATTTATCTATTTTTTTTTCGCTTCAATATGCCTCGTTGTGGAAATCTTTTTCTGACGCATTGGTCCGAATATTTTCTTAAATTCCATTCACTACAATTGCCGTGCTTGTATTTATTATGATTTAGTAAAAATTATTTTGAATATTCGAAAAAGGCTTATTTAAACTTTGAATATTTTTCATGTCAATTCTTTATTTTTTATTTATTTAATTTTTTTTTTTTTTTGAAAACCCAAGGCGACTACATTTATTTCATAATTATTTAAAGATCAATTACAACTTACTAAATAGTAGATATTACTTTGCAATTTTACCAAGGTGAGAGGTTCTGAGTTTCGCTAAACAATTTAGCTTAATTGATTGGACTATCGCATTATACTTACGACGCACGAAGGGACTGGAGCTATACCATGCACTTCCTATGCCAGGACCACTTGTATTTTTAGCATGGTTGAACCATTTCCAAAATTTATGAAAAATTAATGCAAGAAGACCCAGTCTTTGAAAAACGGGAATATTTGTGGATACAGAATGGGTATATCATTTAATGTTGTTCAGGGTTAGTTGACCATCTTTTTCTACAAAAATGGTCTTTTTAGTGAATTTTTAAATTCTCGGTATTGTTGCAAAATGTTTGCTTCATTGAGAAAATTTAAATTGGGTTATACAAATAATGCAGAAATGTTTGCATAACACTAGATAATGAGCTTAATTGGCCAATTTTGGTTTACATTTCCACGGACTGAGTCTGTAACCATAAGAAGAAAAGAAAACAACATACAAATGTAGCATTAACTATATAGACTTATTTTCATGTTGCTTAAATCAGTGCAATTTGAATAAAAATCAGAATGAAGTCATTGTAATAGTTTTAAGTGTTTAAGGTTATAGGTTAGTTTTAAGTGCGAACATGAACAAACTTACCAGTTTTCAACTATATCAAAATTTCAGTTTGTGCTCCTTTTGATATTATGTGCCATCATTAGAAGAAAACGATTATAAAAATCTTCAGTTTATGCAACTACGATTATCGATTCTAGAAAAAAACTACTTGGTATGCTTATTGATAGTAGTGAACTAGGAACTAGGAACTCCCCGTGATACATGTATCATCATTTAGCATAAGGAAATCAAAAACATTAAAGTTAGACTACTCAAAAAGCAATAACGATAGCCTACTTTGCTAATAAACGGACAATCCAAGACCTTATCCAGCTAGACTTCTTTAAAAGTGGATATAATATACACGTCTTTTAAAAAATGTTGTAGTCTTTAAGTTTCCTGCAAAATTTGTGACCTTGACCTTTGAACTTCTATCGTGACCGTTAAATTAAAGCTACACAATGTTAAAGTAATTCAGATTATTTACCCAATTTATACAAATTTAGTAAGAATCTGTGTCCTTCACTTTTGACCAATGACATTAATATGCATATCAAATTGATTATTTTAAAAGTATCCACAATATATGGATCCTGCTCTCGTTACACTGAAACATATTTTACCTTAAAACATAGAAAAAAGCGCGTAACCGAAAACATCCAAATTAAAGAAAATGTGATTTAAAATTTATAAACTAATGGCGCGATAAAAAATATAATCGGAGGTACGAAAACCATGGTAATGTCATCTGGGCCTTCAAAAGGGTGTATGGTAATTTTAGCTTATCAGAAAAGGACCAAATCCACCCATTCACATAACTCTGATAATGTGTCAAAAGTAAATACTCTCGCCTAAAATTTAAGTCTTATGTTTGACCTGGCCGGTAATTTAACCAGCATCAGAACCTCCACCCCCGCCTCCAAGATCTACTTGTAACCACCCAGGCATTATTCAATTGGTGTTGGGTTTGTGGTCTTAGGTGCCAGCTTGCGAATCACAGTACCTTACATCTAAAGAGTTAGTTCCCTTGCAATTTTTTTTTTTGTTTTTCTGACTGCTGTATATCCATTTTTTTCTATGAGTACACCAGTTTGCGTTACCATTTCCCTATCTGATTACCTTCATACAGTGAAATTATTTACATCAGGATGCTAAATACAATCAACAAAGCGAAGCATAGCATAGCAAGAATGCAAACTAGTTAAATGTCAACTTGCAAGGTTCCTAATCTTTTCTCAGTGACAGCGGTAGTGAGAAAATGTGTCATTTTCATAAGAATTGCTGTAACATGTTAATATGTATCTCAAAGTCAATGCTTAGAATAAAAAAAAGCCATATCCTGTATGAACACAAAAGATTAAGAAAAATAATGCATAATTTTTATACATGTTTTGATAATTTCCACAAAGAATGAACACTCAGTAATCAAAGTTTAATGAGAAATAATTATTTGTATATTTTAATCATATCATGCAACATTTTCAAACAAAAACGGCTTCTTGATTAATCAAGACAATGAAAAATGCATCTTCCATTCATGTGAGTCAGAATTTATAACTATTTAAAAAACCTTTCTAGCACGTATGTACTTGTTTTGCATACTAGTATATTCATATGGCATTTTTCTTTACAACACAAAATACTTCTATCTTCATATATTTAAATGACCCCATCTTTTCCTTCCTAAAGGTTTCTTCTCTGTTGTACAGTGGATTTTAACTCTTATTTTTGAGTGAAATTTTAAGGTTCTTATTTGGGGCTAGTTTTCAACAGTCGAAATCATCACTATTTTGTTTTGATTTGGTCCTTTTTTCTTATTTTGATCATACTTCAATGTAGTTTTTTACTTTAAATGCATTGAAGCATTGTTTTGTATACATAGAACAGGGCCATAAGTAAGGTTCATGAACATTTTAAAGACATTTTTTCGTACTAAATAAGATCTTTTGGTGAAAGATATTTTGCTACACTGTTCCAATTATTTACCTATTTTGATTATTGCAACTAACCTAATGCTATATAGTGATTTCAGTACTTTCAGTAATTTGATTAGCTCTTGGTAGCAAACCTCAGTTGTGATAAGACCGGATGTGGGACGGTCAAAAGTAGTCCATAAAAAAACTCAGGGAGCCTTACTAGACCCTGCTCAATATATATATATATATATTTTAAATATATATCACTGTACAATTTTGCCAAGGTGAGAGCTTCTGAGGTTTACAAGAGTTAGTCTGAATTGATTTACTAGTGCACTATATTCTTATAAATGAAATATGGGTGCATGAAAATAAATATTATGAGCAAAATTGGACATTTATTACTGTCAGTTCATTTTTCGTGAGGGGTATCTGCCTTCTGAGCTCTCGTTAGAACTGTTCTACCCCTCTAAGGTTCATGAAATTTTCACCAAATCTTCTACTTGGATAGCTGAATGTGTGACAGAAAGGCCTAGGTGGGGAAAAGCGTCTGACGCCAGATACAGTACTTCAACCTTAACCTTTATTCAAAATTTCATTTTTCGTGAGGGGGTATCTGCCTTCTGAGCTCTCGTTAGAACTGTTCTACCCCTCTAGGGTTCATGAAATTTTCACCAAATCTTCTACTTGGATAGCTGAATGTGTGACAGAAAGGCCTAGGTGGGGAAAAGCGTCTGACGCCAGATACAGTACTTCAACCTTAACCTTTATTCAAAATTTCATTTTTCGTGAGGGGGTATCTGCCTTCTGAGCTCTCGTTAGAACTGTTCTACCCCTCTAGGGTTCATGAAATTTTCACCAAATCTTCTACTTGGATAGCTGAATGTGTGACAGAAAGGCCTAGGTGGGGAAAAGCGTCTGACGCCAGATACAGTACTTCAACCTTAACCTTTATTCAAAAATTTCATTTTTCGTGAGGGGGTATCTGCCTTCTGAGCTCTCGTTAGAACTGTTCTACCTCTCTAGGGTTCATGAAATTTTCACCAAATCTTCTACTTGGATAGCTGAATGTGTGACAGAAAGGCCTAGGTGGGGAAAAGCGTCTGACGCCAGATACAGTACTTCAACCTTAACCTTTATTCAAAATTTCATTTTTCGTGAGGGGGTATCTGCCTTCTGAGCTCTCGTTAGAACTGTTCTACCCCTCTAGGGTTCTTGACATTTTCACCAAATCTTCTACTTGGAAAGCTGAATGTGTGACAGAAAGGCCTAGGTTGGGGAAAAGCGTCTGACGCCAGATACAGTACTTCAACCTTAACCTTTATTCAAAATTTCATTTTTCGTGAGGGGGTATCTGCCTTCTGAGCTCTCGTTAGAACTGTTCTACCCCTCTAGGGTTCATGAAATTTTCACCAAATCTTCTACTTATATAGCTGAATGTGTGACAGAAAGGCCTAGGTGGGGAAAAGCGTCTGACGCCAGATACAGTACTTCAACCTTAACCTTTATTCAAAATTTCATTTTTCGTGAGGGGGTATCTGCCTTCTGAGCTCTCGTTAAAACTGTTCTACCCCTCTAGGGTTCATGAAATTTTCACCAAATCTTCTACTTGGATAGCTAAATGTGTGACAGAAAGGCCTAGGTGGGGAAAAGCGTCTGACGCCAGATACAGTACTTCAACCTTAACCTTTATTCAAAATTTCATTTTTCGTGAGGGGGGAATCTGCCTTCTGAACTCTCGTTAGAACTGTTGTACCCCTCTAGGGTTCATGAAATTTTCACCAAATCTTCTACTTGAATAGCTGAATGTGTGACAGAAAGGCCTAGATGGGGAAAAGCGTCTGACGCCAGATACAGTACTTCAACCTTAACCTTTATTCAAAATTTCATTTTTCGTGAGGGGGTATCTGCCTTCCGAGCTCTCGTTAGAACTGCTCTACCCCTCTAGGGTTCATGAAATTTTCACCAAATCTTCTACTTGGATAGCTGAATGTGTGACAGAAAGGCCTAGGTGGGGAAAAGCGTCTGACGCCAGATACAGTACTTCAACCTTAACCTTTATTCAAAATTTCATTTTTCGTGAGGGGGAATCTGCCTTCTGAACTCTCGTTAGAACTGTTGTACCCCTCTAGGGTTCATGAAATTTTCACCAAATCTTCTACTTGAATAGCTGAATGTGTGACAGAAAGGCCTAGATGGGGAAAAGCGTCTGACGCCAGATACAGTACTTCAACCTTAACCTTTATTCAAAATTTCATTTTTCGTGAGGGGGTATCTGCCTTCTGAGCTCTCGTTAGAACTGCTCTACCCCTCTAGGGTTCATGAAATTTTCACCAAATCTTCTACCTGGATAGCTAAATATGTGACAGAAAGGCCTAGATGGGGAAAAGCGTCTGACGCCAGATACAGTACTTCAACCTTAACCTTTATTCAAAATTTCATTTTTCGTGAGGGGGTATCTGCCTTCTGAGCTCTCGTTAGAACTGTTTTACCCCTCTAGGGTTCATGAAATTTTCACCAAATCTTATACTTGGATAGCTGAATGTGTGACAGAAAGGCCTAGGTGGGGAAAAGCGTCTGACGCCAGATACAGTACTTCAACCTTAACCTTTATTCAAAATTTCATTTTTCGTGAGGGGGTATCTGCCTTCTGAGCTCTCGTTAGAACTGTTCTACCCCTCTAGGGTTCATGAAATTTTCACCAAATCTTCTACTTGGATAGCTGAATGTGTGACAGAAAGGCCTAGGTGGGGAAAAGCGTCTGACGCCAGATACAGTACTTCAACCTTAACCTTTATTCAAAATTTCATTTTTCGTGAGGGGGTATCTGCCTTCTGAACTCTGGTTAGAACTGTTCTACCCCTCTAGGGTTCATGAAATTTTCACCAAATCTTCTACTTGGATAGTTGAATGTGTGACAGAAAGGCCTAGGTGGGGAAAAGCGTCTGACGCCAGATACTTTACTTCAACCTTAACCTTTATTCAAAATTTCATTTTTCGTGAGGGGGTATCTGCCTTCTGAGCTCTCGTTAGAACTGTTCTACCCCTCTAGGGTTCATGAAATTTTCACCAAATCTTCTACTTGGATAGCTGAATGTGTGACAGAAAGGCCTAGGTGGGGAAAAGCGTCTGACGCCAGATACAGTACTTCAACCTTAACCTTTATTCAAAATTTCATTTTTCGTGAGGGGGTATCTGCCTTCTGAACTCTGGTTAGAACTGTTCTACCCCTCTAGGGTTCTTGACATTTTCACCAAATCTTCTACTTGAATAGCTGAATGTGTGACAGAAAGGCCTAGGTGGGGAAAAGCGTCTGACGCCAGATACAGTACTTCAACCTTAACCTTTATTCAAAATTTCATTTTTCGTGAGGGGGTATCTGCCTTCTGAGCTCTCGTTAGAACTGTTCTACCTCTCTAGGGTTCTTGAAATTTTCACCAAATCTTCTACTTGAATAGCTAAATGTGTGACAGAAAGGCCTAGATGGGGAAAAGCGTCTGACGCCAGATACAGTACTTCAACCTTAACCTTTATTCAAAATTTCATTTTTCGGGAGGGGGTATCTGCCTTCTGAGCTCTCGTTAGAACTGTTCTTCCTCTCTAGGGTTCTTGAAATTTTCACCAAATCTTCTACTTGGATAGCTGAATTTGTGACAGAAAGGCCTAGATGGGAAAAAGCGTCTGACGCCCGAGGCGTTATATTCCTTTTTTTGCGTTGAAGTTTTAGTCTTGTGGTCTTAATGTACAGGTGGACTTTTTGAAAAGGTATTTACCGCTTCTGGACTTTGTATTTATGTCATATTGTTGATTTCAATGATAATGTGAATTAAATATTTTTTCTGTTGAAAAAAATAGAATTGCGGGCTGGCGGTTTTTGATAAGAATTGCGGGCTGGAATTGCGGGCTAGCTTCACACCAGTCGTTACGCGGTACCATTCCTACAGTATTATTCAAATGTGACGTAAATTTATGGACAAGCAAAACATACACAAGAGTCGACGAACAGAAAGTCTTGCATTTTTTACAGTGTAATTTTAATACTGCTTTTTAATTTGCCGTGTAAAATTTTCATTTCCGCGGGCTTGAGAGCTTTTGCATTTATACATCTATATTTAAATACATTTAAAATGCAAAACGCAATCCGGAACTACAATAGGGAAACAAACATGGCTGCAGCGTTACATGTTTACATTGGACACAAGGCTAAAACGCATTTAAGAGATTTTACAAGAACGGTTTGATATTTAAAATGTACAAAATAAAACCAATGAAAATTATCAAATAAAATTTTAATGACTTCCTTAATTAAATTGGCGCCACACGGGTGTACCGATTAGACGGTTAGTTTAACACGCACGTTATTTATCCGCACTTTTTTGGCGTGGAGTGAAAACCAGTAAAAACTTTTTTTCAGATATATTGATGGTATTTTCTTGATTTTTCATTATATAATGTTTTTATAAAGACATTATACAATAATAATAATAATAATCATAACATATAATAATAACAATGATAATAATAACAAAATTTAAATATCAACAAAACAAATGCTGTTATTTGTGGACTATATTACGGTCTAAAATCACGTTTTCGGTCTAAAAATGCACGTTCTTCAAGGCTGTTGCGGATATTGGACTCCTTCTGATGTGCATAATATGTATTAAAGGAGGGAATGTTTGAGTCTTGTGTCATGTGCAGAATTTTTAATTTTTACAAACAGAATTTGTCATGTGCAGAATTTTGAATATTTCTCTTTGTAAAAATTCAAAATTCTGCACATGACACCTGAAATAAATGGATGTTTTTTAACGAAAATATAACAATTGAACTTTTGTAAAATGAATGCAAAAACTTTGAAGGCAAACCAACGCGCGTTATTCAGGTTGGTTGTAAAGTTTTTTGCATTTTTATTTCAAGATAAACATCATTTTAAAACAGTTCAATTGTTAAATTTTGGTCGAAAATTATTGACGTTTCGGTAGCTACTAAGTTCTTGAGCAGCGAAGGTTATGGTTATTATGACGTCACTGTTGATTGACGTCATTACCATACCAACAGGAATTTGGTGTGTTTATTTTCTGAATGATGAGGAAGATGGAGAGAAGAACTTTCTTTCCGCTTCCAAAAACAGAGACAACCGCTCCATACGAAAGCGGAACTTGTGATTTTTGCAAGCAAAGCGGCGTTAGAATTACCGCATTACATTGTAGAAAACATTTTTATTGTCGCGTATGTGAAGAATTTTCACCGAAATTTCAAAGAGGTGATTACAGATGCCGAGTTTGTTCCGAAAGAACGAGAAAACTCGCGGAAGAAAACATGCAGAGAGTTGATAACTTTTTTAAATCCAAAACTGGCGGTGGTTGTAGAAAGAAAAATAAGTTTGAAGAAATTGCATTCAGTTTAGAAGGATCAAGGGTCATCACATTTGATACAACCAATGGTAAGATAAGATCATCATTGTACATAGACTTTGTATATTTAATTTTCACTTCCCCTTTAAGCGCTGAACATTACATATAACCAACTCTTTTTACATTCTCTGCTAGTGATTGTTTTTAGCCCGATCACATGCGAGACTTTTAATGACAATAAATTTGTCTACCAGCTTTTTCTGGCTATAAATAATATGTATTTTTGATGAGCTTTTTACTGATTAAGATGAAACTTAATATCTCAACTCATAAATTCCTAACTACTTTAATTATTTTTTCATAATCATATTCTTAATAAAATGAAATATTTACCTCCCGGTTGTAAAAAATTCATGAGGGTAAAAATGAAGTTAAAATAAAAGTAGACTAGATGTATAGTTAAATAATCAATATTCAGTTCAGTATGATCTCTTATTACCTAAATTGATTTTTTACTGTTGATTGTTAAACATTTCATTTTCTAGAGTTCTAGTGTTTCCCCGCAAAGGACTTGAAAATGTCAGTTTAAATTCACAATTTCGAAGATTATTTTATTTCATTAAAACACGATTATGTAATTCCACATCAAACTTGCAGCATTTCAACTCAAAAACACTTGTTTAAGGAAGTGATAAAGATTTTTTTCGAAGGTGTCAGGAATGTACGAAAGCCTATTAGGCTCATGAATAAAAAAAAATTAAAAGGCGTAATAACGCGAAATAAAGGCGTAATAACGCGAAATGAAGGCGTAATAACGCGAAATAAAAGCGTTATAACGCAAAATAAAGGCATAATAACGCGAATTGAAAGGCGTAATAACGCGAAATAAAGGAGTTATAACGCGAAATAAAGGCGTTATAACGCGAAATAAAGGCGTAATAACGCCAATTAAAGGCGTAATAACGCGAATTGAAAGGCGTAATAACGCGAAATAAAGGCTTAATAACGCGAAATAAAGGCGTAATAACGCGAATTGAAAGGCATAATAACGCGAATTGAAAGGCGTTATAATGCGAAGTGAAAGGCGTTATAATGCCTTTTTGTCTATATATAGAGCAGTCACTTCCCTTGAGAATCGTTTCTCTCCAAAGGTTAATATCCCTTTCCACAAACAGATTGATTTTAGTTTAAATTCTTTTAGACAGCCTACAGAAAATGAAAGTGAATAAACCTTGATCTGTCTATATTAACTAAGATAGACACAAATGTCATTTAATCACTATTAAAAGTTAATCAGGATCTCATAAATAGCCATGTGTACAAAGACACTCTTTATGAAAAATACTTTAAAATCGACAAATGGTACGGTTTCAGAAATAACTATTCATTTCAGCGCAGAATCGGATGATGTACAGTTTTTTAAATTTTCATAGAAATTATACATATAAAAACTGATTACATTACATATAATGTATATGTGCAGGACACACACACACACACACACACACACACACACACACACACACACACACACACAGAGAGACTTTTAATAATGTATGTAATGGGGCGGAAAAAAGACCTTTAAAAACCTGGACCTCCACACCATTATGGTAAGCAACTTGCGTCATAAAACGAAATAAGGGGTTTTAAGGCGAATTGAAAGGCGTAATAACGGGAAATAAAGGCGTAATAACGCGAAATAAAGGCGTTATAACGCGTTATTATGCCTTTCAATTCGCGTTTTTACGCCTTTATTTCGCGTTATAACGCCTTTATTTCGCATTATAACGCCTTAATTCGCGTTATTACGCCTTTATTTCGCGTTATTACGCCTTTAAATTCACGTTATTACGCCTTTATTTCGCGTTATTACGCCTTTCAATTCGCGTTATTACGCCTTTATTTCGCGTTATTACGCCTTTTAATTTTTTTTATTCATGAGCCTAAGAGGCTTTCGTAGGCGTAATAACGGGAAATAAAGGCGTAATAACGCGAAATAAAGGCGTTATAACGCGTTATTATGCCTTTCAATTCGCGTTTTTACGCCTTTATTTCGCGTTATAACGCCTTTATTTCGCATTATAACGCCTTAATTCGCGTTATTACGCCTTTATTTCGCGTTATTACGCCTTTAAATTCACGTTATTACGCCTTTATTTCGCGTTATTACGCCTTTCAATTCGCGTTATTACGCCTTTATTTCGCGTTATTACGCCTTTCAATTCGCGTTATTACGCCTTTATTTCGCGTTATTACGCCTTTATTTCGCGTTATTACGCCTTTTAATTTTTTTTATTCATGAGCCTAAGAGGCTTTCGTAGGAATGAACTTATACATCATGAAATATATATACATCAGCTCAGTAGGATTCTGATTGGATGAAATTGACTTAGTTTACATAAATTTATTTGCAGAAATATTTTACTAAAGAAAAAAAAATTGAGTTCGATCATAAATATTGAAATAAAATAATAATAATAATAATAGAAAGAAAAAAGAAAAAGGTGCACAAAACAACATCAGTGAACAAGAATGCACCTTCAGAAGTCAGAGATGTCGATGAAGCAGTGATTATTTATAAGCAAATTTTGATGGATAATCACGTTGTCAACACCTCGTACTTCTGTTGGTCATTCGTGTAGATACATTTTGTCAAAATTCAAAAAACAATTTCCATGTGTGGTTGAACACGTGAAGTCGAAACAAGTTGGGTGATTAAACGCTTATGCATAAGTATAACCAATTCGACATCAATTATAATTTATGGGCATCTTTTTTTATGGATTGGTACGTTTTTACTTTTATGTATTAATAGATTCTGATGATGAAAGTGATTTATCAGGCAACAATGATGAATGGGAGAAGTTATTAGAAGATTTGACCAATGAAAAAGATCGAGAGAAAAGTCAATCGCCAATCAAAAGTAAGAAGCGACAAAGAGAGATTAAGTTTGATATCGACACAGAGGATGACCCGAAAGTGAAACATGGTGACCTCGAAGCAAAATCTCCAGAACTTATGAACAGAGCAATGTCATTTATTAAACTGGTTCTACCGTCGACAGAGCCGCCGTACCACGGAAGTTGTGAGAAAGTCCACTCTGAAGGAACTCCGAACACTCCAGATCCAGGGAGCTGTGATAGTGAAAGGCAAATATCAAAAAGGGAAGATATATTTATAAACCAGAATGACAAACTCCCCCCAGTAAAACAACCTGAACTAATAGCATCATATGACTCAGAAACATCATCAGATGAGAGAAGTTCTTCGCCTGTAAAAGGTAAAATCGTATGATTAATGTGAAAACTACCAAACAAATGCAAACTAGTTAAGAAACAACGTAAAAACTTTGCAAAACACTGGTCGATTCTCACTAAATTCTTTGTATTATACCTCAAACAGAAGATATGTATATCAGTACGTGAAGTACATACAATTAAGCTGTTTTATACTTATACTTTATTTGGTAACTTATTTAATCAAATACAGCTTCTTAATATTGCAAATAGACGTGGTAATATTGTGTTCTCAGTGCTCTCAGTACGTTGTTATATTGTGTTCTCGGTGCTCTCATTACGTTGTTATATTGTGTTCTCAGTGCTGTCAGTATGTTGTTATATTGTGTTTTTGGTGCTCTCAGTTCGTTGTTATATTGTGTTCCCAGTGCTCTCAGTACGTGGTAATATTTTGTTCTTACTGCTCTCAGTACGTTGTTATATTATGTTCTCAGTGCTCTCAGTACGTTGTTATATTGTGTTCTCAGTGCTCTCAGTACGTTGTTATATTGTGCTCTCAGTGCTCTCAGTACGTGGTAATATTTTGTTCTTACTGCTCTCAGTACGTTGTTATATTGTGTTTTTAGTGCTCTCAATACGTTGTTATATTGTGTTCTCAATGCTCTCAGTACCTTGTTATATTGTGCTCCCAGGGCTTTTTATAGGTTGTTATATTGTGTTCTTACTGCTCTGAGTACGTTGTTATATTGTATTCTCGGTGCTCTTAGTACATTGATATAGTTTGTTCTCAGTGCTCCCATAACTTTGTTATTGTTTAGTGTGTTCTGAATAGCCAGCACGTTGATATATTGTGTTCTCAATAGTCAGTACGTTGTTATATTCTGTTCTCAATAGTCAGTACGTTGTTATAATGAGTTCTTACTGCTCTGAGTACGTTGTTATATTGTGTTCTTACTGCTCTGAGTACGTTGTTATATTGTGTTCTCGGTGCTCTTAGTACATTGATATAGTTTGTTCTCAGTGCTCCCAGTCCTTTGTTATGTTATAATGTGTTCTAAATAGCCAGCACGTTGATATATTGTGTTCTCAATAGTAAGTACGTTGTTATATTCTGTTCTCAATAATCAGTACGTTGTCACATTTTGCTCTCAGTGCTCTTAGTACGTTGTTATGTTGTGTTCTCACAGCTCTTAGTACGTTGTTATGTTGTGTTCTCACAGCTCTTAGTATGTTGTTATATTGTGTTCATAGTGCTCTCAGTACCTTGTTATAATGTGTTCTTACTGCTCTGAGTACGTTGTTATATTGTGTTCTTACTGCTCTGAGTACGTTGTTATATTGTGTTTTCGGTGCTCTTAGTACATTGATATAGTTTGTTCTCAGTGCTCCCAGTCCTTTGTTATGTTATAGTGTGTTCTAAATAGCCAGCACGTTGATATATTGTGTTCTCAATAGTCAGTACGTTGTTATATTCTGTTCTCAATAATCAGTACGTTGTTATATTTTTTTCTCAGTGCTCTTAGTACGTTGTTATGTTGTGTTCTCACAGCTCTTAGTACGTTGTTATGTTGTGTTCTCACAGCTCTTAGTATGTTGTTATATTGTGTTCATAGTGCTCTCAGTACCTTGTTATAATGTGTTGTTACTGCTCTGAGTACGTTGTTATATTGTGTTCTTACTGCTCTGAGTACGTTGTTATATTGTGTTCTCGGTGCTCTTAGTACATTGATATAGTTTGTTCTCAGGGCTCTTAGTACGTTGTTATAGTGTGTTCTCAATAGTCAGCACGTTGATATATTGTGTTCTCATTAGTCAGTACGTTGTGATATTGTGTTCTCAGTAGTCAGTACGTTGTTATATTGTGTTCTCAGTGCTCTTAGTACGTTGTTATGTTGTGTTCTCACAGCTCTTAGTACGTTGTTATGTTGTGTTCTCACAGCTCTTAGTATGTTGTTATATTGTGTTCATAGTGCTCTCAGTTCCTTGTTTTAATGTGTTCTTATTGCTCTGAGTACGTTGTTATATTGTGTTCTTACTGCTCTGAGTACGTTGTTATATTGTGTTTTCGGTGCTCTTAGTACATTGATATAGTTTGTTCTCAGGGCTCTTAGTACGTTGTTATAGTGTGTTCTCAATAGTCAGCACGTTGATATATTGTGATCTCATTAGTCAGAACGTGTTATATTGTGTTCTCAATAGTCAGTACGTTGTTATATTGTGTTCTCAGTGCTCTTAGTACGTTGTTATGTTGTGTTCTTACAGCTTAGTACGTTGTTATATTGTGTTCTTAGTGCTGTCAGTACGTTGTTATAATGTGTTCTCATTGCACTGAGTACGTTGTTATATTGTGTTCTCAATAGTCAGTACGTTGTTATATTGTGTTCTCAGTGCTCTTAGTATGTTGTTATGTTGTGTTCTTACAGCTCTTAGTACGTTGTTATGTTGTGTTCTCACAGCTCTTAGTACGTTGTTATATTGTGTTCTTAGTGCTCTCAGTACGTTGTTATATTGTGTTCTCACAGCTCTGAGTACGTTGTTATATTGTGTTTTCAATACTCTCAGTACTTTGACTAATTTTGCTAGACCTTTCTTATTTTATGTTATTTGATTTTTTATTTAAACAAAAAACGAGAACAATAACATGATTTATTTATAGAAAGTGTATAAATAACAAACGTTATTGACATTTTTACCGCAGAGTAAAATGATGAGATAGAGTGATTAATCTTTTGTTATATTTATATATAAATCGTTTTAAGTGATAATATTACTATAACAACTTCGTAGTTGCTGATAACAATATATAAATAGATAATATACCCTCAAGTACATTGTTATCATTGTATTTTATTACATGACCGTGTACGTGCATTACTCACCTTGTAATATGATATTGAAGCATCATATTTTATTCATTGATGAAAGTTTGCTTGATCCCGAAACAGCATCGACACAACTAAATACTGTCACCAACAGTCACACAGGGATGGTTACAAACAGGCATTTTAAATAGTTAACGCCTTACATACTACGTATAACGCGCACTGGAGACGAACACCATTTTGTCAAATATAGTCCAAATTTCCATTGGTCCTAACACATTTTATGTCTGACGGCTGTGAAGTGTGTTAGGGTAAGTGGAAATACGGACTTATACTGGGTACCTGGATCAAAAGTCAACAATTTAACGTCACGTTCAGAGGAAATTCGGACCCATGAAAAGTCAAGAATTTAACATCACGTGTTTTGTATATTTCTTCTATTAAACCATAATTTATTTTCAAAAAATAGAAGAATACATGCCAGAACTCACCGTCTCGATATAAGTGAAAATATCGTGACTAGGGGTGTAACAACCGTCAACGTTATTCCACTCTCGTCTTGAATATATACAGTAGTAAAATGTATACTAAGGAACAATAAAAACATATGTTAAATTAACCATTATTCTTTGGGGTACTCGTGTCGTCTATTTATGAACTCTTGTTTATTGTCAACAATTTCCGTATCTCGATTCTTAATTTATCCTAGCTCTGAGCTAGTGACCTTGCCATGGTTTAGTTACATAGTAATCGAAGATTTATAAATGTCGCCTAGGAAACCAATTCTACCTACGGGCATATCTATCGAAAAATCTATAAGAATATTTAGATTTAGCTGTAAAATAGTAAAACCTCTACATAATTAATGTACATCTAACGAGCAACAATTTGTTGACAATGTAAAAATTGTAATAACAAATGAAAGAAATACAGATATACAATGTATATATATATGTATAAGCCCCGGCTTTGGATTGACACCGGATAGGATGTCACAGCTGTTTCAACCGGTGTGATAACAAAATCAGATACATACGAAGGTGCCTGCAAAGTGTGTGTGTTAAGTATCTGAACATTGGTGTTTAAACTGTATACACCTTTTTGGCTGCTTTGAAATTGCGTTATATTAGTTTAATAAATTACTAAAATTAGTCTGTGTGATTGTATTAAATATTTGTTTTTATTTTAGCTGTATCCGGAAAACGTTACTTTGGTTGGATACAATCTGTTACAAATGATGTCGAAGGCGAAGACGAGGATTTGGTTATAGAGGGACCCGGATTTAGGTACAGTCCGGATATTCATGTTGGTATGGATGAAAAACAGAGTGATATTGATGCATTTTGGGATTCGTAAGGAACTTTGAACATGAAAATTATTATAGCAGAAAAACTATTTTTAATGAAGGTCTAAATAAAAAAATCAAACAGCCGAATACACGTTTTTGTTATATATATCTTTATACAAAAAATACGTCCGAGTTTATAATCTTGAACGTTCCCTTCTGATCAGTATTCTCTTTGATTTTGCTCTCTCAGTGTCCGAGTGGTCTTAGTGCGTGTTTACGGATTACAGATTTTTTCCCACCGCCAAGTTTCGATCCCGTTCGGGTAGATCCTAGTGTGAGAAAATTTGTAAGTTCGCTTGCCGAAGGTCGGTGGGTTTCTCCGAGAACTCCGGTTTTTCCCATCATTCAAGAACTGGTCGTGAATAATCTTGACTGGGATGTAAATCACTCCGCTCTTCACTCTTTAGATTTTGTTACATTTATTTCATCAGACTATATTTCTGTTTTACATATTACAAAATGGAGACATGTAAAAGCTGCATGTTTAAAAATGCTATAAATTTCTTATTTCAAAACTGTTTAAAAACAATTAACGTACTTACAAAATGGTGGTTAACAATCAAATGGCACCATTCTCAGTCGTGAAATGACGCCCAAAAATATCAAATTTCGGACATAACACCTTCAGTGTTATGTACTCGTATTAAAAAATTCAAGTTAAACAAGGAATATTGATACCTCTTATGGTTAACAGTTAGTACCGGGGTAACTGTTAAAATTTTCAAAATTTGATAATTTTGATCAATCTTCAAGTTCAATCACATCAAGACATGTGCAGGAAAAACACTTCAAGACAGTAACAGATGCCGAGTCTCTGAGTTTCTTGACTAGGTAGCGTTAAACCGAGTCCGTAATAATCTTTGAGTTAGTAGCGTTAAACCGAGTCCGTAATAATCTTTGACTTAGTAGCGTGATACCGAGTCCGTAATAATCTTTGACTTAGTAGCGTGATACCGAGTCCGTAAAAATCTTTGACTTAGAAGCGTGATATCGAGCCCGAAATAATTTTTGACAAGGTAGCGTGATACCGAGCCCGTAATAATCTTTGACTAGGTAGCGTAATACCGAGTTAGTAATAACCTTTGACTTAGTAGCGTGATACCGAGTCCATAATAATCTCTGACTAGATAGCGTGATATCGAGTCCGTAATAATCTTTGACTAGGTAGCGTTATACCGAGTCAGTAATAATCTTTGACTAGGTAGCGTAATACCAAGCCCGTTATAATCTTTGACTAGGTAGCGTTATACCGAATCCTTAATAATCTTTAACTAGGTAGCGTTATATCGAGTCCGTAATAATTTTTGACTAGGTAGCGTTATACCGAGTCCGTTATAATCTTTGACTAGGTAGCGTTATACCGAGTCCGTAATAATCTTTGACTTAGCAGCGTTATATCGAGCCCGTAAGAATCTTTGACTAGGTAGCGTGATACCGAGTCCGTAATAATCTTTGACTTAGTAGCGTTATATCGAGTCCGTAATAATCTTTGACTAGGTAGCGTGATACCGAGTCCGTAATAATCTTTGACTAGGTAGCGTTATATCGAGCCAGTAAGAATCTTTGACAAGGTAGCGTTATACCGAATCCGTAATAATCTTTGACTAGGTAGCGTGATACCGAGTCCGTAAAAATCTTTGACTAGGTAGCGTTATACCGAGTCAGTTATAATCTTTGACTAGGTAGCGTTATATCGAGTCCGTAATAGTCTTTGACTTAGTAGCGTGATACCGAGTACGTAATAATCTTTGACTAGGTAGCGTTATACGGAATCAGTCATAATCTTTGACTAGGTAGCGTTATACCGAGTCCGTAATAATCTTTGACTTAGTAGCGTTATATCGAGCCCGTAAGAATCTTTAAATAGGTAGGGTGAGACCGAGTCCGTAATAATCTTTGACTTAGTAGCGTTATATCGAGTCCGTAATAATCTTTGACAAGGTAGCGTGATACCGAGTCCGTAATAATCTTTGACTTAGTAGCGTTATATCGAGCCCGTAAGAATCTTTAAATAGGTAGGGTGATACCGAGTCCGTAATAATCTTTGACTTAGTAGCGTTATATCGAGTCCGTAATAATCTTTGACTAGGTAGCGTGATACCGAGTCCGTAATAATCTTTGACTAGGTAGCGTTATATCGAGCCAGTAAAAATCTTTGACTAGGAAGCGTTATACCGAATCCGTAATAATTTTTGACTAGGTAACGTTAAACCGAATCTTAATTTTTCTAGAAAAGGTTGCCAAATTGTATCAGACACTTTGCAGCACATAATGAAGTGGTTAATGTCCTTGATTCCCTCAGAGCAAAGTCTACATATTGACGACTCTCAATTAGCTCGGAATTTTGATCTGTCAGTTTTTAAGGTGTGCATTCCTGTCAGTATTTTAGCTTTTATGCATGCTTTCTTCACAGACACTGTGTGGAAACCTGCTGTAGACCACACATTGTGTACTTTACCTGGTGTGAAGTCAAAGTTCATATGCTTGAGGCTAGATTTTGTTTTGGCTTCCAGCAGTTCTTTGGATTTCTAGTAGTTGGCAATCCTAGACTTCAAAAAAATCCTTTCAAAAGTACTCGGGACTTTTCGTTATAAATATAGAAAGATACAATAGACATCGAACGGTTCGACATAGATCGTATGCTAATTTTGGAATTAAAAACAAAGATTGATAGGCATGGTTATGACCCTATCCAGTACAAAAGTATACCAATACAAACCAAACTACATCTTTTGACAGTTTTGTAAATTAGTAAAAACAGAGATAACCCCTTTTAAAGCTGCGCTTTCTAAACGGTCACACCGTCAGTCATATTAATCTTTGACTAGGTAGCGTTATACCGAGTCAGTAAAAACCTTTGACTTAGTAGCGTTATACCGAGTCTGTTATAATCTTTGACTTAGTAGCGTTGTACCGAGTCTGTTATAACCTTTGACTTAGTAGCGTTATACCGAGTCTGTTATAATCTTTGACTTAGTAGCGTTATACCGAGTCAGTAAAAACCTTTGACTAGGTAGCGTTATACCGAGTTAGTAATAATCTTTGACTAGGTAGCGTTGTACTGAGTCTGTTATAATCTTTGACTTAGTAGCGTTATACCGAGTCTGTTATAATCTTTGACTTAGTAGCGTTGTACTGAGTCTGTTATAATCTTTGACTTAGTAGCGTTATACCGAGTCTGTTATAATTTTTGACTTAGTAGCGTGATACCGAGTCTGTTATAATCTTTGACTTAGTAGCGTTATACCGAGTCTGTTAAAATCTTTGACTTAGTAGCGTTGTACTGAGTCTGTTATAATCTTTGATTTAGTAGCGTTATACCGAGTCAGTAAAAACCTTTGACTAGGTAGCGTTATACCGAGTTAGTAATAATCTTTGACTAGGTAGCGTTGTACTGAGTCTGTTATAATCTTTGACTTAGTAGCGTTATACCGAGTCTGTTATAATTTTTGACTTAGTAGCGTGATACCGAGTCCGTTATAATCTTTGACTTAGTAGTGTGATACCGAGTCCGTTATAATATTTGACCATGTAGTATTTCGAGTCCGTAATTGTATCAAATTTCAAGATGAAACTAGGCATTTTTACATTGTATATAGATTTCATTTTTCTATAGAAAAATAGAAAAATATTATTTAGTACAACTACGATGAAATATATTTGTTGATTTTTATAACGGTTCGATATGAACTTAAGACGTTTCTCGATCTATGTTCTATTTAGTTAAGATATGAGTATATTAAACATAACACCATAATGGACAAAAATTCGATCAGTCACTCAGGTTTAAAGCCTATGAGAGAATAAAGATTTATTTAAATGTGTCAGATTACTAGATGTTACAGTGCAAAGCGAAATCATGTATAGAATCCACTAATCAATGTGGTTAATGTTAACGTCTTTAACTTACATGGGATTATTTTGTTAGTGCTTTATTATCCATGTTTATAACATCATCGTGTAGTTATTAACACTTTCTATTATTTAATCAGAGACCTTTTGAAGTCACGTATAAATAGAATTGTTGTTTGACGTTTGATCTGCGAAAAGCTTAATAACTTGCTTAGACCATGGGCAGAGTTACTTTGACATGACTCGCTTGGACCAAGGACAGACTCTCAGTTTAACGTGACTTGCTTGGAGCATGAACAGAGTCTCAGTTTGACATGACTCGCTTGGACCAAGGACAGAGTCTCAGTTTAACGTGACTTGCTTGGAGCATGAACAGAGTCTCAGTTTGACATGACTTGCTTGGACCAAGGACAGAGTCTCAGTTTGACTTGACTTGCTTGAACCATGGACAGAGTCTGTTTAACTTGACTTGCTTGGATCAAGGACAGAGTCTGTTTAACTTGACTTGCTTGGACCAAGGACAGTGTCTCAGTTTGACTCAACTTGCTTGGACCATGTACAGAGTCTCAGCTTGACTTGACTTGCTTGGACCAAGGACAATGTCGTATTTGTTTGACAAACTGTGCCACCCTTGTACTGAAACGATTTTTTGCTAACTCTTTCTTGCTTACAGAGGTCCAAAATGTAAATTGAAAACCATAATTTCAAAGATTAAAAAACTATTACAGTTATGTTTTCATTATATAGTAATATGTATAGTGACAAAGTGATTTGAGTAATTGCTTATATAAAAGGATAACGGGAAATTTCTCATTTTGCTTATCCTTTTTTTAGACTCCTTTATAAGTAAAGGATAGCGATGCGGCTTTAAATAGTATAATAGGCTAGTCTTTGACGTACATCTTTACGCATGAACTACTTGACACGTATGACGTCAATGCCGCTTAGCCAATCAAATGACTTAAATATATGAATGAGCAACAAATAGAGGGGAAACGGCTACCCCTTTAGTTGATTTCCAAAACTATTAAAAACTAAACATCTGAAAAATAACAATGTGGTATTTTTAAAATGATTACCTTTAAGACAAGGATACAAAATGATTAGAATATATTTCAAATTAACCTTTAATTGAAAAGTTTATTATAATATACATGTATTTATATGAATTAAAAAACAAAGAGTTGAAAAAAGTGGGAATAATAAAAAATATTACTGAAGTTTAAAGTTACGATAAACATTAAAATCTATCAAAAATATTGTTTCCTCACCAACTATTACCCGAATTATTTTTTTCATTTGTGCAGATCAATGTTGTTGACAAGATGTAGGGAGTATACAAACGTAAACATTGTTTATTGTTTACGAATACTGTGTTTTAAGGATGACACAGGGACGGGTATTTGTTTATTCATGAAAATATCATCAAGAATATTGCAAAAATCAGTAAATCAATATCTTATTAAGGATTAATTTTACAGTGGTATTGTTGGGTGTGAAAATCATGCCTATTTCTCAAGGAATTGTAAATCCTTTACCCTTGAAACCATTGTCGTTTATAATGTTATGGCATATAGATTTTTTTTTCAATCAGATCACACAATTGTCCTAAATCTAAAACAAAATGTGGTCTGTTTTTGTATAAACAATACAGAGTGACTTAATTTATTAATCATTAAACAACAAACGAAAACAACAAAATGAACTCTAAACTTGATTCAGTTTATTGGATTTATTTCTGAATTGCACTTAAAATTTTATTTTGCTCAAAGTTGTAACAATAATTTGATGAAAATAAAGTAACGCATTGGGTACCTTCAGTTTTCTTTTAAATATTTTCTTCAAAGGCCATCATACAAAGAAAATGTTTTACAGTAGTCAGTTTCAGTTTGACTTCCATCGAATATATATATATATATATATATATATATATGTAACTTTGTATGTATGTATGTATGTATTATAAAAAAGCGAAGTCTTAAATCTTTAATGGTAAATTTATTTCTTACGTTTTTAAAATAATAATAGAAATCAAACCTAAACATAACGTTCCCCGTTCACTTAACAATACCTAAAGCGCAGTAAAAACTTTGAAAACTGGCTTATTAATTTCAACACGTAAAATTTCACCAGGGAAGTGAGACCTGCTGTTCCGGAAAAGTAAGCACTTTTGTCCAGCTAGCTATACCAGCCAGGTGTGAAATAAAAATGAGAATTAAAGGAACATGACACTGTAGTAGGAATGTTAAAACTTTTGTCAATATACGTATTAATCTTAATTTTTATATTTTAAGTTTATCGCTTCAGACAAGAGTTAAGCACGTGGATATATAACATCAAGGATACCTTGGTCCGATTGAGTACATATTGCTAGTAAAATAGAACATATTGCCCATGACTTAAAGGGCAACAATACAACAAGTTATCTTTGTTAATATCTGTAAAAGAAAAAAATTGATAATTGGCTCTAAACACATGAGAAAGAAGATATCATTTGCATCTACAATTCATGTAATCAAAGGTTCATTCATAATAATTTGATTTGTTTAATTTTTTTGTGATGTATATAATTAATCGTTTTAAACATAAGTATGTTATTTGCGTAATCATTTTAAACTAAGTATGTCATTTGTGTAATTGTTATTGTATGTAACAAAACAACAAGCGGCTTTTTTCAGTCATTCATTTTCTTGGAGTGTGTGTGTGTGTGTGTGTGTGTGTGTGTGTGTGTGTGTGTGTGTGTGTGTGTGTGTTCTCCCTGATGTTTATAGCCAAGGGTTTATATATGGCACTTGTTTACCAACAACCAACAGATGACCGATCAGAATAACCTCACATCCATCCTGACTTAATTTATGTCCTTTCCTGTTTTTATTTACCCGAGAATGAATAGTTTCTTTGACATGAACGAGATTAAAACAGCAATACTAATTATTAAGTTTAAAACATAAAAACATCTGAAAGGCTAGATTGACTGATGGTAAAATATCTTACATTACCACATCATTGGTTTGAGTTTTACATATTTGAAGTATTTGCTTGTCCCCTGTTATTGAACATTAAGGATTTGCAACCTTTGTTTCGTATTATAAATAGTCATTGTGTATAAGATTCCGATTTTTTTAATTGTTATGTTTTGATGTTTAATGGCGAAAAAGAAGTAAATCGTTCGCAATTGAAAAATCTAGTTTAAGAGCAGCGATTGCTAAAGTACTTAACATTATCTTGTTTTTAAACAGATGAGCTACGTGAAATAAAGCCTAACTATAATCTATCATTTCATAGCAACATCACGCCATATAACCAACAATACTAGTATAAAAATAAAAATGATTGATTTGATTCGACATAAATATACCAGTCAGCCAGTTAGTCAATTATATTTCAGAGGCTAGGTGTTTAATTTGATATTTTATACTCTATGTACTGTTTATATGCTTTCCTACATTCGATGATTGTATTCTTGATGTATGAAGATGTCCGACACAGGTGATTTTGGTATTTACGGTGCCATATATATCATGTATATCTTGTAAAACATGTAATGAAATTATGACCTCGATCAAGGGTTATACGAAACTCTGCTATATGCTATCATTATACTTGCACACATATTGCAAATCACCATTAGGACAGCTATTTAATTTTTTTTTTTTTTTTTTTTTTTTTTTTTTTTTTTTTTTTTTTTTTTTTTTTTTTTTTGCATTTGTAAAAGGTTTGATAAAATTTCCTTAAGAACAAATATTTTTATTTTCTCGACACGTAAAACACAAACGGTAGACAATATTTACACTTCCTGCCAAGGCCTCAAATTGGATTTACACGTTTTGGATAAATAAGGGGTGATTAAAAGCAAATAAATACATAATCAGTTCTTGATTTCTGAAACCCTAAAAATAACCTTACCAAAGATTTGTAAATCAGACAATCTTGAAGACATTTGTTAAAACATAATCCATCAGTATTTACTACAAAAGGCGTATACTTGGATCAGAAATCATCCTTCATGCAATGTTTGATGTATATTTTACATTCATGGAGCTCCAATATTGTTATTAATTGCAATTGAGTAACTGGTGTGATTATGGATTTGTAAGATGTAATATGGCTAGTTCAATCTCTATAAATGCTTTTTCGACACCAAAGTGCAAAAACTTATTTACATGGTACATATTTATTATATCTCTTCATAAATGCCGCCCATCATCTTCTTAAAGTCATGAGATATGGTTAATACATTATTTAATATAAAAAAAAATCAGCACGTGGCTAAACCAATATATCAACAGCTTATGCTTGTCCAAGTATAAAAATGAATGAAAAAGAGTCGATTCTTAAAAAAAGAACTTTACATAACTTGTCACAAAATTAAAAAAAACCGCCTTTTAACACAAGTGACTAGACTTTCTATTTCACTGAAGTTTTAGTGGTATTGTAAAAGAAAACAAATAAATTTTACATATTTTCTAAACACAACCCTATAATATACTGCTGGCAATAAATAAATAAAACGTCATAACAGGCTGTATACTTCATACAACTGGCTTATTGTTAATGTCCAATAGGCAAAAGACAATTCTGGTTCAATGGGGCTCTAATTTTTTTTTTAAAAAAAAAGTGTTTTATGAAAAATTAAAAGGTTTATGACCGAGGTTTATATTTTAAATCCAACAACGAACCAAATATAGATTAGCAAACATCAATTTAAGGTATTCTTAATTTTTTGGTCAATATCAGCATGCATTTTTATTCATCGTTATTTAAGATATATAAAATTTGCCTTAAATTCTATAAAACAATATTATGTGTAGTTGTTGTGGTGTATGACTAGCTATGTTTAGAATTGTTGGTGGCTTTAGATCTGTCACATCTTGTTAACAATATAGTGTGTAGTTGTTGTGGTTTATGACTAGCTATGTTTAGAATTGTTGGTGGCTTTAGATCTGTCACATCTGTCAACAATATTGTGTGTAGTTGTTGTGGTTTATGACTAGCTATGTTTAGAATTGTTGGTGGCTTTAAATCTGTCACATCTTAAAACAATATAGTGTGTAGTTGTTGTGGTTTATGACTAGCTATGTTTAGAATTGTTGGTGGCTTTAGGTCTGTCACATCTTGTTTACACATGTCTAGAACATAAGTGAATTGAATACTTCAGCCATGAATTGTTTAAAAAGAACACTCATTTGTTTAAAATAAAACACAAACATACCAGCCCATGTCCAAATCACACACCCCCACCCCCCAAAAAAGAGAAAAAACTCTGAAAACTGGTTAATTTAGCTATACACGTGAACTTTCATGCTCTGGAAGGGTAAGCATTTCCTGTCAACACGTGCAAAGTCAAATTTGGTTACAGTGACTTTATAATTATCACAATATTGTGATGACGGCCATAAAACTTTTTAAGGGCCTTGATTAGCCTAGGCTTGCAATATCCCTAAGTCAACAATTTAATTGTAAGCAGCTTGCTTTGTTGTAGATAGTCCGAGTAGTGGGAATAAGCTCCTCCATACCGCATTAACTTTGAAAAATATACGCCATACGCCAAATAAAAAAAAAAACGGAAAGTTGACAATAGAAAAATTAAAGTCATCACGTTTGTCATATAGCTTCAAATGATACCTTTCGTGGATGTCACAATTGAGATATAAGCCCATATATATATATGGCCGAACATTGAAAATCAGTCGTATCTTTAATTTCAAGCTAACTTAGATAGATGGCATTCACATATTCTCTAAATTTGGGATTATTTTAAGACATAACGTAATCTATATATCTGTATGTTAAGTGAATGATTTAGCGACAGTCTTCTTTCTAGATTTGACAAGGGTCTGTAAAGATTCTGATTCATTTGAATAAAGAAACAAAGCAGCAATCAAAGGTGCACATTTGTGCCCATTGATGTACTG
This sequence comes from Tegillarca granosa, assembly GCA_029721355.1. Classification (NCBI taxonomy): domain Eukaryota; kingdom Metazoa; phylum Mollusca; class Bivalvia; order Arcoida; family Arcidae; genus Tegillarca; species Tegillarca granosa. The sequence continues at coordinate 3,618,393 of CM056595.1, forward strand.
AGTGTTTGGTGGTAAATTATATTGCCAAACCCAACAAATATGGTGTCTTTCAAAAACATGTTGTTTTTGGTATCTACAGTAATTTTGTTTTAAATCTTTATGGTATTTTACTAGAAAAAAACAGAATCCCTGTAAAGCACTGGATATTCATATCTTTAAACGTTTTTCTTATGTGCTACAACAATCGTATTCGTATGCCCATTGATTGGTTAACTTTGTTTTTATTTTTTTTAAGAAAAACTATTTTTCAGATAGTCTAATAGTCTACAATAAATATACATGTATCTAATTTCATAAAAATAATGTTTAATGTTTTCTTATCAGTAATATCTAAGTGGCATTTTAATTAAAGCTGCAATAAGTTTTCCTACGCATAATATTAAACGGCAATTTTTTTTAACTATGCCTCATGAAAAATGTTCTTGGTTCCATAATAACACCCTTACTTACGTTCAAAATTCGATGAGTAAAACTATTGTAAGTTTGATCTACTAAAGATCTTATTTGGGAACATTGATCACGTGATTCTTTACCAAAGCGAAACAACTTCAACAAATACAGCAAAGACGCATGCTTCTGTAAAAAATATTTGATTTTCCATTAAAATCTATATAAGAATGTTTAGTCAAATAAAATGAGAACACGTGTTTTCTCAACAAAAACTTTATGTTTCACCAGGAACAACATGCGTGAGGTGGCTTATCATATCGATGACCATTGACCTCACTTTGCCGTGCGTATCCAAACTAACTGCTATTTCATTTATTAGGTTTGTTCCAATTTTCTCTTGTTAGTTTCTGTGTAGAATTTGTTGTCGTTCTTGCTTGGACATGTTTTTTTTTCATTAGTTTCATATACAAGAATTTATTTATTTATTCTTGTCGACGCCATTTTTACGTACATAGGACTTTCTCGGATTTTCAATCGTAAAATCGTATGTGCTATAAAAACATCGTTTGAACGAATAAAAACCGTATTAAAATTTGGAACGTTTTTTGAAACGGAAAGTAAATTTTTAAAATCGTTTGAACGATTTAGAAAAATTATATGTAAAAGATGAATAAAATCGTTAGAACGATTTAGAAAACCATTTGTTCGATTTAGAAAATCATACAATTTTTAAATCGTTTCAACGATTCAAAAAATCGTAGGTACTATTTAAAAACCGTTGGTACGATTTCAATAATCGTTGGAACTTTTTAGAAAATCCTCAGTACGATTTAGAAAACTCGTTTGTACTATTAAAAATCGTTAAAATTGTTTGAACGATTTAGAAAATAGTTTGTACGATTTTTAAATCGTTTGAACTATTTTTATAATCGTTAGTACAATTTAAAAATCGTTTTAAAGGATTTTATTTTTTGCTACAATGGCACAAACAAGCTTTAAAAGTAAAAATAAGCATTCGATTGTTGAGAAGTGGTGTTGGTTTAAGACTCTCTACTGAGAAAACGAAAAAACAAAGCATTTGTGTTTTTTTAAATTAATTAAACAAAGCACATTCTAAGGAATGCGTGTGTAATTTTTTTTTTGAAAATCCTAATGTGGGGAAGATGTTTTGCTTTTGGTGCCAGAAAACATAACGGGTATTGTCCTTGACTGCTCTGTTGATTACAAATGCATACGTATATATCCTGTGTATTTATTTGTTAATTTTATGTAAAATATGTGCAGTATTTTATTTAAGAAATAAAGTAATTTTCCAATGTCTTTATAATTTATTGAAACAAAAATAATGTAATTGTAAATATATATAAAGAAAGTCAAATCACGTCTTAAAGTTTTGTGTTTAGTACATAATGAACGACAAAGCCAACTTTACTTCAGGAATATACAACATAGTAACAAACGACAAAGCCAACTTTACTTCAAGAATATACACCATATTACCCAACAGGACAGCTAACATAATATATACTTCAAAGCCAACTTTACTTCAGAAAGATACATTATATGTCGAACGGCAAAAGAACTTTACTTCAAGAATAAACAACATAGTGACGAACGGCAAAGCTAACTTTACTTCAGAAATATACATCATAGTGACGAACGACAAAGCCATCCTTACGTCAGGAAAATGCATCATAGTGACGAACGGCAAAGCAAACTTTACTTCAGGAATATACATCACAGTGACGAACGGCAAAGCCTGCTTTACTTCAGAAATATACATCATAGTGACGAAGGCAATGCCAACTTTACTTCAGGATTATACATCATAGAGACAAACGATAAAGCCAACTTTACGTCAGGAATATACATCACATTCACGAACAAAAAAGCCATCTTTACTTTAGGAATATAAGTCATAGTGACGAACGAAAAAGCCAACTTTATTTCAGGAATACACATCATAGTGACGAACGAAAAAGCCAACTTTACTTCAGGAATATACATCACATTGACTAACGGCAAAGCCAACTATACTTCAGGAATATACATCACATTGACGAACGGCAAAGCCAACTTAACATCAGGAATATACATTACATTAACGAACGACAAAGCCAATTTACTTCAGGAATATACATCACATTGACGAACGGCAAAGCCAACTTTACTTCAGGAATATACATCACATTGACGAACGGCAAAGCCAACTTTACTTCAGGAATAAACATCATAGTGACGAACGGCAAAGCCATCTTTACTTCACGAATATACATCATAGTGACGAACGGCAAAGCCATCTTTATTTCACGAATATACAACATAGTGACGAACGACAAAGCCATCCTTACGTCAGGAAAATGCATCATAGTGACGAACGGCAAAGCAAACTTTACTTCAGGAATATACATCACAGTGACGAACGGCAAATCTAACTTTACTTCAGGAATATACAACATAGTGACGAACGGCAAAGCCAACTTTACTTCAGAAATATACATCATAGTGACGAAGGCAAAGCCAACTATACTTCAGGAATATACATCACATTGACGAACGGCAAAGCCAACTTAACATCAGGAATATACAACATAGTGACGAACGACAAAGCCAATTTACTTCAGGAATATACATCACATTGACGAACGGCAAAGCCAACTTTACTTCAGGAATATACATCACATTGACGAACGGCAAAGCCAACTTTACTTCAGGAATAAACATCATAGTGACGAATGGCAAAGTCAACTTTACTTCAGGAATATACATCACATTGACGAACGGCAAAGCCAACCGTTACTTCAGGAATATACATCACAGTGACGAACGGCAAAGCTAACTTTACTTTGTTTTAATCCTCCCGGATTACCTATAGTGACCATGTTACTTTGTTTTATTTCTCCCGGATTACCTTTAGTGACCATGTTCCTTTGTTTTATTTCTCCCGGATTAACTTTTGTGACCATTTTAGTTTTGTTTTATTTCTCCCGGATTACCTCTAGTGACCATGTCAGTTTTGTTTTAATTCTCCCGTATTGACTGTAGTGACCATGTTACTTTGGTTTTATTTCTTCCGGATTACCTCTTGTGACCAACTTGTTGTATTTTTTTCTATCGGATTACCTTTAGTGACCATGTTCCTTTGTTTTATTTCTCCCGGATTACCTCTAGTGACCATGTTACTTTGTTTTTTTTCCCGGATTACCTCTAGTGACCATGTTACTTTTTTTTATTTCTTCCGGATTACCTCTAGTGACCTTGTTACTTTTTTTTATTTCTCCCGGATTACCTCTAGTGACCATGTTACTTTGTTTTTTTTTCCCGGATTACCTCTAGTGACCATGTTACTTTGTTTTATTTCTGCAGGATTACCTCTAGTGACCATGTTACTTTGTTTTATTTCTCCCGGATTACCTCTAGTGACCATGTTACTTTTTTTATTTCTCCCGGATTACCTCTAGTGATAATGTTACTTTGTTTTACCTCTAGTGACCATGTTACTTTTGTTTTATTTTTTCCGGATTACCTCTTGTGACCAAATGTTATATTTTTTTAAAAATTTATTTCGGACAACCTATAGCGACCATGTTAGATTGATATATATATATATATATATATATATATATATATATATATATATATATATATATATATATATATATATATATATATATATATATATATTCTCCCGTATTGCCTTTCTGACCAAATTTGTATTTTTTTTTATTTCTCACAGATTACCTCTTGTGACCATGTTAGTTTTGTTTAATTTCTCCTGGATTACCTCTAGTGACCATATTGGTTTTGTTAAATTTCTCCTGGATTACCTGTCCTAACCAGCTTGGTGTTTTTTATTTCTTCCACATTACCTCTAGTGACCAACTTGGTGTATTTATTTCTCACGGATTAACTCTAGTTACCATTTTATTATATGTATTTTTTAATTAATTAATTAATTTTTTTTTATTGTTAATTTTTTATTTCTCCCGTATTAACCCTCCTGACCAACTTAATGTTTTTCATTGCTTCCGGATTAACTCTGGTGATCCCATTGGTGTATTTAAATCTTTCCCGGATTAATTTTACCGATCATCTTAGTATACACTGCCTCTTCTGATCATGTATATTGTAAATTGATTTTGCGTGTTATTACACCTTAAGTAGACCTAGCATTTGTAGATCCCAGAAATCAAATAAATATTTTAAAAGACCTAAACGGGATTCGATACGACTACTCGAATAAGGTAAATATCTTCTAACACGCTAAACCCACCCTCTGACGTAAAGCGCGTGAAATCTATTAAAAACATCATTATCATATTACTAGCTGCCTGGAAAACCTAAAGATCGATTTTTCCAATAACAAAACTATTCAGAGTTACAGCTAAGTGTTTCAATATTAATAATTCATTACAGAGTATTGTATATACATAATCGATCTCAATTCAAACAGACCGAAAAATGGTACGAAGTCACCATACTCCGAGCTTCAACTAATTTAAATATCCAATGTATCAAAATCTACTGTCCTTTAATCGAAGTATTTCCCGACTCAGATGTCATTATTTTAAACACGGTCTTTTTATGTTTACTCAGGTGAGGACAAAAACGCTGATACAAATAGCGTCGTTGTCATAGAAACATGCGCATCACAACATCTGCCTAAATGTAAATTAGCAACTATTTCTGTCAGGTACATAATCACCTGTTTAGACATGCGCAATAGAGATAAAGTCATTATTGGCTTGCTTTTTCAGTAAGAATACCTGTATGAGAAGGAATCCGAGAAAAAAATGAAAATGACTTAAACACTTTAAACTGTGTTTTATTACAATGGATAAATCTAATAAAAAGAACAAAATTTTTGAAGAAAATACAAAATACCTTGATTTCCGAGATGGATTACGGTGACTTTATTTGGATGATTTTGTTTTCAGTTAATTTTGTTAGGGAACAGTGGTGTCGGATCTAAGACTATGCCTGGTGGAAGACGGGGACTTGTCGCCCCACAAAACACGTTCCTAGAAAATATCATACGGCGCTCTAATGGACAACGTAAGTTTCTTTTATATAAATTTTAATCACTAGTTTTACGTTTTAAAAGATAAAAATGTGTCATTTATGCGATCAGTTTGTTCTTAACATTGACAGAAATGAAGGAATAGTACAGAACAATAAAATCTATAATTATATAATTACAGGTGAAATAAGAGACAACAAAATTTTTACAGAGACATAATAATTATCCTTGTTACCTTAATTAATATCTTTTAATATCGTGTTTTCTACATACAGCAACTCTGTTTTTTAAAGAGCAACAAAAACCCGAAAATGCATGACAATATATATTGTTTTGACAAAACAATATCGAATGTTGTCAAAAAAATATGTCCTGTGCCATTTTTAAAATAAGTTAATACAAGGAATTTGAAATCAAAAAAGACAAAATTTTAAATAACTTACAAAATAATTTTGTATATATATTTTGTAAATATTTTTTTATATACATGTATACAAGTATTATTATTTCTAATGAGTCAAAATAATATTAAATGTAGTCTAAAAATAGTAAAGAAAAATTAATTGTATGTTAATTAAATTAAGACATACAAAGATGCATCAGAATAAATATGATTTACAAGTAGGAAATAAAAAATGAATGATATTATAATTATGAATATATCACGTGTTATTATTGTCACAGTTACAGAATTTTCCCATGCTTGAAAATAATAATAATTAAATTTTATTTTAAAACAATCCCGACTTAAACACAAAACATATTTGTTACGTATGTTAAAACGTCCCTAAAATATTGTTAAGAATTTTTAGTGTTAAGTAATTATAATGTTACAAAAATGTAGCTAAAACTATGTATTCGATAATTGTGGAAGGTGTAACAAAGAACACTAAAATATAAACGAAGGAAAAAGAGAACATGGAGAATAACGAATTAGAATAAAATTCTCAACTCTGGATATCCACTGATCATAATAAATTGTCACTAAGGTTTTAGTGCAATAAGACGTGCCTATATGATTCACGTATATGTCATTATATATATATATATAACTGCATAGAACAATGACAATGAACTTTGATGCTCCAAGGGATTAATAAACCAAGTAACATTGACCGAAACCTTCATTACTATCTTTTAATTAGAATATATTGGATAGAATAAGCACAATTACTGCGTCCACGTTGTTAAAAGTACCATACTTGGGTCCCGGTTTCAGTGGAAACAATGGAAATTTCGTGATATTTTCAGACATTGAACTTTGTAACAATTTTATTGACTACCTATCTACATCTTCTAATAGTGCTTTCGTCACCTGTAAAAAAACAGGTTTTGTATTTCAAATATTAGTAGTTCCAATATTTTAAAAATAGAAATACGCTTGTCTTGCCTTTTTCAAATTCTTGGGATAATTTTCACACGTGTCGTTTTTCACTCGAGATACTGTTGCTCTACATAAGAGTCTAGTGTCAGAGTATGTTTATCTATAACATTGGCATATTGAGTTAAAATCGATTATTTAAATTTTATCAATATTTGATGAACACTAATTTAGTTTATTCAACTGATTGAATCTTGGAACTTAGGAACTCATGGTCAATCATCTCTTCAAAGGCTTTTATTTTCAATTCGTTGATTGCTTTTATTGTTAATTCTTGAAATATTTACCAACTGGCTGAATTATTTTATCCCATGTACATGCGGATTAAGTAAATTTTAAACGCTAACAGTAATTTAAGGAAAGATGTTACAAACATCGATACAACCCAGCCATCACGTAACATAATACCGCAACATAAAAACGATATCGCCGACCTGGAGTAGGCCTATAAATAAACTTAATATGGATTAGATACTAATGTCTGAAAATGTCGAAGGAACACAAAAGAAGTTCATTATTTGTGAAAAAAAAATATTACGACTGTATTTCCTTCACAGTTATATTTCAAAATATCAATATTATAAAATTACACGATATTCTTATGTATAGTTGATTCTGTATAATTTTAAAGTTTATTATTTTTAACGATTTCATGTCATTTTACAGACAAGAAGAATTGTATTCCGTCCCACGCTATGGTTTTATAGTCATACACATATCGCTCAGTCATATATAGAGGGACTTCCCTACACATATTTCGAAATGTGCGAAGGTTTTACGAATAACATGATTACAGAACTGAATAAATAGCTAGATAATAATAATAATAATAATAATATTTATTATTATTATTATTATTATAAAAACATCAAAATACAATATGTCAGAAGCTACTAATACATTTAATATTTTAACGCATCCTTATATTCCGACCGTCAGTTGCAAATACATGTACTTCTTTTTCGCCAACTATATTGAAAGGAATTAGGTTAAATGAAATTAAATAAAATTTTGGCAAAAAGCACAAATTGTTGAAACGGCACAATAAAAAATGCTTTTAAATGTAATACGGTTATATAATGGACAAAAAAGTTTAACTTTTTATATGAACCAAAATTTAATTTCATCAACATGGATGGATTATGGTTTTAGAAAGATCAATACTGCTTTGTTTCCTTTTAACCAGTCTGTTACTAAAATTAACGATGCGGAATTAATAATAATAATAATAATAAATATTTAAAAAAAAAATTGTTTATATAGCAATATTATTCATATTTAAGAAAGTCAGAAGTACAAGGTCACCAACTCTGAGTAAAATGGACCCGATTTGTCGGAATTGCTCTACAATTGTGTGAAGTATTCATTGTATGTGTGTCTATATTGTTTCTTAATCAAAACCGGCGTAATCTTGAGAAAAAAGCAGAAAATTAAGAAAATTTCATAGTGGAATTCCGTGTGTATTGGAAATAATAATTATAAAATATCAGTAAATTACGGTAAACAGCATATTTTATAATTATACTGCTCGTTATAAAAATACCAGTATTAAGATAAGTGTTGGAAAATGGCAGAATTTAATGTACAACAGTCATTATGCTTACATGTAAACTTAATATAACTGATTTTAATCAATAGTACCGTGTACTTTATAAAGAAACGGCTTAAAGTCATGAAGTTAAATAGAATGCTGAAAAATAAAGAATTGTTTATAAAGAAGGTATCGTGTACTCGATAAAGACGATAATAAGCCATGAGGTGTATTAAAAATGAAGAAATATTCATAAACTGGAAGTAATTTAGAAAAAACACAAAATGCTTTAAAATGTAAATGGTAAAACGAAATAAGTAATAAAGCAGGTATTAAGCTAGTTGTCAGACTACAATAGTACACTGCTATTTCTGCCAGATTTCTATGTTGTTTTAAGCAGACCTTGTCCGACTTATGTAATTTTTCTCCTGTTTCTGATACTGCCTGAACGTTCCCTTTGAAGTGGTTTCTACTTATCCATTATTACTGTTCCTTAAACGTCACCTTCTTAGATGATGATAATGATGGTGATCATGATTGCGTGATGAATCCAATGTAAGTACTGTTTCATGATATTTCAGCTAAGTTAAATCTATCTATCTAAGTTGCCGACATTTATAGCTTTATTCATTTAAGAGCTTGCATTTTGTAAGAATATAAAGCTCATGATATTCTTTTTTATCACGCAAAAATATATTTGATCATTAAATTCTGTACCCTGTCTAGCTTCATACTGAATGTCGTGGGTACTTGTTTTAGTGTACTTGTAGATTACCCGTACCACTGTTTCCTGTATGCCAAGGGTCCTTTGACTCGGCTTCTTTCTGAGTGATATCGATCTAGTCTCCTCCTCAAATGTCGCAATGGGTTTCGTTATGAAATGTCTCCTATCCTTAACCTTCCTCCTTTAGCTTTTCTTTTAGTGCAGTGTATCATTTTGTTAAGGTTTCTCTTTACATTATGGATCCTTCAGTATAGTTTCTCTTTGAATGTCTTAAATCTTTCAACCTAGCTTCCATCGAACGTCCTTAACTTCAAGTTAAGCTCTCTTCCGAATGTTGTTGATCATAAGGTTAAGCCTTCTCATGAATACCGCAGATTTTTCGATCAAGCTTCCTCTGGAATATCCCGATTTTTTTAACAAGTTTTCACCTGAATGTTATGGATCCCAAAAATTAAGCTTTCTGTTGTTATCTTTAGATCTGTCTGTCAAGCTTCCTCTGGAACATCCCGATCTTTCTGACAAGCTTTCTACTGAATGTTGTGGATCCTAAAGGTTTAAATAGCTTCTCCTGAATGTCGCAGATCTGTCAGTCAAGCATCCTGCTGAATGATATGGATCATTTAGCTTCCATTCTGAATACCAAGAATCATATGTTTAAGATGTAAAACTGATTACACATGTCAGTCTATTAAACATTAAATAACATCAACTCTATTAATAGATTTAGTAATCTCCTCATAGATGAAAATATTATGTGCATTGATAAAGTTTGAATTTAACAAAAACTTACTGGTAAAATGGTGCCTCAAGTCGGTCAAATCCCCTTCCACCCATTTCTGATCACTTCCGAAGATGAAATGTTACTATCATGTTTTGAGTATTTTTTGAGTTACAAGTATAACAATCAGTTGATCAAATAATTGTCGTCTGCGTTTTTTATTAGAATTGTTTTATTATGTAATATTTTAAATGTTTTAGCTGATATTTAGTCTTAACTTATTGGCTAACTTAATACAAAGACTAGAAATAGACTGACTGTAACCCTTGAGATTTTACTCCGTATTATAACCTTGTCTGTGTACCTGTTTAATTAAATTATTTCTTTACAATGCATACATGTACCTGTAAATTGTATTATATTTGTTCTATATAGATGTACAATAACATGCAATACGTGTAAAATTATTATTTAAGGAGACAGATACTTAAAACTTCCATAGAATTTAAAACATGTAACAACATTAACTGATAAATATTTTACTTCTTTGAACGTAACTCAGAACCCTTACAGTCTTACAACTTGAAGTGTTAGAAAATAGGACATTTTTGGACATACAGTAATTTAATTTTATTCTCCAATGGTTACTGTTTTGTCAGCAGTTTACGGTTTTCCCACGCAACAGTTAACCTGTGAACATTTTTTTATTCAATATGCTAAAATACCTCGAATTGCAATAAAATGTATTATTTTAGAATTGTGCCTTAAAAACGTATTCAAAAACAGAAAAGTTATCATATGCTATTTTTGTATACATCATATTAAGAAAAAGCCAAGAGGACACGTGAGGGCTAGGGACCGACAAGCTACTCGTGGTGAAGAGTACTTTGTGTTCTGTTTATGTTTGTACCTTTACTGACTAAAGGAACGTATCTAACCAAACCAGAGATGAAATGATTTAGCTGAGGAATAATAATATAAATCTGAAAAGGTATTCCCTTATTCTTGTTTATGTAACACTTCCGATGAGTAACAATATGAATGGGTAATATACGTGGTTCAGGCACAATTTCTGTTTAGTTAATAATTGATTCACTAGATATTAGTCTCGGACTGCAAAGAAAACAACAATTGTCTCGTACTTAAATGAACACATACGATAAAACCTTGGTGAGAAAATTAATAATGTGTTTCGGACCGCAAAGAAAACATGTACAAATTTATATATAAGATAAATCCCTGTGACTAAATTATTAATTGGTATTATCCATCACTGCTGTCAGAGCTCACACATTAATAATACACAAGTCAATTAGGACATAAGTTCTTGTTTTTCCAATGTCTCGGACATGGAGGTCTGTAAATGGAACACTGTCACTTGATTCTTATGCTGTTTAAATTCTACAGTACAAAATTACATCACGATTTGATATGAAAATAATTTCCAACCAATTATCAATGTTTTCATGGTAATGGTTTACAATATAATCTGAAAATCAGTAAATCACAGATCTGTGGTCATATTGACTACAGAACTAGGATATGTGGTAGGAAATGGAAAATAAAAAGACATGTCTCAATGATCACAGATATTACTGCAATAAAACAACTTCTAAGTGTAAAGATAATTTTTAAATACAATTTTTATAAGAAATTTTTACATGAAAATAATTTCTTTCAACATGTTTTTCTTTTAGGTATTTATTTATTTATCCAATCTTGATATTTAGGGTTCATATGATATGTTTCTCAAGACAGACAAGATATCAAGTATAGGAAACTGTTGAAATAAAAGAGTTCAAATACTAGTTCTATATTGTGAAATGTGTATAATTTTTAAACAAAAGTTATATAAGCGTCATGTGTATTTATTAAACGAGTATTCGATTGTTACTTAACACGATAAAACGGGGGACCTCACCTCGAGAATCAGACTAAGTTTAAAGGTTACTGTTTGATAGCTACAACAGACACAAAATATAGAAATTAATCGAAGGTTGAAGAAAAGAATCCACTAATTATAGAAACTTGTAGAAAGGAAATAAAAATAGTTACTTAAATATCCTCAAGGATTGCTTCACTGCACTAATAAATGAAAGTATAAAAGTTTGGCCTATATATTTCACAGCTAGCATTTACTATTACCTACTGAGACTGGTATAAAATGTTTAACTCACAAAGGGCCATTATCGGTTTAAATAAGCGGTGTGATGTTGATTTAAAATGCAATTATTTCTTCTTTTCAAACATTCATAACGTTTTGTGTTCATTGATTTTTGAGGGTCTTGAAGAATCCATCAAATGGGATTGTTCATTGATTTAGTAAAGGATACATCCAAGTACACGTACTTAAAATGTTTAAGTGCCTTTATAATATTATTACTTTATTTAATTTTGTTGTGTGTTACTACTTTGCCCACTTGTTTGATTTGTTTTGTTGTGTATGTTTCTTGTCGTTTCTCGTGTTTGTGTTGTTATTGTATGTTATTGCTGTTTTTCACTCGTTTGTTATGTTGTTATTGTATGTTATTGCTGTTTTTCACTTGTTTGTTCTGTTGTTGTGTGTGTCATTGTGGTGTTTTATTTGTATGCTTTGTTTTGTTGTTGTTTATGTAATTACTGTGTTTCGTTTATTTGTTTTGATGTCTATGATTATAGTAAACTACATTTGTATATGTACATCTTGTTTGTTTGTGACACATTAAGGTGCAAAACAGTTATATAGAAATTCGCTATGAATGAAAATTTTATATGCTTTATATAAGTAAAATCCCAATAAGGTCATATCAAAAAGATTTTATGTTTTAGTACAATGTAATGTGAATGTGATATCATGTCTATTTGTAGATAGTATTGTTACATGCAGAATTAAATAAAATATTTTAAAACATGTTTGGTGAAAAAGCACCATAATGATTTATGTACGGTTATGAAAACAAACATCATAAATGAAAGCAATGCTTATTACAGGCATTATTATCTGTAGATGAATATTGTTAATAGAATTGATCTTTAACAGTTAAAAGCAGATAACGTTTTTGCTTGTGTATACTTAGTTCGAAGTTTAGTATTTAGAATATTCTCAAGTTTGTCGATCTTTCGTTTTTTTCGTTCTAAATTATTACGTTTTAAAACACCATTTTCTGCACCGGGTTGCATATTGCAGTAATTATTGTATAAAGATGCTATTATTACATTATTGCAGTAGAAATTTTAATTGATTGTAAATGCAAGTGCGATAATTGGTCTATAAATTTGCTGGTATTGTCGTGTGTTGCTTTTAAAATTTCATAAAATAATACATTGAAAAGTAGCCCGAGACAATTAATGACACTACTATAAGCCTGAAATATCCAAACCTAACAGTGAAGTGATCCAGCTGATTAAATTTCCAGTTTTAACCTCACAATCCAGTTAAATAACAATCCATTATGTTCCAGTTATTACGTAACAATTCATTTAAATAAAAATCCAGTTTTAAAGTCGTAATCGTTAACAAACAATCCAGCAACTACAGCTATACCAGTTATCTACAGATAATATATTGTGATAATTATCCTTTAAATCTAAAAACTTAAAAGATAATGGTATTTTAATAAACGGATAAAATTAATTTCTCAGAAAGTATCTTTATTTGTTTCAAGTTTAAACTTCATCATCACCCAATTATTGTTGCCCCCAGGGAACTAGTACAAACTGAAAAGATTCAATTTGAATTTGTTGGTTAATTGATAAAACGTCAGAATTAATTTATTAAAGTATTCCATCTCCTGATCTGATATCGGCTCAACAAAATCTTTTTTGCGATTTAATTGAACTTGTGTCTTTATTTCTATTAAGATAATGTTGTACGTAAACACCGTTGTAGACGAAAACCTTGGAACTTAGAAATATAGGACTTATTGAAATTTAAGATTTTGAAAAATGTTTAATTAAATCATTGGTATAACCCCAAAGCTAATTAAATAACCCCAAAAATATTTTATTTGGGGAAATTAAACCAGATGGCTACATGTGATTTAAACTATAAATAGTAGTAAGATAAGGAGTGTAATGAACACCATAAATAACACACAAAACAAAACAAACAAACACAGCAATACATTTATACACCTGAGCGTCATTGTGCCGTTTATACATTTGTTATGAAGTAATTCTCAGTCTGGAATCAGTAACATATAACTTATTATAATTATTAGATTATTGTCCGTAATGTTTCCTTATCCGACGGTTTTCATTCACAAAATGTTATTCCCATTTTGGTTTTTATCATAACGGTGGTTTGTTGTGAGGTGTTTTTGTAGCAATGGTTACACTGGTATTTTATTTTTATTTATGACCTTTTGTTTCATTGAATACCATATCTTATTTAATCCCCTCTTATATTGTTTTTACCACGTCTATGAAATATGCCCGTTTTAACTTACAGATTTATTTTTGACAATCGCTTCATAATAAGATGACACGTCCATCCTTCAACAATTTGTTATTTTAAAACGTTAAGCTACAAATTATTTTATTATCAATAATGACAGTTGATTTAAAGCTTCAAATTATATACTACTCCAGCTAAAATTTAAGCTAGACAGAAACACCTAACAAAAACTTTATTTTAGTCCTATCCGACCTCTTCTCGAGTATGTTGATGTTCTATGGGACAACATGACTAAACAACAAAGTTATCTTTTAGAGCAAACAAATACAGAAGCAGCGCGGATAGTTACAGGTGCTACCTTACTTTCTAGTACATCTCTTACTTTTTAAAGAAACTTTTTGATAGAAGAAAAAACATAAGTTAATCCTTTTCTACAAGATGTACCACAATATTACTCCAGCTTATCTGTCAAACATCATTCCACCACACAATTTTGAAGTACATTCTTACAATACTAGAATTACATTCTTACAACACAATTTATTATCTATATCACTGCAAAACCAAATCTTACTTCGACTCCTTTTTACCTTCAGTTACAAGAGATTGGAACGATATTCCAGAAAACATAAGAAATCCCGATTTAAAGCATTTTAAAATAAGAATATACAAAAAGAGCCTAAATTTTATTTAAAGGGTTATCGTAAAGGTCAGATACTCCATGCACGACTGAGAATGCAGTGCAGTGCTTCAAATCACCATCTTTTCCAAAAGAAAAAATTATATCTAATCCAACTTGCGCCTGTGGTATGGTTAAGACCACCAGTCATTTTTTTTTTCAATGCCATTATTTCACTCGGCAAAGAAATGTCCTTCTAGCTCTGTTAAGCAACAATACCGATACTCAAAAACTACTATTATTTGGTGATTCAAATTTATCTGATGAAGAAAACACTTCGATATTTTTAAAAGTCCAAGATTTTATAATTGATACAAAAAGGTTTTCTTGAACATATTTCTTCTCATTTATTTAATTACAATTGATAATATATATTGTAAAGTAACACATGTAAGTGCTATTTTGTGTATAATGTGTACTGTTGTATTTAAGTGTTATGTCGGTCTACAAATGTATTTTCCAAATTATTGGAGACGGATTAATAGAATGGACTATGTAAGTCCATTGTTTCCGAATCCTTTTGCTTATTATATACATGTATATTGTTTCAATGTAATTTTATGATATTTAACAAAATATTGTTTAAACTAACCAAATGTAACATTGTTCATTAGGAACATCATTAATTAGATAATTAGATCAGCACCGTTTTAATTTTTCTCATTGGAAAACTCAATGCAGTTTTAATTGTCTATTTCGTGTCCCTGTAAATATAAATATTCAAATACATGTGTCTGTATATATAAATATACATTTGATATAAAAAGACAACACGTTTTGTGTTAGGTGTGTACCAATGTTCAATCAGACACTTGGCTTTTACAGTACTGTCATATACCATTTTTTGAATTTAATCATAAAATACATTCAAAAAATGGTATATGACAATATTGTCATATACCATTTTTTGAATGTATTTTATGATTAAATTCAAAAAATGGTATATGACAGTACTGAAGAACACCTCCCGAATAAAACCATCCACTACGATACATATCATACTTCTTTCTGACATTTTATCGAAATTGTGAAAATAAAATTGAACATTTTGATTGACTTTTAATTTTTTTCAGAGCGTGATTTATATATATATTTTTTAAAGTTTATGATTGATGTCATTTGGATTTCCATTCACATCTGTATTCGTATTTTAACCTGTTTTCTATTCTATATGCCAGTTCATATCGGCTTTTTGATAAATAACATATATCCTGAGATCCCCAAGAGATCGATTAATGATATAGATTTGTGAATTAAATCAATAATACTTCTCAGAATAATAGATATACAAACGGTAAATTGATATTATGAATTTTACTTGTCATTTCAAATCACCATTATTACATTATCTAAAAACAGTATGATGTCACGATTGTTTGTAGTGATGTGTTAAAATATCGGAACCCTCTGAAAAGGCATTTATTTATTTATTTATTTTATTTTATTTTATTTATTTATTTATTTATTTATTTATTTAATCTTACCTAAACTTATTTTTTAACTTATTTATTAAGCTTATTTTTTATTTCTTTACTTTTTATTTATCTAAATTTATTTATCTCTTTATTTAATTAATTAATCTTACCTAAACTTATTTATTTATTTAAAATTATTTATTTTAACATATTTTTATTTCTTTACTATTAATTTATTTAATTAATTAATTTATTTATTTATTTATTTGTTTGTTTGTTTGTTTATTTAAACTTTTCAAATGTAAATGCAGATTAATAATTAAAAATAATTAAAAAAAAATTAAACACTGCTTTCACATGTAAAATTTTTCTTAAAAGCAAAAAATTGAACAGAAATGGTTTTGTTTAGCATAACTGTATAGCAGCGATAGGTTAGGATATAAATATACTGGTAAAATATTGAATATTTCAAACAAATTTCATCCACTTTTACAGATAAGCCACAAAATTGGTTTTTAATTACCAAAGAAAATAATCTGTAATCAACAAGAAAAATTTTACAAAAATCTACCGAGAAATAAATTTTTGAGATTTGAAAAAAGTCTATTTATTTATTTATTTATTTTAAAAGAAGATGCTCAGCTGGTTTATGTACACTTATCCTCACAATGTTACTTAACTAGAATCCTTAAAGCGTGAGGTATCTGTTATTTTTGGTCCCTTAATTAAAATAACCTTGCACTGCTACATGTGTTTTATTAATTTTCTGAACAACATTGTTAAGGATATGTTTCAAGACGAAAATTGCCGATAGTTTTGGCTTTATGACGGAAGATTACATAGGGTAATTATGCATATTCGTATGACAAAGTGGCCTGATGACGGAAGTTTACATTGGGTAATTATCCATAATTCTGTGACAAAAGTGACCTAATGACGGAAGTTTACATTGGGTAATTATCCATAACCATAATCTTATGACAAAGTAACCTGCTGATGGTAGTTTACATTGGGTAATTATGCATAATCTTTTGATGATGACCTTATGACGGAAGTTTACATTGGGTAATTATCCATAATCTTGTGACAATGGTGACCTTATGACGGAAGTTTACATTGGATAATTATCCATAATCTTGTGACAATGGTGACCTTATGACGGAAGTTTACCTTGGGTAATTATCCATAATCTTGTGACAATGGTAACCTTATGACGGAAGTTTACCTTGGGTAATTATCCATAATCTTGTGACAATGGTGACCTGATGACGGAAGTTTACCTTGGGTAATTATCCATAATCTTGTGACAATGGTAACCTGATGACGAAAGTTTACCTTGGGTAATTATCCATAATCTTGTGACAATGGTAACCTTATGACGGAAGTTTTCCTTGGGTAATTATCCATAATCTTGTGACAATGGTGACCTGATGACGGAAGTTTACCTTGGGTAATTATCCATAATCTTGTGACAATGGTAACCTTATGACGGAAGTTTACCTTGGGTAATTATCCATAATCTTGTGACAATAATGACCTGATGACGGAAGTTTACCTTTGGTAATTATCAATAATCTTGTGACAATGGTAACCTTATGACGGAAGTTTACCTTGGGTAATTATCCATTATCTTGTGACAATGGTGACCTTATGACGGAAGTATGAGTCGAGTAACTATTCAGAAACTTGTGGTAATGGCTACGTTTACCGGCACTAATTTTAACATCCAAGTTAGAAGGGTTATTACATGTCCTTTCTTAATCGTTCTCTTTATTTACTGATATATATGTCATAGACGGGTTTTGACTTTGTACATATAAACTATGGGTGGCTTCATTTTGTCGTTAAAGCAAGTGTTCGTCCAATCATAAATGTTTGATTATATGTGTGGTTGTGGCTAATCATCAAATAATGTCTTTATATATATATATATATATATATATATATATATATATATATATATATATATATATATATATTTCGTTATATATAATAAACTTGCAACATAAGCAATTATTTAAGGCGTTTTAATTCTGCCAAGTTTTCTGTGAAACATCATTTGTTATTTGAGCATCAATAAAGAAAACTGAGTGTTTTATTGTGTTATAACTTCCGTAAGTAATAAAGGAATCTAGAGAATGAAAACAATGTACAGGAATACCATGATACAGGAGTGAAGTTAAATCATTGTAGAACTTGCATTTGTTTTTACTTATCCAGACAATAATTATACATTATATATATTGTTTGATTTTAAAGGATCAATACTGGAGAGATATTTTGAAAGACTCTGGGAACATATATATATATATATATATATATATATATATATATATATATATATATATATATATATATATATATATATATATATATATATATATATTTGACATAGACATGGAAGTAGTATAGGGATTGATTGCTTTGCTCAATCGGGTAGTTGCTTCCATTATGTTTACCATGTATTTCTCACTATTTCCGTACAATTATCGACATTGCCTTCGATTACCACTCCGGTGTTTAACCTCGCCTTGACAACGCGACTACTATCTCCATTGATCGGCTTCATTCTAACATGGAAATGTAAATATTATTTTAAATTTGATATTTAAATGTTCAAATTTGATTTTTTTTAAATGCTCTAAAGATCTGTTTATTGAGTTTCAGGTCTGGTGTTTAACTTTTACATTCAAATTCTGAATGTACGTAATTGAGTTATAA
This sequence comes from Tegillarca granosa, assembly GCA_029721355.1. NCBI lineage: Eukaryota > Metazoa > Mollusca > Bivalvia > Arcoida > Arcidae > Tegillarca > Tegillarca granosa. The sequence continues at coordinate 3,637,347 of CM056595.1, forward strand.
CCGTTAAAATTATGAAAGGTGTAAATAGGACAGAATCACACTTTCTCCTTCAGTAAATAACTTCACTTCTATTTCTTGTTTTAGAACGAGATAGTTTAGAAAAAAAAATCACCCATTTATCTATAAAAGAAATATAAGTCTTTGACCAAAACATTTTTTTTTTTGAAAAAGATGGGTTTTTTTATTATTAAAGTTATTTACATCTCTTTGTGAAATATTTTTAAATTGGATTTAACTCAATTTTTACAATCGATAGTTAATAAATTTTATGAAAGGTTTAATAAAACTATAACTGCATATCGCTTGTATAAAACTGAAAACCTAGAGTGGTCTGTATGTGACAAGATCAAGCAAAAAATCCTATACTTGTCTATACAGTAAAACAAACAAACTTCATGGCTAATTGCTCATCCTGGTGCAACTGTAGCTATTTACACGTTGTCCTATATACAGCCCTAGTGTCCAAATTTACAGTAAAACAAACAAACTCTATGGCTAACTGCTCATCCTGGTGGAACTGTAGCTATTTACACGTTCCCCTATATATAGCCCTAGTGTCCAAATTTACAGTAAAACAAACAAACTCTATGGCTAACTGCTCATCCTGGTGGAACTGTAGCTATTTACACGTTCCCCTATATACAGCCCTAGTGTCCACATGTACAGTATAACAAACAAACTTCATGGCTAACTGCTCATCCTGATGGAACTGTAGCTATTTACACGTTCTCCTATATAAAGTCCTAGTGTCCACATGTACAGTATAACAGGCAAACTTCATGGCTAACTGCTCATCCTGATGGAACTGTAGCTATTTACACGTTCCCCTATATATAGCGCTAGTGTCCAAATTTACAGTGAAACAAACAAACTTCATGACTAACTGCTCATCCTGATGGAACTGTAGCTATTTAAACGTTCCCCTATATATAGCGCTAGTGTCCAAATTTACAGTAAAACAAACAAACTCTATGGTTAACTGCTCATCCTGATGGAACTTTAGCTATTTACACGTTCTCCTATATACAGCCCTAGTGTCCACATGTACAGTATAACAGACAAACTTCATGGCTAAATGCTCATCCTGATAGGACTGTAGCTATTTACACGTTGTCCTATATACAGCCCTAGTGTCCACATGTACAGTATATCAATTAAACTTCATGGCTAACTGCTCATCCTGATGGAACTGTAGCTATTTAAACGTTGTCCTATATACAGTCCTAGTGTCCGATTTACAGTATAACAATTAAACTTCATGGCTAACTGCTCATCCTGATAGAACTGTAGCTATTTACACGTTGTCCTATATACAGCCCTAGTGTCCACATGTACAGTATAACAGACAAACTTTATGGCTAAATGTTCATCCTAATGGAACTTTAGCTATTTACACGTTCTCCTATATACAGCCCTAGTGTCCAAATTTACAGTATAACAAACAAACTTCATGACTAACTGCTCATCCTGATGGAACTGTAGCTATTTAAACGTTCCCCTATATACAGCCCTAGTGTCCACATGTACAGTATAACAAACAAACTTCATGACTAACTGCTCATCCTGATGGAACTGTAGCCATTTATACGTTCTCCTATATACAGCGATAATTTCCGCATTTACAGTATAACAGACATACTTTATGGCTAACTGCTCATCCTGATGGAACTGTAGCTATTTACACGTTTTCCTATAATATAGCCAAACTTCATGGCTAACTGCTCATCCTGCTGGAACTGTAGCTATTTACACGTTTCCTATATACAGCCCTAGTGTCCACATGTACAGTATAACAGACAAGCTTCATGGCTAGCCATTATATGGTAAGAATTGCTTACCCTAAAATCACAGCATAACTGTAACCATGGTAACAAAGGACATAACGTTATTATAGTAGATATTTGATATAATGTTGTTATTGCTATTTGTGGATATTATAAGCATGGGAGCATTTTTGATTTTATTACTTCTAGAATTACACGATACTGAAGTACATTAGGGCTAATATTTCACAATCTAGAGTGTGACACTATATTAATAATCTAATAATTATTTTTGTCTCATGTTTCGCGAAATTATTTACACAAAATGATATCAGCTAATAAATGTTATTAATGAAAAATTGTTTAAATATAAAATCCCTAGAAATGTATTAGGAAGTGTTATGGTCATAACACAAATTATATATATATATATATATATATATATATATATATATATATATATATATATATATATATATATATATATATATATATATATATATATATATATATATATATATATATATAGTAGATAGATAGATAGATAGATAGATAGATAGATAGATACAATGTAGATAGATAGATAGATGCAGTTTGTGGTCTGTTGAGGTAATGAATTGACTCCAAACTGACATTTGGTGCCGCTAATTTGCTAGAAGTGAAATTTATTAGCAAACCTTGATATCTGGTCTTTCTTACACCCAGCATCGCATTAAAGTTAAAAAAAACTTTGTAATTCAGTTTTCATGACTGTGTTTTTGAAAGAGATGAAAAAGGCTTTCATTTTGTAACATGCTTGGTATACTCGAGAATGTTTTCGTCAGATTCAAATTTCTCAAAGTTTCGATTAAACATTTTTGACCATCTTTGAGTTTTGCTGTGTTACGTAACCTATCATCTCCTTAGCATCCTTACTGCAATAGAACAAGGTCTCTTGCCGTCTTGCAATATTGCAGCCATTCACATTATTCGGTATACTATACTAGCGTCCTTGAACACTGCAGAAGAACAAGGACTCAGTTATAGTCTCCCTGCAATATTGCAGCCATTCACAACATTCGGTTTGTGGTATTAGCGTCCTTACTGCAATAGAACAATGACTCAATTATAGCCGTTTTGCAATATTGCGGCCATTCACAACACGCGGTATACGATATTAGCGTCTTTACTGCTATAGAACAAGGACTCAATTATAGTCTCCTTTCAATATTGCAGCCATTCACAACACACGATATACGATATTGGCGTCCTTACTGCAATAGAACAATGACTCAATTATAGCCGTCTTGCAATATTGCAGCCATTCACAACACGCGGTATACGATATTAGCGTCTTTACTGCTATAGAACAAGGACTCAATTATAGTCTCCTTTCAATATTGCAGCCATTCACAACACACGATATACGATATTGGCGTCCTTACTGCAATAGAACAATGACTCAATTATAGCCGTCTTGCAATATTGCAGCCATTCACAACACGCGGTATACGATATTAGCGTCTTTACTGCAATAGAACAAGGACTCAATTATAGCCGTTCTGCAATATTGCAGCCATTCACAACACACGGTATACGATATAAGCGTCCTTAATGCAATAGAACAATGACTCAATTATAGCCGTCTTGCAATATTGCAGCCATTCACAACACGCGGTATACGATATTAGCGTCTTTACTGCAATAGAACAAGGACTCAATTATAGCCGTTCTGCAATATTGCAGCCATTCACAACACACGGTATACTATATTAGCGTCATTGAACACTGCAGGAGTACAAGGACTCAATTATAGTCGCCCTGCAATATTTCATCCATTCACAACACACGATATACGATATTAGCGTCCTTTCATACTATAATAGAACAAGGACTCAACATTTAGTGCTGTTTTTATGTACTATATTACGATGTACTTGTATCGATCTCCTGACCAATTTAATCCTACGTAGTCTTTATTTATTTCCCTGTCCTGATGGCGGATATGTCAGTCAACAATGAACGATCATAAATTAGACCTAACTAAAGCTGTTGGAAATATTGGATAACGAGTAATATACCCTCCTAGAAATCTCTGATTATATCACCATAAATAAAAACTTGGCTGGGGGTATACTGATTTATGGGTATGTTCAGAGTGTGACATAAACACAATATTGGAATTCTAGATCACTCTGGCTTCTAAATCTCCCTGTTAATTTTACAATATAAATAGACTCCTGCTAATATTGTCGATTTTCAACTCGAGAATGTTTAAAACACAATAAATATCGAGCTCGTTATCATGAATTATTAAAAATCAGATGATAAAAATGTGTTCGTATCGACATTAATCCTTATACTTTACACATTAAATTGATTACTCTTGATAGCTCACACGTATAAATACCAGCATGTTGGTTTAGGAAAAACCTTAATTCTTGATTTTGTGTCAGCATGTATGTTTATTAGTGAGGAATGCTTACACAAGATACTTGTTTTTTTATTTATTTTTTTAGAAGCCTTAAAATGTGCTTCAAATGTACATGGTAACCGCGCCTTCCAGGTTTTTAAGGTTCCACAACGAATGTTTGTGGGTCCCATGATGGTCAATAAATGTCTGGTTCCAATCAAGACAATTGCCCTAAAAGTCAAACTTGGTCCGATAAAATAGCTTTGGCTTCTATGGTGGTAAAAAGCCTTTTAAATTTGCTTAGACCACACTACATATTTATGGCTCCCGCAATTGTCAGTAGCCTAAAAATGTACCTGAACCACATCACTGAATATCTTATAAGGCCAAATGTTTGTTAAAATATAGGAAGTATTTAAGGTATTTGTCTAAATATTTTGTTGTTGTTGTTGTGTTGTGTTCTTGAGAGCTCTGTATATTTCAAAGTACGTCTTATTAAGCACAATCAAGCAATAAAATTGATTGAAGAATTTATAATTCTAATATATCACCATGGCTATTTCCAGAGGTTTAAAAATGTTCTTGACTAAATTTTAGTTGAAACAATATTTTATTGAACTGATAACATTACAATAAATTGACATTTACGATATTTAAATTCAATTGGGATTCTGAAATAAAAATATAATTCTTATATTAATTAGTCTCCCACTACTATATTTCAACTATAGACATGTGAAATATTAAATTTCCTTAAAATATTCTGTAACAAACTTGAAAAATGACAAAAAGAAAAAACATAACTTTGTGTACATTGAATATATAAAGGGCTATTTGTATGTTTCATATAATGAAGGACTATTTGCACGTTGAATATATAATATATGAAGGGTTATTATCTCTCTCTCTCTCTCTCTCTCTCTCTCTCTCTCTCTCTCTCTCTCTCTCCTCTCTCTCTCTCTCTCTCTCTCTCTGGTTTTTCACATTCAGACTTTAAATAATATCGTATTAGTACATTTAGAGAACTTAACCCCCTACCAAGTAATACCTCTTGCTGGATGTGTAGAACTGTTATTTCCTTATTATTTCCGTTGTATATTAATTATTTTACGTTTCCTCGTAACAAGACGTTATTGTACAAATATAACCAAACTGCAGAAAGATATGACGTGTAGCACGAAATAACCCTTTTAACTCACGTGTACTTTGTAAAAGAATAAGCTTCGTCCAAGCAAATTATACAACAAAATCATTATTGTGTCATTAATTGTAACTGTATAACATACCGTGAGATGTGACGTACGCCGACACAATAGGTTCGCTGATCATTAACAGATTGGTCAACCTTATTATATATAACTGTATCATAAACATTAATTAAGTTATCACTTTGAGTGAGTTATGTCCGGATATTTGGTCAGTGATTGTTCGGATTGAGGTCAGCTTATATAAATCATAAGATTTCTGTCCTTTCCTAGTCATATAGTTGTTAAATCAATGGAATTCATTTTCCATCATCAATATTTTATTTTCTTCATCATCTTAATTTTGTGGTCAAGTAAATATATTATATATATACAGAGCCAGTATGTCGATTAGAGAGCCCTTTATGATCAATTTTTAACAAGTTAGTTTTAATAGCTCGTAACTAGAGCCAGAAAAAAAACAGAAAAACACGGATGTCCGAATCATTAGAAGAAAAACAAACAACAAGATTGCTCCGATCACAATTGGCACATCACAAGGCCTTTTCCGTCGTATTTCACAAAAGGCATCGGATGCAGTCGCATGGATACAATCGCTATAGAACAAAGGAAAGTTTACTGTTGGAAATCCGTAGCTCAATCTAATCAAACAGGACAACGTATTCATGGAGGTGTCTTTTTTAATCCACATATTTATAGTCTGTCAATCTTGTCACGGAGGGTTTATTTACAGAAATAGTTGCTTAGTTAATTTATTTAGTCAACCTTGTAACGGTTTTTATTTGTAGAACTTGTAGCTTAATCTTTTTACAGAGGTTTATAACTTTGTAACGGGATGAATTTTATAGAAATCATAGCCTAGTTACAGATTGATTAAACCAAACCTGTCAATCTCGTCAAGGTGGTTTTATTTACAGACCTCATAGCCTAGTTACAGCTTGACTAAACCAAACCTATCAACCTTGTCAAGGATGTTTATTTACAGACCTCATAGCCTAGTTAAAACTTGATTAAACCAAACCTGTCAACCTTTTCAAGGAGGTTTATTTACAGACCCCATGGCCTAGTTACAGATGGATTAAACCAAGCCTGTCAATCTCGTCAAGGTGGTTTTATTTACAGACCTCATAGCCTAGTTACAGCCTGATTAAACCAAACCTGACAATCTCGTCAAGGAAGTTTATTAACAGACCTTATAGCCTAGTTACAGATTGATTAAACCAAACCTGTCAATCTCGTCAAGGATGTTTTATTTACAGACCCCACAGCCTAGTTACAGATTGATTAAACCAAACCTGTCAATCTCGTCAAGGAGGTTTTTACAGACCCCATGGCCTAGTTACAGATTGATTAATCCAAGCCTGTCAATCTCGTCAAAGAGGTTATTTACAGACCCCATGGCCTAGTTACAGTGGATTAAACCAAGCCTGTCAATCTCGTCAAGGATGTTTTATTTACAGACCCCACAGCCTAGTTACAGATTGATTAATCCAAGCCTGTCAATCTCGTCAAAGAGGTTATTTACAGACCCCATGGCCTAGTTACAGATTGATTAAACCAAACCTGTCAATCTCGTCAAGGAAGTTTATTTACAGACCTCATAGCCTAGTTACAGTTTGATTAAACCAAGCCTGTCAACCTTGTCAATGAGGTTTTATTTAAGGAAGTCATTACTTCATTTCTGAAGCCCGTGGCCCTTGTAACGAGCTTTTTATAGTAGAAGCACGTGGATTAATTAAGCAAGGTCTATCAAGCTTTTCTAGAAGATTTATTTGCAGAACTCGTAGCTTGTTTGATTAAACTAAATCTGTTAACTTTGTCAAGAAGGTTTTATTTTTAAATGTAGATATATTAATGAAGTCTTTGAACCTTGTAATGGGGGTTTTATTTATAGATCTCACAGCTTATTCAAAGTTTGTCAGTTTTGTCACGGAAGTTTTATTTTTAGAACTCGTGGCATAATTACACGATTTTTTTTCAATCCTGTAAGAAAGGTTTTTTTTTTAAAAACTGTTTGTTATACATGTACCCGAACAAAATCACGAATGTCATTTTTCGTGACGTTATATTTATGTATAACGTTAATTATCTTGTCTTTTTTATGCCGGTTGTATTCCTGTGTTATTTTTGTCTTAATTGTTATGGCTGTAACATGCTTTATTTTTCGATTTTTGCTCGTTTTATTTATCTATTTCGTGTTCTTGGTTGCTATGGCTATAACATGCTTTCTTTTTTTCTATTTTTGCTCGTTTTATTTGTCTTTTTTCGTGTTCTTGGTTGCTATGGCTATAACATGCTTTATTTTTCTATTTTTGCTCGTTTTATTTGTCTTTTTTCGTGTTCTTGGTTGCTATGGCTATAACATGCTTTCTTTTTTTCTATTTTTGCTCGTTTTATTTGTCTTTTTTTCGTGTTCTTGGTTGCTATGGCTATAACATGCTTTCTTTTTTTCTATTTTTGCTCGTTTTATTTGTCTTTTTTCGTGTTCTTGGTTGCTATGGCTATAACATGCTTTCTTTTTTTTTTTTGCTCGTTTTATTTGTCTATTTCGTGTTCTTGGTTGCTATGGCTATAACATGCTTTATTTTTCTATTTTTGCTCCTTTTATTTATCTATTTCGTGTTCTTGGTTGCTATGGCTATAACATGCTTTATTTTTTTCTATTTTTGCTCGTTTTATTTGTCTTTTTCGTGTTCTTGGTTGCTATGGCTATAAAATGCTTTATTTTTCTATTTTTGCTCGTTTTATTTATCTATTTCGTGTTCTTGGTTGCTATGGCTATAACATGCTTTCTTTTTTTCTATTTTTGCTCGTTTTATTTGTCTTTTTTCGTGTTCTTGATTGCTATGGCTATAACATGCTTTATTTTTTTCTATTTTTGCTCGTTTTATTTATCTATTTCGTGTTCTTGGTTGCTATGGCTATAACATGCTTTATTTTTTTCTATTTTTGCTCGTTTTATTTGTCTTTTTCGTGTTCTTGGTTGCTATGGCTATAAAATGCTTTATTTCTCTATTTTTGCTCATTTTATTTGTCTATTTCGTGTTCTTGGTTGCTATGGCTATAACATGCTTTATTTTTCTATTTTTGCTCGTTTTATTTGTCCATTCCGTGTTCTTGGTTGCTATAGCTATAACATGCTTTATCTTTTTTTAATAAAATAATCTTACTAAATCTACCTTTGTTATTATAACGGTTTTTTATGTACCAGGAATATTTCCCAAAGGAAATGGGATAATTATATTTTACTATAAGTTTTATGACAGTTGTGACTGTTATTATGACAATGATACGGGACAAATCCCCTGTAAAAGTCAACCTGTCGGGATAATCTGTACCTTAATCAATCACATACGTCATTAGGGGTTTGTTTTTTATTTCTTGTTGTCTTTCTGGTGTCCGATCTAACACGAAAAAAACTGTCCAAACCTATTAACATCTGTTAAAGACAAACATACAAGAAAGAAAAATATGTCAGTTGTCATTAACATCAATATAGAACCAGAGTTAGGATAACATCACCAAGTAAAACAACCCAAGGAGTACCTCGTATAATAAAACAAAACTTAGGAGCTAAGAAAAAATACAAATCAACATTACCGAGTAAAACAACCCAATGGGTACCTCGTATGATAGAAGAAAACTTAGGACTTATGACAAAAATATAAATCAACATTACCGAGTAAAACAACTCACGGGGTACCTCGTATGATAGAAGAAAACTTAGGACTTTTGACAAAAATATAAATCAACATTACCGAGTAAAACAACTCACGGGGTACCTAGTATGATAGAAGAAAACTTAGGACTTATGACAAAAATATAAATCAACATTACCGAGTAAAACAACTCACGGGGTACCTCGTATGATAGAAGAAAACTTAGGACTTTTGACAAAAATATAAATCAACATTACCGAGTAAAACAACTCACGGGGTACCTCGTATGATAGAAGAAAACTTAGGACTTTTGACAAAAATATAAATCAACATTACCGAGTAAAACAACTCACGGGGTACCTCGTATGATAGAAGAAAATTTGAAACTTTGGACAAAAATAAAAATTAAAGGTAAAATATTTTTTAAAACAAAATACGTTAAATTTTCACGAAATGCTTATTAAACAAAATAAGTCCGTAAACCATGTACCAAAGTGTATACCATGTACCAAAGTGTATACCATGTACCAATCTGTATACCATGTACCAATCTGTATACCATGTACAAATCTGTATACCATGTACCAAAGTGTATACCATGTACCAATCTGTATACCATGTACAAATCTGTATACCATGTCCCAAAATGTATACCATGTACCAGTCTGTATACCATGTACCAATGTGTATACCATGTACCAAAGTGTATACCATGTACCAATCTGTATACCATGTACAAATATGTATACCATGTCCCAAAGTGTATACCATGTACCAGTCTGTATACCATGTACCAATGTGTATACCATGTACCAATGTGTATACCAAACCAATGTGTATACCTTGTACCAATCTACATACCATGTACCAATCTGTATACCATGTACTAATGTGTATACCAAGTACCAATGTGTATACCATGTACCATTGTGCATACCAAGTACCAATGTGTATACCATGTACCATTGTGTATACCATGTACCAAAGTGTATACAATTGAAATAATTAAAATCATATTGAATATTTACTGAAAATTTATTATTTTGTGTCACTTTATACTAGTATTTCAATAAGAAATTTTTAAAACAGCATTAGCGACTTGGTGCTAATTGAAAACAAACTTATGAGACAAGATTGTACCGTGATAAAAATGACGAACTCTTCTAAAATATCTAAAAATAGAACTAACTGAAGGTGTTGTAGTATAAGCTTAATCGATACGGTTCTCTGTGTTTGATCGGTGAAGTTCAGCAAGATAATATACAACTTACACTAGGCTATAAATTTGATACTAATTACATTAGTTGTTTTACAGGGATACTTATTAGGTAGTCTTCACACAATTCTAAATAATCTTATAAGCGGTTAAATTTTAAATAAATAGGTTCCCATGTATATCTTAATTTAATAAAAGTATACTTTGTAGATATCTTCATTGCTACAGGAGAGAGAGAGAGAGAGAGAGAGAGAGAGAGAGAGAGAGAGAGAGAGAGAGAGAGAGAGGTGTTAATAATTCGTTTTCGTTATATTTTGTTTGTCGACTGAAAAACAGATTCCTGTGTGATTTACTAAGATAGTTATACTGACTTAAAATTCGCTATATTAAACTAAGAGGGTAACGAAAATGGTTTTTGATCCTGATCACAAGTATCATCAGGTAAATGTAGTTCCATTTACATGTATATATTAACCTGTTTATAAAGATTATCTGTTCTTGCTTCATATTCCACTGGGACACCTTAATCGTCAGTAACAAAGTTTAGTCCAAATATTGCTATAACTTCCTATTATATTTTAGATATAAGGTAACAAGATAAGTCATTGTGATAGTATAAACTGTTTCTAGGCAAGCTGAATTACACGTGTCAATGCGTTATGATCAGTTTGCGTGTAATGACAACGGTAGGTTTATACAACTACTATCACCCTAACTCATTAGTTCATTGCACATGTTTATTTTTACAAATACAAAGATCCTCATTAGGAGGATTCCTGATCTTTTTAATTTAAATTAGCACCTGAAAGATCGTGGCATTTTTGTAAAATCAGTAGATGTAACAGCCGTATCGCTGGATTACTACGTTATCACCTGAAAATCGTTGTTATGCGTTGGCGTGACGCAATTCTTTATGCCAAAAATCCACCCGTTGCGGGCTGCATGGCAAACTGAATAAGTTAAATTAAGGAGAAATTAAGCACAAAAAATTCTTTATCAAAATAAGAGCTTAATTGTTCTTTATGAACATGCTTCCTTTATGTAGAAGTATATAACTATTCTTACTTTACAATGTTTAAGAGTAATGATTTGTATTTACGATCAGGCATGACCAATGCCAATAAGGATACTGCTAAAGATACAGCTAATGGGGACGAGATCAAGTTTGTAATCTCTCTCTAGAATAAGATCATATATGCTGGAGATGTGCGAGTTTGTTTTTTGGTCTGCCTTGCAATAGCGCGCACTTAAGGCGACTTTAACGTGCTAGAATGCAGCCAGTTAGCAACGGACAAGCATAACACTCCCTTAATTAATTACATTATCCTTTAACCTTACACCTGGTAAACTACTTGAGGAAACAGTATGACAATCTGAAAGTCCTATTTATATCTCTTTCGGGGTTAGAACTCAAGATCTGTCGCTTTTTCGGCCACCGAGACGGTCTATTTTGTACAACCGGCAGGCATATTGATTACATACTGTACGTTAAGATCTCATGTAAGAACACATATATTTCACTAATTACTAACCAAAGACATATCTTTACACAATACCGCAGAAGTGTTCTATCTTTTTAATAGTTTATAAACGGCTGTATATCTTTGATTAAATTAATGGTGAGACAGCATTTGAAGCTCCTAGCATTAATATCAGCATACCTGTCAGAATGATTTACCTATAATGATCCTGGATTACGACTAGCGAAGGTGCTGATACTGTTAACTGACGGTATGTGAAGATGTGTTATAGAGTAGATATATCTAATCGCCGTATCAAAAACATCGATTCAGGTCTTAAATTTGTCACATATAATCATGATCGATGATCATACATAATTCTGATCAAAATTATGTTATATTGTAAACTGCTAGAAACTCTACACTAGATAAGAACATTTCTTATAACATAGGTAGTGTGCGCTGTATCACGTATAAAACATGAGCTATATTTATTTTTCAAAAACAGTTATGATTCAGAGAACGGTTTACATCCAACAGAAGCTGAAATTTAGCTTTTACAACAGACAGTATCACACCAGTTGAATTAAATGTTACACAGATGTGATATTATACAGCAGGCTTATCACATCAGGTGAAATTTAGTTTAACATGGATGTGATATGAAACAGATGTGATATAACACAGCAGGCTTATCACATCAGGTGAAATTCAGTTATACACAGATGTGATATGATACACATGCTTATCACATCAGATGACATTTAGTCTTTCACAGTTTTGAAATGTGACAACATGCTTTAAACAGTACGTGGAATTGAGTTTTACACAAATGTGATATAACACAGCAGGCTTATCACATCGAGTGAAATTTAATGTTACACAGATGTGATATGACACAGCAGGCTTATCACATCAGTTGAAATTAAGTCTTCCACAGATGTGGTATGACACCGTAGGCTTATCACATCAGTTGAAATTAAGTCTTCCACAGATGTGGTATGACACCGTAGGCTTATCACATTGGTTGAAATTAAGTCTTACACAGATGTGATATGACACAGCAGGCTTATCACATCAGTTGAAATTAAGTCTTCCACAGATGTGGTATGACACCGTAGGCTTATCACATTGGTTGAAATTAAGTCTTACACAGATGTGATATGATACAGCAGGCTTATCACATCAGATGGCATTTAGTCTTTCACATTGAAATGAGACAACATGCTTCAAACATATGGTGAAATTATTTTTTCACAAATGTGATATGATAACTCAGGCTTAACACATCAGGTGAAATTTAATGTTATACTGATGTGATATGACACAGTAGACTTATCACATCAGATGAAATTTAATGTTACACTGATGTGATATGATACCGCAGGCTTATCACATCAAGGTGAAATTCAGTTTTACACAGATGTGATATGATACAGCAGTCTTATCACATCAGACGACATTAAGTCTTTCACAGTGAAATGAGACAACATGCTTAAAACATTAGGTAAAATTAATTTTACACAAACGTGCTATGATAACTAAGGCTTATCACATCAGGTGAAATTTAATGCTACACTGATGTGATATAACACAGCGGGCTTATCACATCAGGCGAAATTTAATGTTACACAGATGTGATATGACACAGCAGGCTTATCACATCAGTTGAAATTAAGTCTTCCACAGATGTGGTATGACACCGTAGGCTTATCACATTGGTTGAAATTAAGTCTTAAACAGATGTGATATGATACAGCAGACTTATCACATCAGATGGCATTTAGTCTTTCACATTGAAATGAGACAACTCAGGCTTATCACATCAGGTGAAATTTAATGCTACACTGATGTGATATGACACAGTAGGCTTATCACATCAGGTGAGATTTAATGTTACACTGGTGTGATATGACGTGGCAGGCTTATCAAATTGTGTGAAATTAAGTCTTACACAGATGTTATATGATACAGCAAACTTATCACATTGGTTAAAATTTAATCTTACATAGATGTGATATGACACCGTAGGCTTATCACATCATGTGAAATTCACTTTTGCACAATTATGAAAATAAGTTTAGCCCAGATAGTTTTTTACGGTGTGTGACATATACTGAAATCCAATTTCATTTTACAGATGCTATTTTGGGCACATAGGGCATTTTACTGGGTAAGATTGTAAAGTACACCACAATAGGTAAACATAACAACATCATCTGAAATTATGATGTAGAATTCAGTTGGCTTATTGAAAACACTGAACAGAGCAGGCAAATATGGGAATGTTGAACACAGCAGGCAAATTATTTAAGCTGAAATGGGAGTGTGGAAAACAGCAGGCAAATATGGGAATGTTGAACACAGCAGGCAAATTATTTAAACTGAAATGGGAGTGTGGAACACAGCAGGCAAATATGGGAATGTTGAAAACAGCAGGCAAATTATTTAATCTGAAATGGGAGTGTGGAACACAGCAGGCAAATATGGGAATGTTGAACACAGCAGGCAAATTATTTAAGCTGAAATGGGAGTGTGGAACACAGCAGGCAAATATGGGAATATTAAACACAGCAGGCAAATTATTTAAGCTGAAATGGGAGTGTGGAACACAGCAGGCAAATATGGGAATGTTGAACACAGCAGGCAAACTATTTAAACTGAAATGGAAGTGTGGAACACAGCAGGCAAATATGGGAATGTTGAACACAGCAGGTAAATTATTTAAGCTGAAATGGGAGTATGGACCACAGCAGGCAAATATGGGAATGTTAAATACAGCAGGCAAATTACATAAGCTGAAATGGGAGTGTGGAACACAGCAGGCAAATATGGGAATGTTGAGTACAGCAGGCAAATTACATAAGCTGAAATGGGAGTGTAGACCACAGCAGGCAAATATGGGAATGTTGAGTACAGCAGGCAAATTATTTAAGCTGAAATGGGAGTGTGGAACACAGCAGGCAAATATGGGAATGTTGAACACAGCAGGCAAATTACATAAGGTGAAATGGGAGTGTGGAACACAGCAGGCAAATATGGGAATGTTGAACACAGCAGGTAAATTACAGAAGCTGAAATTGTAATGCAGAAAATAGTGGGGATCAAATTAGTAAATATTGTAATAACAAAAAGTAAATATTGAGATGTAAATACACGATTGACAGGATACCTATGACGCTATTCTTATAACTTAAATATTATTCTAATAAATTATTTTTGAATTCCATCAAGCACATAGAAAGGTTTCAAGGAACAATAAATTCAAATATTTACCTTCATTAGATGTTAGTTTCAATATTTATACAAGAAAAATCATCAAAGATCAACAAAATGAAGCATAGCAAACAACCTACATTATACATACCAGTGATGTATTGTTGGTTTACCGATTTCAAAGGCTAGTTTTAATAGTGTAAATGGAATCGTTGTTTGATTTTATTCTTTGATTCCTGAAACACATACCAATAAAGATACCTGAATCTTATAACGCCGCATATTCATCAAAAGTAATGAGTCAGAATACGAAATAGTGGGTTAAAGGTGTGGTGATTTAATTTTATTGTGATTTTAGTTAATTTGGCTTGTGTCTTTTATTTTAAAAATTCTAGGGTAAAAACCATTCAGTGCATTTAAATACTCAAATGTCGTGAACTGAAGAGACCCTTTCTAGTAAATATCTGTATTAAAGTACTTTAAATATTGTTACTATAACAACCATTTCTTAAAATTTTTATCATAGTACTGTTAAGTTGTGGACTTAATGTAACCTTTGGGATTACTATCGCAGTGTGATTACAACAAATACGTCACATGATCATTGTAAAAAAATAGCGACATATCAAGCAATCGCAAAAAAAATTTAATCGGTACGTCATACGATTGCATTTGTTAGTACAATACAGAACACGGTCGCAATATTGTTATAGTTAGTGTCACATGCTCACATTGTGATTAAAGGATCGTTATATGATTAAAATCCCTAACATATATCATATATAATAGATCATTTCATATCAGTCTCATGCCAAATTGTCTCTTTGCTGTGTGTTACGTAAGGTTTATATTCCATTTTGCAGTTCAACGTCTTAATATATATATATATATATATATATATATATATATATATATATATATATATATATATATATATATATATATATTGGGTCTTTAGGATGGTCAATGATAATATTAATGATCATAAGTTCGTGACATCCGATAAATCTCGGTCGGTCGTTAGGTTGGATTAGCATACACGCTATATATATTTTGTACACAGATATATTGTTCTGTTAACGTTATGTACATGTTTTGAAGTATTTTACATGACATAATTAATGTTGGCGTTTATCGTAAAATTAGAATTAACATTTCTCTCAATTGAAGATCAGACATTTCCTTCTTAAATCTCATTTAAATAAATAATCATTATTTTTGATTAATTCAGCACCATAAACTACTGACATCCAATCCCTGACAGATGCAATACTAGATATTGTGTTTACTTATACCAGATTTTAAATACTGAAAACTTAAATGGTATATCGTGAAAAAATATAAAACACATGTATACTGATTTGGTACCAATTGTGAACAATGCCAATAGCACCAAAAGTATTGGAAACTGTTGACAAGATTAATCTCTACAATATTACTTTTGTTTTGTACTTTTTATCAATTATATATTAAATAAAAAAATTACCCCAATTGCATCTGTTACTTAACCAAGGTTGAAACAACACAAATAAACAACATAACACAAATAGAACTTATACAAATACATGCAAATGCTGGAGTTTTATAAGTATATCAATGTACATGTATATAGCAGAAAGGAATTCATGCCAAGTGCAAATTTCTAGTGTTTGTTTAATATGTTAGTTTATATTATACATAATATTTTTGTCATTCGAAGACCAGTTCTAAAACATTGTTTATCTTTTTTCTTCCATTCATGTATTAACTCAAAAATGTTTTTCTTCTCCCTTTTCATTATTTTACCATTAAAGAAACGATACCCCCATTTTATATTTGTCACAAGTTTTAAAAAGTCTATTTCCACGTTTAATTTTTTAATTATGAAGTTCCAAATTCTGACGAATATTCTAAATTAAGTAAAAAGTTTCTAAATTCTGGTTTGAGAATTCATAGATTTGATCCAATACGATATTAAGTTTTCATTATGCTATAGAAAAATAATTTATTTTTGTCAAATACATTTTTTATTCCATATTTATGTCTTGTTTAAGTTTTAGTGCTAACTGCTTTGGCATATTTTGTACTTTGAAGATAATGTTTATCTATGGTACATATATAATAATAATAATAATAATAATAATAATAATAATAATAATAATTTATATTTAATAATTCATTTCAAAAATCTTTATTTTCAATCCTGAAGTATGGATAACTTTATCATGCTGACGTCATACATTGATGCGTCACAAGGAAAAAATCATGAAAATTCGAGGGAATAAACACTTAGGTGCCGCTATAGAATGAAGGAGTTTCAAACCAGTTCTTAGGAAGAATGACAAAATGATTAGTAATAAAACATTTTGAGGTGTCATTGTTTCAATGCATTTTTTACAAGATACATTATAAATTATTCTGATCGAATGTTTCAAAATTTGCATTCCCAGGCAAAATGGACAGATATTGTGTTTAGTTGTGTAATTAAACATTATACATGGTCACTCTTCCGAGTTGAACTTCATTGTTGCTCTCTGTCTCACAAGAAGTTATATGCACAGCTGCTTAACACTTAAGTGAAACTACCTTGTTAGCTATAGACAGGAGGTGTTTACCCTTCCGGAGCACCTGGCCTCTCCTCCTTAATTGAAGTTCACGTGTATAACTAAACTGACAAGTTTTCAAAGTTGTTGTTGTTGTTGGTTTTATAATAATAATAATAATAATAATTATTATTATTATTATTATTATTATTATTATTATTCATTTATTGTGATTTGGACATGGACTGGTATATTTGTGTTTTATTATTTTCATGTATACCGTAGTGTTCTGGCTTGGTATTCACACGAGGTATTTTGCTCATCTGGTTTCCGTTTAACCTAACATAATATATGTAATGTTGTGCATCAGCTTGGTGTTCACAAAAGGAATCGTGCACAGCATCTAAACCTCTTGAGTTACCAAATATATACAATGTTGTACATTAGTCGCCTAGTTTGGTATTCATAAAATGAAGTGAGCACATCTTTTTAACCCCCTGAAACTGTGGCGTAATATCAATCACCTGGCTTGGTGTTCACCAAAGAAATTGCGCTTAAATCCATGGGACTGTGATGTAAATTAGCTGCCCAGCTTTTGTTAACAAAAGATGTTGCGCTTAACTCCATGGGACTGTGGTGTAAATTTGCCGCCTAGCTTTCGTTCACCAAAGATATTGCGCTTAACCCCCTGGGACTGTGGTGTACATCAGTTGCCTGGCTCGGCGGTCATAAAGGTACTGTGTACAGTAATCAAGCAAACATTATTTAAAAAAAGTATTTTCTCTAATAACACTAACTAATGTTTGAAATGTATTATTAATTATTATCATTATTATAATTACATTATTATTATTATTATTTATTTATTTATTTATTTTGATATTGTTAGCCGATCTGTATCAACCTATTTTATTATATCTATACTTCATGTATATTAAATGATTTGCAGTGTACACCAATCCGGGACCAACAACACTGATTTACAGAGTTATCGTCCTCTGATTAAAAAACATTCACATTAAGTCCTGATTTAATGATGTTGTAAATGTGGATTCCCGTGTCCCGAGATATAACTAACTCGGACTTATCGAGTTGAGATACGCGTATATTATGTATGAAAATCAAAATAATGCTTTATTTTAGATTCAGTTTCTGCCAGGGTTTTTTGGTCATATTTTATTTATATATCAGTATGTTAGCTGTCCTTATAAATCACCTGAATCACCTGACTCTGTTTAAATAATTTCCATCAATATCGATACTTAATTGCAGCTTTAACTGAAAGTCTCAGTTTACTTCAAATAACATGTGTTACTTGTAAGGTTGTGCACCCGGAAACTCGTGTTATCTGTAATTTGTAATAACAGTCTCTATATATAACCAAACTTGTGTTACCTGTAGGGTTAAATACCTTGGAATTTGAGTTACTTTTAAATGTAAGTTTGTGACGTTGTTACTTATTACCTGTAAGTCTATACAAATGGTCACTTGTACAATCTGTGTAAGTACACCTGGAAAACTTGCTAACTCGTGTTAGCAAGTGCACCTAGAAAATTGTATTACTTGGTAGTCTATACAAACGGAAAATTGTATTTTTTGAAAGTCTGTAGACCTTGAACTTGTGTTACTTTTGAGGTGGTACAGTAGAAAATTTGTATCTATACACCTCGGTACTTTGTTTTTTTTTTTTTTTTTTTTTTTGTTTTTTGTTTTTTTTTTTTTTTTTTTTTTTTTTGTCCTTGTTTCCTTCACTTGTATCCTTTTTCCTTTTTCGTGATTTTGTGCTTGTTTTTCTGTTTTTCCTTGTGTTTTTGTTTCCTTTACTTGTTTTCTATTGTTTCTGTTTCCTATGCCTGTTTCTTTCGCTTTATTGGTTTTTTTTTTTTTTTTTTTTTTTTTTTTTTTTTTTGGATCATTTTTTCGCTTGTTTCTTGTTCTTGTTTTCTTTGCTTGTTACTTATTGTTTTTGTTTCCGTCAAGTACTAAGATACTGATGACTGATGACAACATGGATGAATACTTGTATTAAATCCAGAGGTGATTAACTTCCTAGACATCATTATTTGTCACATATTTTATTTAGTTCCTGGCCACTTGATAATACACGATACATTCAGTTTATCATGTCAGTAGAAGTAAATATAATCTTCAATTTACCGTTATTCTAATGAGCGCGATTTGCAGATTTTATTGTTATGATAAATGTCCTCGATTGGCTTTTCTTTGTCATGTCATAATCTCTAGCATACACATTATATTAAATCAATTCCAGCGTGCCCAGAGTGACAAAACAGATCTCAAAGTGTATAAAGTCGGCTATTTTCGCTCAAATTTTACATCGAAATAAAAATATGTAGCTGATTTATAATTGTATAGTTCTATGACCCTGACCCATTTATTTTTTATGTTTTTATTCCATTATTTAAAAATAACCGTTAGCTATATGTAATATACAAGATTTATTAATAGATATATTGACATTTTTGTAATTATATGCTTTAGAAGTAAACACAATGTGTTAAACTGGCTTTAACATTGAATATATAAATCTCCAATTCAATTTTCGTAATAAAAATAAATGCGTTCAAAAATTGATTAAAATAGAAATCCGTAGAAAAGTTAATAAGTCTTGTAATTCTCAAAAGGATTGTTGCTAGGCGCTCATATATTCAAGTAAACATATTGTATTAAAATTATTAACAAATGCTATAGAGTGTGTCAAATATAATGTCTCCGATGATGATGATGATGATGATGATGATGATGATGACGACGACGACGACGATGATGATAATTATGATGATGATGATGATGATTATTATTATTATTATTATTATTATTATGAAGGCATGCCTGACTTATAAGGTCTGGTATCAAAATTGGCCTATTGGTACCAAAGTGGTTTACTGATACTGGTACCAAAGGGGTTTACTGGTACCAGAGTGGTTTACTGGTACCAAAGTGGTTTACTGGTACCAAAGTGGCTTATTGGTATCAAAGTGGCTAACTGGTACCAAAGTGGTTTACTGGTATCAAAGCGGTTAAGTGGTACCAGAATGGTTTACTGGTATCAAAGTGGTTTACTGGTACCAAGTTGGTTAACTGGTACCAAAGTGGTTAACTGGTATCAAGGTGGTTAACTGTCATCAAAGTGGTTAACTGGTACCAAAGGGGTTTACTGGTACCAGAGTGGTTTACTGGTACCAAAGTGGTTAACTGGTACCAAAGTGGCTTATTGGTATCAAAGTGGCTAACTGGTACCAAAGTGGTTTACTGGTACCAAGTTGGTTAACTGGTACCAAAGTGGTTAACTGGTATCAAGGTGGTTAACTGTCATCAAAGTGGTTAACTGGTACCAAAGTGGTTAACTGGTACCAGAATGGTTTACTGGTATCAAAGTGGCTAACTGGTACCAAAGTGGTTTACTGGTACCAAGTTGGTTAACTGGTACCAAAGTGGTTAATTGGTACTAAATGGTTTACTGGTACCAGAATGGTTTACTGGTATCAAAGTGGCTAACTGGTACCAAAGTGGTTTACTGGTACCAAGTTGGTTAACTGGTACCAAAGTGGTTAACTGGTACCAAAGTGGCTAACTGGTATCAAAGTGGTTAACTGGTATCAAAGCGGTTTACTGGTACCAAAGTGGTTAATTGGTACTAAAGTGGTTTACTGGTACCAGAATGGTTTACTGGTATCAAAGTGGCTAACTGGCACCAGAATGGTTTACTGGTATCAAAGTGGCTAACTGGTACCAAAGTGGTTTACTGGTATCAAAGCGGTTTACTGGTAACAATGTGGTTAATTGGTACTAAAGTGGTTAACTGGTACCAGAATGGTTTACTGGTATCAAAGTGGCTAACTGGTACCAAAGTGGTTAATTGGTACTAAAGTGGTTTACTGGTACCAAGTTGGTTAACTGGTACCAAAGTGGTTAACTGGTACCAAGGTGGTTAACTGTCATCAAAGTGGTTAACTGGTACCAAAGTGGTTAACTGGTACCAAAGCGGTTTACTGGTATCAAAGTGGTTTACTGGTACCAAAGTGGTTTACTGATATCAAAGTGGCTTCTTGGTACCACTGATCTAGCTTACTGATATCAAAGCTCGATGTAGCTTTTTGTCCCTAAATGACCGATTAGAATTATTTTAAACATTTATAACTTCCAAATACATATGTACAAAAAAATTAGATTAAGCTTTTCATTGTTATAAGAAATTCTCTTGTTTTTAGTATTTTCAGCCATATAGCGCTCTGATAAATATTACATGAAGATCCATGTATATATAGATGCTTGGTAACGCGTCTTATTCAATATATAGTGTCTGTTTTATAGAACCTTGCGTTTGTCTAATGTATTTTTTAAATAATATTTTCGATTTTTTTGTCCGTCTTTTGTCTTTTCAAACTTCTTTCTTACTTACATGCAAGTCTAAATTATACATTGACTATCTATATAAGGAAAAACCTATACTTATGTAAGTTTAAAAACATTTTTCCCTCTATAAATGTTCTATTTACACATAATAATTATATATACTCAGAAATAAGTGGTCTGAAGCGGCTACTTAATGTGTATTTGTCTCTGCCTCTGTGTAACAAAGACACTTAAAAGCTCGTGTTGTATAAAATACGTTGATTTGTACTAAGATTAATATACATATAACAGGTAATCTATATTCTACAGTCAAGTAATCTATCTTTATTTACACTGATATTAACCACACCACCGTGAACTGTACTTTACCTGAACCGTGATATAAGCCACACCACCGGGAACTGTACTTTACCCTCCCTCAGCCGTGTGATATAAATTTCGTTATGGTAACAAAGGTGTCAATTTGATTTCAATTTACAGTAATTTTGTTGACAATAAGCTATATGATAACTTAATTTGTCTGGACTTGCCGTGTAGAAATTTACATTGTTAAAGTTTACCTTTTGTAATGTTTAGCAACATTGAACCTTCTGGAGGTGAATCAACATGTTAAATCAATAACACCGTATACCAATGATGGTCTCCAGTTACTAAGCAGCCAGTCGGCTGGTCAGTCAGCGAGAGGTTATGTACGATATAACATACGATGAATTTTACTAAAATAATAAAATCAAAGCTTCATATGATTTGTGGATAAAACCATTAAGTTTTTATATTGAAATAGGGGCGCTGGATAAGTCAAACAATATCTTAATAGAGATACATATTGAAATGACCTACCGTAACAGTCACCAACAAGACATACCGTAATAGTCACCCTTAAGACGTACCATAATACTCATCCTCAAGACGTCAACGTCAACAAACGCTTCGCCGAACATTCTGCTGTAGAGATAGATTTTAAACGGATGAAAGTTTCATCAGATGAAACGCTAAAAGCAAATGAAAAAGCTGCTAGACTGCTGCGGCAGTATTTAAAGGAAAAGCAAATGGATGAGGATTTCGAGAAATTTGACCCTGTGCCTTGTTGTAATATTTTATTGCAGTCGGATATTTTTTTTTATTATTATTAATTTCTTTCATCAGCAATATTTCTATTTTTAAAAAAATAGATCTAGCATTGGGTCATCGGTAAGATAAAAAAGTTACATGGTTTGTAAGTGTCCGGTACGGAATGATACAGAGTCAGTAGAAAAGATACCGGATGAGACTGAAGCCTCAAGTGTATCATTCTGTACCGGACACTAACAAACCATGTTACTTATAATACACATCCTCAAGATGTACCATAATAGTCACCTTTAAGACATACCGTAATACTCATCCTCAAGACGTACTGTAATAGTCACCCTTAAGACGTACCGTAATAGTCACCCTCAAGACGTACTGTAAAAGTCACCCTCAAGACGTAACGTAACAGTCACAAACAAGACATACCGTAATACTCATCCTCAAGACGTACCGTAATACTCATCCTCAAGACTCATCCACAAGACGTACCGTAATACTCATCCTCAAGACGTACTGTAATAGTCACCCTTAAGACGCAACGTAATAGTCACCCTCAAGACGTACTGTAATAGTCACCCTCAAGACGTAACGTAACAGTCACCAACAAGACATACCGTAATACTCATCCTCAAGACGTACCGTAATACTCATCCTCAAGACGTACCGTCATAGTCACCCTTAAGACGTACCGTACAGTAAGAGACCTTACTTAGACATACTGAAAGTCATCTTCATGCTGTAGTAGGCATACTTACGATATACTGAAAGTCATCCTTATGCTGTAGTAGGCATATCTACGACATTCTGAAAGTCATTCTCATGCTGTTGTAGGCATACCTACGACATGCTGAAAGTCATCCTCATGCTGTACTTGGCATGCCTCCGACATACTGAAAGTCATCCTCATGCTGTAGTAGGCATACTTACGATATACTGAAAGTCATCCTTATGCTGTAGTAGGCATATCTACGACATTCTGAAAGTCATCCTCATGCTGTTGTAGGCATACCTACGACATGCTGAAAGTCATCCTCATGCTGTAGTTGGCATACCTGCGACATACTGAAAGTCATCCTCATGCTGTAGTAGGCATACTCACGATATACTAAAAGTCATCCTTATGCTGTAGTAGGCATATCTACGACATGCTGAAAGTCATCCTCATGCTGTAGTAGGCATACCTACGACATACTGAAAGTCATCCTCATGCTGTAGTAGGCATACCTACAACATACTTAAAAGTCATCATCATGCTGTAGTAGGCATACTTACGACATACTGAAAGTCATCCTCATGCTGTAGTAGGCATACTTACGACATGCTGAAAGTCATCCTCATGCTGAAGTAGGCATACCTACGATATACTGAAAGTGATCCTCATGCTGTAGTAGGCATACTTACGACATACTGAAAGTCATCCTCATGCTGTAGTAGGCATACCTACGATATACTGAAAGTCATCCTCATGCTGTAGTAGGTATACCTACGACATACTGAAAGTCATCCTCATCCTGTAGTAGGCATACATCCTCATGCTGTAGTAGGCATACCTACGACATACTGAAAGTCATCCTCATGCTGTAGTAGGCATATCTACGACATACTTAAAGTTATCCTCATGCTGTAGTAGGCAAACCTACACCATGCTGAAAGTCATCCTCATGCTGTAGTAGGCATACCTACGATATACTGAAAGTCATACTCATGCTGTAGTAGGCATACCTACGACATGCTGAAAGTCATCCTCATGCTGTACTTGGCATGCCTCCGACATACTGAAAGTCATCCTCATCCTGTAGTAGGCATACATCCTCATGCTGTAGTAGGCATACCTACGACATACTGAAAGTCATCCTCATGCTGTAATAGGCATATCTACGACATACTTAAAGTTATCCTCATGCTGTAGTAGGCAAACCTACACCATGCTGAAAGTCATCCTCATGCTGTAGTGGGCATACCTACACCCTCAAGACGTAACGTAACAGTCACCAACAAGACATACCGTAATACTCATCCTCAAGACGTACCGTAATACTCATCCTCAAGACTCATCCTCAAGACGTACCGTAATACTCATCCTCAAGACGTACTGTAATAGTCACCCTTAAGACGCAACGTAATAGTCACCCTCAAGACGTACTGTAATAGTCACCCTCAAGACGTAACGTAACAGTCACCAACAAGACATACCGTAATACTCATCCTCAAGACGTACCGTAATACTCATCCTCAAGACGTACCGTCATAGTCACCCTTAAGACGTACCGTACAGTAAGAGACCTTACTTAGACATACTGAAAGTCATCTTCATGCTGTAGTAGGTATACTTACGATATACTGAAAGTCATCCTTATGCTGTAGTAGGCATATCTACGACATTCTGAAAGTCATTCTCATGCTGTTGTAGGCATACCTACGACATGCTGAAAGTCATCCTCATGCTGTACTTGGCATGCCTCCGACATACTGAAAGTCATCCTCATGCTGTAGTAGGCATACTTACGATATACTGAAAGTCATCCTTATGCTGTAGTAGGCATATCTACGACATTCTGAAAGTCATCCTCATGCTGTTGTAGGCATACCTACGACATGCTGAAAGTCATCCTCATGCTGTAGTTGGCATACCTGCGACATACTGAAAGTCATCCTCATGCTGTAGTAGGCATACTCACGATATACTAAAAGTCATCCTTTCATGCTGAAAGTGATCCTCGTGCTGTTGTATTGTCATGTGATGATTTTGAATTTCTATTAAAATAATGCATTCAAAATCAGCACATGACAGTAGGCATTCTGTAAGTGGAAGAATAGTCCCATATTAATGTGTGTAAAAACATACGAGACTTTTTAGTATAGCATACATTGCCTTATCAGCATTTACTTTGCAATACGACTTATTTAATATAAAAAAACGAAGTTAGAAAACATTACTGTTTACAGTTTACAATGCTCTGTATCCCTTAAGATACAAGAAACATAATGTGTTTACAATTATCATTTATGATACATCGGTAACAAAATACAATATCCGAAACTTTCAACAGGCAAAACCTAAACCAAAGATGTAAGCTAATCCATTACAATAATTCCATATGGTTGAGGTTATTTTTTTTTATTTACTTATTTTTTTCTTTTTTTCAAATTTTTATATATAATTTTGAATATAAGATATATTGTGAACAAATTTAGATTATTATTGAAGTAATAAACAAGCATAGTTACATGTGTCTCTCTTTTAAAAAATCATCAGTATTTTTGATGTTATGAAATTCTTTTATCGATGAATGTAATTTGATTCATTTTTGATAAAAATTGTTCATTGAGCAGTACCAAACATTTTTGTACTTTTTCCATTACTTGTGGAAGTCGTCTTAGTCTTTTAGGTTTTATAAATATTAATGTATCAATATTAAACTTGAACCAAATTGCACCACAATTATCTTTCCTTAAGTAATGTACTACTGCTTTATTTTCAGTTGGTCAGAATTTGATGTTAGTAATGTACTACTGCTTTATTTTCAGTTAGTCAGAATTTGATGTTAGTAATGTACCACTGCTTTATTTTCAGTTAGTCAGAATTTGATGTTAGTAATGTACTACTGCTTTATTTTCAGTTAGTCAGAATTTGATGTTAGTAATGTACTACTGCTTTATTTTCAGTTAGTCAGAATTTGATGTTAGTAATGTACTACTGCTTTATTTTCGGTTAGTCAGAATTTGATGTTAGTAATGTACTACTGTTTTATTTTCAGTCAGTCAGAATTTGATGTTAGTAATGTACCACTGCTTTATTTTCAGTCAGTCAGAATTTGGTGTTATTCGTTGATATTTTGCTGTTTGAGCATTTATTTATAAACATAACCTTGAATCAAAAGATGGACGTATATTTTACTCAATGATAACAGAACAAGAACAATGTACAATAGATTATTATTTATAGTTACAGGTTTGTCATTGAACCAATTAATGAGTATCTTCCAATAATCAGGAAATAATACTACTATTGCTATGATACGAACGCGTCACTTGACAACGGTATGACCTGTAGGTATGATAGATCTAATCAGGAAAATGTCGATCTGTTAATTATCACTGAGAGTTTGCTTTATTTATCTTAATGAAAATAATATATCATTTATTTTTCACTCTGGAAATTAATATATATTTATATTTTGAATTCGGATAAAACATTTTATATTTAAAACACATTAAGAAACACAAAGAATCGATAGTTATGACAAAATAATCTGCTCAAAATTATCACATGTACCGACCATCACAAGCAAAGTGACAATGTGTTATGGAAGGGATGGTTTTATTTCGTAATCAGGCTGATCATATTAAAGCTAACAAAAGTACTGATCTGTAATCAGCTATTGTATTTATGTGTCAAATCTTGTGGAAGTGTTGGTCTTGTCCTGTAATCAGCTATTGCATTTATGTGTCAAATCTTGTGGAAGTGTTGGTCTTGTCCTGTAATCAGCTATTGCATTTATGTGTCAAATCTTGTGGAAGGGTTGGTCTTGTCCTGTATTCAGCTATTGTATTAAATTGTCAATCTTGTGGAAGAGTTGGTCTTGTCCTGTAATCAGCTATTGCATTTATGTGTCAAATCTTGTGGAAGAGTTGGTCTTGTCCTGTAATCAGCTATTGTATTTATGTGTCAAATCTTGTGGAAGTGTTGGTCTTGTCCTTTAATCAGCTATTGTATTTATGTGTCAAATCTTGTGGAAGTGTTGGTCTTGTCCTGTAATCAGTTATTGTATTTATGTGTCAAATATTGTGGAAGGGTTGGTTTTGTCCTGTAATCAGCCTTTTCATTTATGTGTCAAATCTTGTGGAAGTGTTGGTCTTGTCCTGTAATCAGCTATTGCATTTATGTGTCAAATCTTGTGGAAGAGTTGGTCTTGTCCTGTAATCAGCTATTGCATTTATGTGTCAAATCTTGTGGAAGAGTTGGTCTTGTCCTGTAATCAGCTATTGTATTTATGTGTCAAATCTTGTGGAAGTGTTGGTCTTGTCCTTTAATTAGCTATTGTATTTATGTGTCAAATCTTGTGGAAGTGTTGGTCTTGCCCTGTAATCAGTTATTGTATTTATGTGTCAAATATTGTGGAAGGGTTGGTCTTGTCCTGTAATCAGCCATTGCATTTATGTGTCAAATCTTGTGGAAGAGTTGGTCTTGTCCTGTAATCAGCTATTGCATTTATGTGTCAAATCTTGTGGAAGAGTTGGTCTTGTCCTGTAATCAGCTATTGCATTTATGTGTCAAATCTTGTGGAAGAGTTGGTCTTGTCCTGTAATCAGCTATTGCATTTATGTGTCAAATCTTGTGGAAGAGTTGGTCTTGTCCTGTAATCAGCTATTGTATTTATGTGTCAAATCTTGTGGAAATGTTGATCTTGTCCTGTAATCAGCTATTGTATTTATGTATTATTATTATTATTATTATTATTATTTTACATTTCTGCTACTGCTACTTGTAGTTTAGATTTTAATGGTTAAGATTACAATGATAAATAACATGATTTGACATATTTGACCCACCATGTTTTTGTTTTATTTTGGTCTTCATGGAAGATTTAGTACAAATATTTTGAATAACTACAAACTGAAGGAATATGCAAATGATAAACAAATCATTACCATTGACATCAGTTTCTGTATGTTTAACACACATATAACCTGATGACGTCGCTCGTGGCAATGATATAGATTTTGATGATTTTTTCTTTGTTTTTTGTAATGTTATGCGACAGTATCGGTAGTAACGGGTAGATATAAATAATTAACCGATTTTAAATGATATGATCGATCCATTGTGTTACGTTTTTTTTTTCACATTTATTAACACGTGAATGTCTGCGTTCTTATAAATATGTAAGAATTTTAGCTTTTATATTTACAGTATTATCCTGCTTCTTACACTCGCTTTAGAACTATTTAATATAGGAAGGTGTTCAGTAAAGCTTCTTCACTTACAATAATGTTTAACTATCTAGCTAGGAACGTCTAGTCACTTTGGGAAAGGCATTTGTATATAAGCAAACTAGATGAACATCTCCAAGAAAACCATAAACTGTATAATTTTTCTTTTAATCATTACTAGTGGTTCTTGTTTATAAAAAATTTGATTCCTCATACTTATGTTTGGAAAGCCGTCACAAGTGTTTGTCAAAATGTCGTCAAATCTTTGATATTAACGTACATTAAATTTATAATATAAACTTTGTGTTGTTCGATACTACTGAATGTAATATATATATATATATATATATATATATATATATATATATATATATATATATATATATATATATATATATATATATATATATATATAAAGTCACGTTTTCACATGTTATTTTAAACCAATATGCTTTTAGTTTGTACTATTTACAATATACGATTAAAAACAACATATAGGTAAAATACTTCATATATTCCTGATGAGTCATAGAATTATCTTAGTTTTAAAGAGAGATTAATTTTTAACAATTTATATGATTATTCTTCAATGTTTTGCAATAACATACAGAGTCTGCTTTGGTAATATCAACTTAACCCTAAATGTTAAAAAAACAATCTCTCTCTCTCTCTCTCTCTCTCTCTCTCTCTCTCTCTCTCTCTCTCTCTCTCTCTCTCTCTCATATATATATATATATATATATATATATATATATACGTTAACATAGAATATAGAATCATGTTCCCCCAAAAATTTCAACTACAATTTAATATGGTCATGTACTTTCCTTTTAAAAGGAAATCTGGTGGTAAACTCTATCTTTTGGATCTATTTAATAATTTAGAAATTTCAACACCGGTAGTATTGAAACAATTAGACAAATATTAAAATAAAAACAACTATTTGTAGCTGATAAAACTACACTAGGTAATGACCTATGTGTGAACGTTAACAACAAACCTATAAAACAAGAATAAATAAACATTTTTCGCGATAAATAGACTGTAATTAGGCATTAGATCTGTTAATAAAATTGTATACAGTGGTATGATTTTGTTTCTTTTAAAAAGTCTTGGCTAACTTACTTATTTTATACCGCGTTATTATTTTTAAATCTAAACAGATTTTATTTTTTACCAAACCATGGACAAACAGACTACATACAATTAACATACTAACACCTTCTTACCTTCTTTAATATATATGTTTACATTTTGTGTTTGTTTTGAAAGGTAATACATGAACTATCAGGTTCTATGGACTAAAAACAAAACATTTCCACTGTGTTATAACCAGTATTGATGATGTAATCAAATCATTTCAATTATTGGTCACTAATAATATTTGATGAAAACAGGTTTATTTTGTTATAATACATTTACTATATATAATATGGAAGTAAATTGATTTTGACGACAATAATATTTTTGCCATTAAAAAATGAATATGCGTGTTTAGACGGTCCACGGTCTGAATTTGTATAGACCCGGTCTTAATACGGTCCACGATCTGGAGTTCCATAACAAACGGCCCGGTCTTAATTATCATCATCATCACCATCATCATCTTCATCATCATCATCCCTACCACCACCCCCATCATCATCACAATAATCATCGCCCCTACCACCACCATCATCAAAATAGTAATAATAATCATCACCACCATCATCATCATCATCATCATCATCATCATCATTATTATTATTATCATTATCATCATCATCATCTCTATTCAGATTATCTGATCTATATTCGCTGTCTGAACAATACAGTATGTTGTTTTTTACTTAATATTTCATTTAAACCCTTTATAGCATTAAAACAGCTAAATGGGCTTTTACTTTTCAAACAATTTTTTATGGTTAGTTAAAAGAAAAAGTTAATAAACGTTAGCCGAGTACACCTGCCAGGCTTTTGAAGATGTTTATAAGCTAATAGCTAGATCTTATGTAGGAACAGTTGTGTTACAAGTACGGGTGATTAATCATTCTGATTATATAAACTTTATCATGTTAATTATAAAACGACTTGTATACGGTATATCCATTAGTTACCGATTCTTAAATAAATAATGCTATGTATAAAATTGTTTAAAATCTATGACTTAATGTTAAAAACATCCTTCAGTTGCCTTGAGGTTTGTAAATCCTTGGGAGGGATAGACCAGTAAAACTAAAAGATAAGATAAAAACATATTTCTGGATATTTAGTATATATATTCGATCACGAAGCATTATTTCAAACGTATTATTATGTATTAGAGCTTAAGTTGTTACAAAATTTGCATATCAAAATATAAATGGATTAGAAGATTGTGTTTATCGATAGTTATTGGGTTTTGAAAATAATAAAGATACATTGAGAAATCTGTCTTACTGATTTAATTATTAACGTGCGACACTATTGCTGAGTTTTAAATTGAATATTATTTAAACATTAATTTAATTTTTAATGATTATACACTTATATTGCAATGCATGCAATATATATTAATCTTGTAATTTTGTATATGTACAATAATATAATAATTATAATTATCAAATATAAATAAATAGATATAATAACTCGTTTAAAAACAACAACGACGATGTAAAATTTAAGATGCAAAATTTTGAATATTTCTTTTTGTTAAAATTCAAAATTTGCACATGACATATTCATGCATATTTATACGTGTATTTACTTATTAGCGTGCGACACTATTATTTGTAATATCAATTATTTTATTTGTAAAAAAAATTATTTGTAATATAAACTATTTTATTTGTTATATAAATTATTTTATTTATATTATAAACTATTTTACATTTAAATAAAGATAGTAAACGTGGATAAAGTATCACTGTGTCCCTGTGACAAAGACTAAATAGTCGTGTTCTAATTTAAATTAATTTTAAAATTTAAATGTTTAAAATTTAGCTATACTTTATCATGATGAAAGATGAAAATGCTCTCGCAAGTTTGGATATGTGTTTCAATTGGTTTCATAAGATGTTGTTAAAAACGTATTTTTCGAACACTACAAGTAAAAGTCTAACGCTGTGAGATAAATAGATATAAAGAGGTATGGTATTCTTTCTGATGGCTTGAGATGTTTGTATAAAAAAGATGTTACAAAGCATGATAATTCTTGTATAGTGTTGTAGTGAGAGTTGGTCGAGGGTGCACTTTAGAAGACAACCCTTATCTAACAGAGTCTATACCAGCGTTGTTAAGAGTTTTACCTAATCAAGTAAAATATCTGTAATATTATATTATGTTTATAATTTATTGAATTTTATATGTGGAGAAAATGAACAAACAAAACCAATCAAATAAAACGACAAATGTATAGATTTCATCTCCTTGTACTAGAAGTACCTCAGAAAAACAATATTTCCCGGCGATATTTAACGAATTCACCAAATATTTAAATAACCGAAGACATGTATTACAACCAAAATTTAATTGACACATACATTAATTTTGTCTCTTTCTCTTTATTTAACAGATAGCAGTTTTATTTTGGCAAATGCCCGGATTGTGGAGTACCCAATTGTTTATTGTAATGAAGGTTTCTGTAAATTATCTGGCTACAACAGAGCAGAGGTCATGCAGAAAAGTAGCACGTGTAGCTTTATGTATGGTGACCTGACGGATAAAAACACTGTGTTAAAGATTGAAGAGGCGTTTGAATCCCTGGGACAGGAACAAGTAGAGATACTTCTGTATAAGAAAAATAGTACGTATATTATCGATCTTCATTTGAACATGAAAAACGTTTTGTATGCTTTAACAGGTATAAAACACGTGACATATAAATTTTATGTCGAAAGTACTGTCATGGGAATACAAGATCAAATAAAATATTAAAGACTTGCAATATAGATGTGAATAAAATCAAGAATCATTGTGCAATAGTTTAGCACTGGGAATACAGACAAAAAGAGTTTCAGACAATTGTTTTTGACACTAACAATTATTTGGCACTGACAAATGTTTTTTATGACAATTGTTTTGGCACTGACAATTGTTTGGCACTGACAATTTTTTTTTATGACAATTGTTTGGCACTGACAATTGTTTTGGCATTGACGACAAATATTTTGGCACTGAGAAATATTTTGGTACTGACAATTTTTTTGGCTCTGACAATTGTTTTGCACTGACAAATATTTTGGCACTGGCGATTGTTTTGATAATGACAATTCTTTGGCACTGACAAATGTTTTGGCCCTGACAATTGTTTGGCGCTTACAAACATTTTGGCACTGACATTTGTTTTGGCACTGACAATTGTTTGGCACTGAGAATTATTTTGTACTGACAAATATTTTGGCACTGACAATTGTTTTTGCACCGACAATTGTTTGGCACTGACAATTGTTTGGCACTGACAAATATTTTGGCACTGACAATTATTTTGGTACTGACAATTGTTTGGCACTGACAATAATTGTTTAGCACTGACAAATATTTTGGCACTGGCAATTAATTTGGCACTGACAATTGTTTGGCACTGAGTATTGTCTTGTACTGACAAATATTTTGGCACTGACAATTGTTTTAGCATTGACAAATTTTTTTGCCACTGACAAATTTTTTGGCACTGGCAATTGTTTTGGTACTGAGAATTGTTTTGTACTGACAAAAATTTTGGCACTGACAAATATTTTGGTACTCACAATTGTTTTGGCACTGACAATTGTTTGGCACTGGCAATTGTTTTGGTACTGAGAATTGTTTTGTACTGACAAATATTTTGGCACTGACAAATATTTTGGCACTGAGTATTGTCTTGTACTGACAAATATTTTGGCACTGACTAATTTTTTGCCACTGACAAATTTTTTGGCACTGACAATATTTTGGCACTGGCAATTGTTTTGGTACTGAGAATTGTTTTGTACTGACAAATATTTTGGCACCGAGAATTATTTTGGTACTCACAATTGTTTTGGCACTGACAATTGTTTGGCACTGGCAATTGTTTTGGCACTGGTAATTGTTTTGGTACTGAGAATTGTTTTGTACTGTCAAATATTTTGGCACTGACAAATATTTTGGTACTGACAATAGTTTTGGCACTGACAAATGTTTCGGCACTTGCAGTACATAATAGAGATTTTTAACAATGCCATAACAATGCTTTACATTATTTTATTCAAATCTTTTTAAATAATTAATTAATTAATTTGAATTGAAGCATTTATATGTTAAAAAATTCGTTTTTATTGAAAAAGATATCGAAAAAAAGCTTTACAAAAATGTTTTGAACAAATTAATCAATTTGTAAAAAAAAAAAATAATAATAATTAAAAAAATGCGCAAAAATAGAGTTACATTATAACGTTGTAACGCTACAATTTGATTTGTGATTTTTTTAGCTAAAATTGATCGATTTACAACGATGACATCTTTGGTAAATTAAAATTTCATTATGGTTTTGTACTTGGAATTCTGGATATTCAGTGACAATTCATCCTTAAATTAATATTTCTTTAAAAGGATAATAGGCAAAGGTATAAAGATAAATGGTTGGGGCTTGGTAACTGGCTAATGGCAGAAATTTTACTTTAATACATTTTCTATGAATCTTTTTTTGCGTTGAAATAGATGAAATTACATATTATTTGAATTCGTCATTGTGATTCCCCTTTTTCTCTTGTTTCTTAATAAACATTTGTCTAAATATAAATTGGTGTTTTGTTTGATTTCCGTGTTTTTGTTATATACCAAGTATCAACTAGTCTTGGTTACTAATTTAAGGCATACTATTTGAATGTTACAGGTTTTCATTTCATTATTTTCGTGTTTTTATATCACAGGGACGCCATTATGGCTTCTACTACATGTGGCTCCAATCAAAAACGAGAAAGATCAGGTGGTGCTATTTCTGTGTACATTCAAAGATATAACTGCTTTAAAACAACCAATAGACGACGAAGGTGGAAAAGGTAAGCGGAAATGAATCAGGAAATCTCGTCTTTAGGGAGAAATGGCGTTATTACAACACTGAAGAATAACATCAAAATAAAAATGTCAGCGCAACTTCAAAACGATAACAATGCAAAATTGCAAATTGCGCTTATCAACTATGTTCAATTATTATGTTAGTGGTATGATATTATCCAGTATAATAAATGTATCAGAAAGGTCATATTGAGAACATGTCTTTTCATATATGATGATTTGTTGCATTTAAACATGCCATGTAAAAAGATTGATAAACAAAATGGCACTAAAAGAGCTGTTTGATTCTACACGAACAAATCTATAAACGTTTTAAAGAAATACATATGATATTTCCAAGCATTTATTTTCCATACACTAATAAAACCTCTGTACGTTTATGTTGTATGAACTTGAGTACAAATCTCTGTGAAGTTGAATGAGGTAACAATAAAAAATCAATATTAAACACAGTAAATTGATTGTAAAAATCGTTCGTTAACGAGAAAAAATTCTTGTAACACAGATAATTAAAGAAGTTTGATTTATCTGAACTAATTTACTCTTGTATTTGTTCAGAACTCTTGACCTTTTTGTGTTTCAGGTTTAAGCAAATTTGCACGATTGGCGAGGTCAGTCACAAGAAACAGGTCAACTTTAATGCAATTTTCATCCCATATGCCAACCACAAAGTTCGACAACTCTCGACCATCGCAACTTGCAAATGTAAGTTTTGGTTATTATTTTGCAAATGCAATGCTCACTTTTTGACAGCGTTCACGTAACATTAATGTGCTGACAACACTCATTTGTTAACAGCGCTCCTTTGCTGACAACGCACCTGTGTTGTGCTGACA
Organism: Tegillarca granosa; assembly: GCA_029721355.1. Classification (NCBI taxonomy): domain Eukaryota; kingdom Metazoa; phylum Mollusca; class Bivalvia; order Arcoida; family Arcidae; genus Tegillarca; species Tegillarca granosa. The sequence goes on from CM056595.1 coordinate 3,672,992, forward strand.
ACGCTAATGTGTTGACAATGTTCATGTGCTGACAAAGCTCCAGTAAAAAAATAATCTAAACGAGCAAACTTAAGGACACAATATGCTTAATGAATAATTAATATATGAACAGAAAATATTTCAAAAACAATTCCAAGAACGCCTTTCATAAATAAACAAAAACATAAACTTAATGCAGATAACAGAATGCAAAGTACGTGTATATCATCAAGTTATGTTTGTGGATTATAAAATACAATTAAATTATGTTTACAGGCTGTAAAATGCAAAATTGCAAACAAAATCCATTAATTAATTAATGTTTACGGGTTAAACACTACAAACAAATAAATCCACGTCACGTTCATAGATAATGAACTATAAATACCATAACGTTATGTTCACTGCTAATAAAAAATCGTACAGTGGGCACACGCTATGGTTTAATCGACTCCAGAGATAGAGTGTTTACATACTTTAGCATTGCTTTAGCCTTCCTGTTTATTCTGTGTTCATTGATCTTTAATTCTATCTAAATGTGCAGTAGACAGGAACGCACATGCACTATCACATAGAGGATTTTACAAAACAGTTAATTGAATACCTGCTGATAAAGTCAGAACGATATGATTGATACCAGGGAATTAATACGAGTTCTGATACTTTGAGATACGTAGTGTTAATTCCATACACAGATCAATAAAACATGTAAAGGTTATCATATTTATTGTCACGTCAAGTTTGTTAGTCTATCAGGAATGAGGATGATTCGCTTTCTACATATATATTTATTGAATTGATTTATAAATGAAATTTATCTCTGGATGTCCAGATATTTCTGTAAAAATATTCAATCAACATATTTTTTGTAGATGAGTCAAAACGTGTATTCAATCAATAAATAGAAGAAAATATATATTCTCTAAATTATAGATCTAAACGGAGAAAAACACCGAATGCTCCTTTCTCCAAGAACGACATTGACCCCACCGGTTCTACTGCACCTATACTCGGTTTGAAAATAAACATATATATGTAGGCGAGTAAAAACGTGCATTTAATCAATAAATTAAAAAAATTATTCTCTAAATTAAATTGATCCGAAACACCGATTGCCCCTTACTCCAAGAACGACCTTGACCCCACCGGTTCTACTGCACCAACACGCGGTTTAAAATCATTTTATTGTAGGCGAGTCAAAACGTGTATTTAATCAATAAATAAAATAAAATAAATTATTCCCTACATTAAATTGATCCAAAAGAAGAAACACCGAATGCTCCTTACTCCAAGAACGACCTTGACCCAACCAGTTTTATTGCACCAACACGCGATTTGAAAATAACAGAAGTCGAAGATTGATCAGTTTAATTAATTAGCTGGTCAAACCTTGGATTTTTCACGAATTCAAATATGTTGTGAATAAAAGTGAAAAATTTTAATCGAACAAAGCATATTGATTTAATTTATCAATTTGATTATGATGATTTAGTTTTATTACATCATGTTAAATGTATGTAAAGATAAATTCTTCGACAAACTCGGACACATCATGTTAAATGTGTGTAAAGATCAATTCTTCGACAAACTCTGACACATAATGTTAAATGTGTGTAAAGATCAATTCTTTGACAAACTCTGACACATCATGTTAAATGTGTGTAAAGATCAATTCTTTGACAAACTCGGACACATCATGTTAAATGTGTGTAAAGATCAATTCTTTGACAAACTCGGACACATCATGTTAAATGTGTGTAAAGATCAATTCTTCGACAAACTCAGGTACATCATGTTAAATGTGTGTAAAGATCAATTTTTGACAAACTCTGACACATAATGTTAAATGTCTGTAAAGATCAATTCTTTGACAAACTCTGACACATAATGTTAAATGTGTGTAAAGATCAATTCTTTGACAAACTCGGACTCATCATGTTAAATGTGTGTAAAGATCAATTCTTTGACAAACTCTGACACATCATGTTAAATGTGTGTAAAGATCAATTCTTTGACAAACTCGGACACATCATGTTAAATGTGTGTAAAGATCAATTCTTTGACAAACTCGGACTCATCATGTTAAATGTGTGTAAAGATCAATTCTTTGACAAACTCGGACACATCATGTTAAATGTAAGTAAAGATTAACTCTGACACATAATGTTGAATGTATGTAAAGATTAACTCTGACACATTATGTTGAATGTATGTAAAGATTAACTCTGACACATCATGTTGAATGTGTGTAAAGATCAATTTTTGACAAACTCTGACACATAATGTTAAAAGTGTGTAAAGATCAATTCTTTGACAAACTCTGACCCATCATGTTAAATGTGTGTAAAGATCAATTCTTTGACGAACTCTGACACATCATGTTTAATGTGTGTAAAGATCAATTCTTCGACAAACTCAGGTACATCATGTTAAATGTGTGTAAAGATCAATTCTTTGACAAACTCTGACACATAATGTTAAATGTATGTAAAGATCAATTCTTTGACAAACTTTGACACATAATGTTAAATGTGTGTAAAGATCAATTCTTTGACAAACTCTGACACATAATGTTAAATGTGTGTAAAGATCAATTCTTTGACAAACTCTGACACATAATGTTAAATGTGTGTAAAGATCAATTCTTTGACAAACTCTGACACATAATGTTAAATGTGTGTAAAGATCAATTCTTTGACAAACTCTGACACATAATGTTAAATGTGTGTAAAGATCAATTCTTCGACAAACTCTGACACATAATGTTAAAAGTGTGTAAAGATCAATTCTTTGACAAACTCTGACCCATCATGTTAAATGTGTGTAAAGATCAATTCTTTGACGAACTCTGACACATAATGTTAAATGTGTGTAAAGATCAATTCTTTGACAAACTCTGACACATCATGTTGAATATGTGTAAAGATCAATTCTTCGACAAACTCTGACACATAATGTTGAATATGTGTAAAGATCAATTCTCCGACAAACTCGGACACATCATGTTAAATGTGTGTAAAGATCAATTCTTCGACAAACTCTGACACATAATGTTAAATGTATGTAAAGATCAATTCTTTGACAAACTCTGACACATAATGTTAAATGTGTGTAAAGATCAATTCTTTGACAAACTCTGACACATAATGTTAAATGTGTGTAAAGATCAATTCTTTGACAAACTCTGACACATAATGTTAAATGTGTGTAAAGATCAATTCTTCGACAAACTCTGACACATAATGTTAAAAGTGTGTAAAGATCAATTCTTTGACAAACTCTGACACATAATGTTAAATGTGTGTAAAGATCAATTCTTTGACAAACTCTGACACATAATGTTAAATGTGTGTAAAGATCAATTCTTCGACAAACTCTGACACATAATGTTAAAAGTGTGTAAAGATCAATTCTTTGACAAACTCTGACCCATCATGTTAAATGTGTGTAAAGATCAATTCTTTGACGAACTCTGACACATAATGTTAAATGTGTGTAAAGATCAATTCTTTGACAAACTCGGACACATCATGTTGAATACGTGTAAAGATCAATTTTTCGACAAACTCTGACACATAATGTTGAATATGTGTAAAGATCAATTCTCCGACAAACTCTGACACATCATGTTAAATGTGTGTAAAGATCAATTCTTCGACAAACTCTGACACATAATGTTAAATGTATGTAAAGATCAATTCTTTGACAAACTCTGACACATAATGTTAAATGTGTGTAAAGATAAATTCTTTGACAAACTCTGACACATAATGTTAAATGTGTGTAAAGATCAATTCTTTGACAAACTCTGACACATAATGTTAAATGTGTGTAAAGATCAATTCTTCGACAAACTCTGACACATAATGTTAAAAGTGTGTAAAGATCAATTCTTTGACAAACTCTGACACATCATGTTAAATGTGTGTAAAGATCAATTCTTTGACGAACTCTGACACATAATGTTAAATGTGTGTAAAGATCAGTTCTTTGACAAACTCTGACACATCATGTTGAATATGTGTAAAGATCAATTCTTCGACAAACTCTGACACATAATGTTGAATATGTGCAAAGATCAATTCTCCAACAAACTCGGACACATCATGTTAAATGTGTGTAAAGATCAATTCTTCGACAAACTCTGACACATAATGTTAAATGTATGTAAAGATCAATTCTTTGACAAACTCTGACACATCATGTTAAATGTGTGTAAAGATCAATTCTTTGACAAACTCTGACACATAATGTTAAATGTGTGTAAAGATCAATTCTTTGACAAACTCTGACACATAATGTTAAATGTGTGTAAAGATCAATTCTTCGACAAACTCTGACACATAATGTTGAATATGTGTAAAGATCAATTCTTTGACAAACTCTGACACATCATGTTGAATACGTGTAAAGATCAATTCTTCGACAAACTCTGACACATAATGTTGAATATGTGTAAAGATCAATTCTCCGACAAACTCGGACACATCATGTTAAATGTGTGTAAAGATCAATTTTTCGACAAACTCTGACACATAATGTTAAATGTATGTAAAGATCAATTCTTTGACAAACTCTGACACATCATGTTGAATATGTGTAAAGATCAATTCTTCGACAAACTCTGACACATAATGTTGAATATGTGTAAAGATCAATTCTCCGACAAACTCGGACACATCATGTTAAATGTGTGTAAAGATCAATTTTTGACAAACTCTGACACATAATGTTGAATATGTGTAAAGATCAATTCTTCGACAAACTCGGACACATCATGTTAAATGCGTGTAAAGATCAATTCTTTGACAAACTCGGACACATAAAGTTAAATGTGTGTAAAGATCAATTCTTCGACAAACTCTGACACATAATGTTAAATGTGTGTAAAGATCAATTCTTTGACAAACTCTGACCCATCATGTTAAATGTGTGTAAAGATCAATTCTTTGACAGTCTCTGACACATAATGTTAAATGTGTGTAAAGATCATTTCTTTGACAAACTCTGACACATCATGTTGAATATGTGTAAAGATCAATTCTTCGACAAACTCTGACACATAATGTTGAATATGTGTAACGATCAATTCTCCGACAAACTCGGACACATCATGTTAAATGTGTGTAAAGATCAATTCTTCGACAAACTCTTACACATAATGTTAAATGTGTGTAAAGATCAATTCTTTGACAAACTCTGACACATAATGTTAAATGTATGTAAAGATCAATTCTTTGACAAACTCGGACACATCATGTTAAATGTGTGTAAAGATCAATTCTTCGACAAACTCTTACACATAATGTTAAATGTATGTAACGATCAATTCTTTGACAAACTCTGACACATAATGTTAAATGTGTGTAAAGATCAATTCTTTGACAAACTCTTACACATAATGTTAAATGTGTGTAAAGATCAATTCTTTGACAAACTCTGACACATAATGTTAAATGTGTGTAAAGATCAATTCTTCGACAAACTCTTACACATAATGTTAAATGTATGTAACGATCAATTCTTTGACAAACTCTGACACATAATGTTAAATGTGTGTAAAGATCAATTCTCCGACAAACTCGGACACATCATTTTAAATGTGTGTAAAGATCAATTCTCCGACAAACTCGGACACATCATGTTAAATGTGTGTAAAGATCAATTCTTTGACAAACTCTGACACATAATGTTAAATGTATGTAAAGATCAATTCTCCGACAAACTCGGACACATCATGTTAAATGTGTGTAAAGATCAATTCTTCGACAAACTCGGACACATCATGTTAAATGTATGTAAAGATCTATTTTTGACAAACTCTGACACATCATGTTGAATATGTGTAAAGATCAATTCTTCGACAAACTCGGACACATCATGTTAAATGTGTGTAAAGATCAATTCTTCGACAAACTCTAACACATAATGTTGAATGTGTGTAAAGATCAATTCTTTGACAAACTCTGACACATAATGTTAAATGTATGTAAAGATCAATTCTTTGACAAACTCGGACACATCATGTTAAATGTGTAAAGATCAATTCTTCGACAAACTCTTACACATAATGTTAAATGTATGTAAAGATCAATTCTTTGACAAACTCGGACACATCATGTTAAATGTGTGTAAAGATCAATTCTTCGACAAACTCTTACACATAATGTTAAATGTATGTAAAGATCAATTCTTTGACAAACTCTGACACATAATGTTAAATGTGTGTAAAGATCAATTCTCCGACAAACTCGGACACATCATTTTAAATGTGTGTAAAGATCAAGTCTCCGACAAACTCGGACACATCATGTTAAATGTGTGTAAAGATCAATTCTTTGACAAACTCGGACACATCATGTTAAATGTGTGTAAAGATCAATTCTTTGACAAACTCTGACACATCATGTTAATTGTGTGTAAAGATCAATTTTTCGACAAACTCTAACACATAATGTTGAATGTGTGTAAAGATCAATTCTTTGACAAACTCTGACACATAATGTTAAATGTATGTAAAGATCAATTCTTTGACAAACTCTGACACATCATGTTGAATGTATGTAAAGACAAACTCGGACACATCATTTTGAATGTGTGTAAAGATTAACCCTCACAGAAACAACACAACATATTAAGATTAATCCTCTTTCAGAGATGTCTTGTTAACGATAAGTTTAAAGTGTCTTTCCAATGTAATCCTGCAGTAAAAAAACAAACGCAGCATTGTGATTATGATAACCATTGTTTTATTGTAGGTAAAGCCTGGTGTTCCTTTAGTTGTTTATTTTAAAGATTTTGTTTTGTATTACAGATGATGAACCTGAATGCAGACGTCCTTCCACAATACCGTCTAGAAGCACCAAAAACCCCACCTCATATTATACTTCATTACTGCTTATTTAAAACGGCCTGGGATTGGATGATTCTCATCCTGACGTTTTATACTGCCATAACAGTCCCATATAATACAGCATTTAGAAATAAAACTATGGACCAAGTACCATTACTAGTCATAGACAGTATAGTTGATGTAGTGTTCTTTGTTGATATCATTCTGAACTTCCATACAACATTTGTCGGACCAAGCGGAGAAGTAGTGTCTGATTCTAAGATCATAAGAATGAACTACTTAAAGAGCTGGTTTGTTATTGATCTCTTGTCCTGTTTACCGTATGATGTTTTCAATGCTTTCCAGTATGTTGATGATGTAAGTACCTACATAAAGTATTGTTTGTTGATTTTATAAAGCCTTTGAATCTGTCTGTTTGACTACGATGGTGCCTTTTTAATACATAAGCAGAATGACCTGTTCATTAAAAGTGGATTCGAAAATTTTCAGTTTACTTAAAATGTCTTTGGATTGTAGTATAAAAACATTTCCATTGCAGATAAAAAGCTAAAATCTGGTTGTCGTCAACAGTGAAATGTACCTAGGTGTTCAACAGTACCTATTTACGTATATGTCAGACACCTAGGTGTTCAACAGTACCTATTTACGTAAATGTCAGACACCTAGGTGTTCAACAGTACCTATTTACGTAAATGTCAGACACCTAGGTGTTCAACAGTACCTATTTACGTATATGTCATACACCTAGGTGTTCAGTAGTACCTATTTACGTATATGTCATACACCTAGGTTTTTAATAGTACCTATTTACGTATATGTCAGACACCTTAGTGTTCAATAATACCTATTTATGTATATGTCTGACACCTAGGTGTTCAATAGTATCTATTAACGTAAATGTCAGACAACTAGGTGTTCAATAGTATCTATTAACGCATATGTCATACACCTAGGTGTTCGATAGTATCTATTTATGTATATGTCTGACACCTAGGTGTTCAATAGTATCTATTAACAAAAATGTCAGACAACTAGGTGTTCAGTATTACCTATTAATGTATATTTCTGACACCTAGGTGTTTAATAGTACCTATTTACGTATATGTCAGACACCTAAGTGTTCAACAGTACCTATTTATGTATATGTCATACACCCAGGTGTTCAACAGTACCTATTTACGTATATCTCAGACACCTAGGTGTTCAATAGTACCTATTTACGTATATGTCATACACCTAGGTGTTCAACAGTACCTATTTACGTATATCTCAGACATCTAGGTGTTCAATAGTACCTATTTACGTATATGTCATACACCTAGGTGTTCAATAGTACCTATTTACGTATATGTCATACACCTAGGTGTTCAATAGTACCTATTTACGTAAATGTCAGACAACTAGGTGTTCAATAGTATCAATTAACGCATATGTCAGACACTTTTTCTTAAAATAATGTAGAAGATGTATCGGATTAAAGAACTGTTTATCTATCTATTATAAAACTACATAAATCTGTCATTACATCCGTATTTCCTTTTTTAATAAAATCCGAGTGACAGTGTCTTACTGGGATGTTGTGCTACATAATCAACACCCACTTACCATTATGATTTACTGTTTACTCCCACGAAAACCTTTTCAATAAGACTTTATAGACTGTTTTGGTCTTTTTTAGCCACGCCATTTTATTTGTTTTCTGTGCCCAAAATAAATACTTTTGACAAGTGTTCTATTCTAGACAAAGTCAATTTTCCATGACAGAAGTGACCTATTCCAGAAAGTAACTCACTCAAGAAAAGTCCTTTTCAACAGTGTCTAATTCTAATCATGGTGTCACTTATCCATATTCAACTTCTTTTAAGAAAAAGCGTAGAACTTACGTTAATAATTAAGGCTAGGTGCGTCTAGTGTTTAACAGTGGCTTTACAGTTGTGTAAATATGATGTAAAATATGATTTTATACTGACTAATTAGATGAATGCCTTAAAAATGGTGATAATGAGCATTTTTATGATCATAATGAGCTCGAAAATTCTCTTTTACCAAACAGTTTTTTAGAACTTTAAATTAAGGTTCTTAAATAAAAGATATATTTTACGGGGAAATATAAAAGATATATTTTACAGGAAAATGAAAAAGGAGTTTTGAAGACATCGAGAACTCATATTTTTATGTCATTTGTTTTAAAAAGTTATTAATAGAAAAGCAATTATTCGATTTTTAGGCTTCTTTTAGATTCAAACATTTAGTAGAAGGAAAATATGACCCATTTCATTAGTAAATAATAACAATATATCTTATTTTATTTTGACAGGGAATAAGTACTTTATTCAGTGCACTTAAGGTGGTGCGGTTACTCCGACTTGGAAGAGTAGTCAGAAAACTCGATCATTATCTTGAATATGGAGCCGCCATGTTGGTTTTGCTTATACTTGTGTTTAGTTTATTTGCTCATTGGTTCGCGTGTATTTGGTATTCAATCGGATTGACAGAGATTCAATCAAACCTGCCTTATGGTTGGTTGACATTGTTGAGTAATGTTACAAAGGAGTCATTCTATTGGACGAATTCTACCGCACCTGAACTTATGGGCGGTCCTTCAAAAGGGATGCGATATGTGACGTCACTCTATTTCACACTTTCATGCATGACCGGTGTTGGATTTGGTAATGTTTCAGCTGCCACAGAAAATGAAAAGCTTTTCTCTGTTTTTATGATGATAATTGGAGGTAAGAATAGACATGATATATCGATATTTTACATTATTAAAGTTAATTGTTAAATATAATGAAACCACCGCCAAAAGCCAGCGTATCAATAAACAGAAATAGTATAAATAGTCCATTAAATCTGTGAATTTTTATTTTTGTCAAATTCCAAAATGCGACCTCCTAAATATTAACGGCATTGAAATAGTTCGTTATATGTCCAAATTAGACCTTTCCAACATTAACGGCTTTGCAATAGTTCGTTATATGTCAAAATTAAACCTTTCCGACATCAACGGCATTGAATTAGTTCATTATATGTCCAAATTAAACCATCCCAACATTAACGGCATTGAATTAGTTCATTATATGTCAAAATTAAACCTTTCCAACATTAACGACATTGAAATAGTTCACTATATGTCAAAATTAGACCTTTCCAACATTAACGGCATTGAAATAGTTCACTATATGTCAAAATTAAACCTTTCCAACATTAACGACATTGAAATAGTTCACTATATGTCAAAATTAGACCTTTCCAACATTAACGGCATTGAAATAGTTCATTATATGTCAAAATTAAACCTTTCCAACATTAACGGCATTGAAATAGTTCACTATATGTCAAAATTAAACCTCTCCAACATTAACGGCATTGAAATAGTTCATTAAATGTCAAAATTAAACCTTTCCAACATTAACGACATTGAAATAGTTCATTATATGTCAAAATTAAACCTTTCCAACATTAACGGCATTGAAAAAGTTCATTATATGTCAAAATTAAACCTTTCTTACATCAACGGCATTGAAATAGTTCACTATATGTCAAAATTAGACCTTTCCAACATTAACGGCATTGAAATAGTTCATTAAATGTCAAAATGAAACCTTTCCAACATTTACGGCATTGAAATAGTTCACTATATGTCAAAATTAAACCTTTCCAACATTAACGGCATTGAAATAGTTCATTAAATGTCAAAATGAAACCTTTCCAACATTAACGGCATTGAAATAGTTCATTAAATGTCAAAATGAAACCTTTCCAACATTTACGGCACTGTCATTGTACTCATTTACATTAATTAGATTAATGTCTTCAGGGAACAGATCCTTATAAGTCCCCCGGCATAATGACAAAAAAAGTATCTAGAGGTATGACATTTACAGTAATCCAAATAACTCTATGTAAAACTAATCTTGTTCTAGCCAATAAGTCTATTATTTTATTATTCTCTCCGTTAATGAATATTCCACGTTTTTTCTATGCATTTTGCAAGAACAAGACCAATCAAGCACACACTACGTATAGACAACATAAAACACTAATTGGACAGAGAGGAAAAAAGCACCTATAGATAGGCTAAGTATAAAAAACCAATCCCTGATCACTTACTCATCAATCGATGAAGATAAAAGTGCATGTACTTCCAGTTGAACTGGCTATAATATCAGTTATATCATTGAAGTGTTGAGTATATCAGTAGCTTTATTCCTGGTACTATTACAAAACAATCTTAATACATTTACTGACAAAGCAAATATACACTTAATCAAGTGAGTATTATTGTAACTATTATGACCAAAACTGTACGTATCATTCAGACACAGAACTTAGAGACAGACAGATCCATTAGTAAATAACATTGCTTTGCAAACTCGTTGTGTTATAAATTTTCATTCATTGTTAGTTAAAGACACGTTGTTGAAGAGCCCGTGTTTAAAAATGTATAAAAATTAAAAAAAAAAAAAAAAAACATGGGATCAATATTTATAATAAGTTGTATAATAATAGTGACCATGCTGATAATTGGAATACATAATTAGAGCAAGATATCTGGGTCAATATTTATAAAAGTTACAATACTGGTTTAGACAACCTCAATTAGTGAGTGATATCTGTGTAATTTTTAATAAAAAGTTATATTTCTTGTTAAATGATTATATCAATTAGAGCGTAATATCTGGGTCAATATTAATAAAAGTTACAATATTGGTTTAGACAACCTGAATTAGAGCGTGATATCTGGGTCAATATTTATAAATGGTTATAAACTGGTGATGTTTACAATAAGTTACAACAACAGTGTAACATTAAATCAAAATATAGGTTTATTAAATTAATATTGTGAAATATTGTCCCGAGTTGATTAGACATTAACACGAGCTTGTTGTCAAGGTCAATGTTTCTCGGTGATATCTCAGTATATATATATATCGGTCGGCAGTGAATCCCAGTGTCTGCTTGGATTCTATGTTTATATTGGTTAGCAATGTTTTCTTTGTGTCTGCTGGATCCCGATTTCCATTTTCGTCAGCAGTGTTTTTCATTGCCTGCCGGATCTCGATTTTTATATTGGTCAGCAGTGTTTTTTCCGTGTCTGTTGGGTCCCGTTGTTTATATTGGTCGGCAATGTATCTCCGTGGATGCCCCACCAGGGGACAACAGGATTAGGTGAGGTATCTCCGTGTCTGCTTGGTTCCGATATTTATATTGGTTAGCAATGCATCTCCGTGTCTGCTGGGTTCCTATGTTTATATTGGTCAGCAGTGTCTCTCCGTGTCTGCTGGGTTCCGATTGGTCAGCAGTGTTTTATCCGTGTCTGCTGGATCCCGATGTTTATATTGGTCAGCAGCGTTTTCTCCGTGTCCGCTGGATCCCCATGTTTATATTGGTCAGCAGTGTTTTCTCCGTGTCTGCTGGGCCCCGATGTTTATATTGGTCAGCAGTGTTTTCTCCGTGTCTGCTGGGTACCGTTGTTTATATTTGTTGGCAGTGTATCTCCGTTTCTGCTGGGTTCCGATATTTATATTGGTTAGCAATGCATCTCCGTGTCTGCTGGGTTCTGATGTTTATATTGGTCAGCAGTGTTTCTCTGTGTCTGCTGGATCCCGATGTTTATATTGGTCAGCAGAGTTTTCTCCGTGTCCGCTGGATCCCCATGTTAATATTGGTCAGCAGTGTTTTCTCCGTGTCTGCTGGATCCCGATGTTTATATTGGTCAGCAGAGTTTTCTCCGTGTCCGCTGGATCCCCATGTTTATATTGGTCAGCAGTGTTTTCTCCGTGTCTGCTGGGTTCCTATGTTTATATTGGTCAGCAGTGTTTCTCCGTGTCTGCTGGGTTCCTATGTTTATATTGGTCAGCAGTGTTTTCTCCGTGTCTGCTGGGTACCGTTGTTTATATTTGTTGGCAGTGTATCTCTGTGTCTGTTGGGTTCCTATGTTTATATTGGTCAGCAATGTTTTTCATAGCCTGCCGGATCCCGATGTTTATATCGGTTAGCAATGTATGTCCTGGTCTGTTGGGTCCCGAAGTTTATATATGTCAGCAATGTTTTTCATTGCCTGCCGGATCCCGATGTTTATATTGGTCAGCAGTGTTACCCCGTGTATGCTGGGTTCCTATGTTTATATTGGTCAGCAGTGTTTCTCCGTGTCTGCTTGATCCCAATGTTTATATTTGTCAGCAGTGTTTTCTCCGTGTCTGCTGGGTTCCTATGTTTATATTGGTCAGCAGTGTTTCCCCGTGTCTGTTGGATCCCGATGTTTATATTGGTCAGCAGTGTTTTCTCCATGTCTGTTGGATTCCGATGTTTATATTGGTCAGCAGTGTTTTCTCTGTGTCTGCTGGGTCCCGATGTTTATATTGGTCAGCAGTGTTTCCCCGTGTCTGATGGGTTCCTATGTTTATATTGGTCAGCAGTGTTTCCCCGTGTCTGTTGGATCCCGATGTTTATATTGGTCAGCAGTGTTTTCTCCATGTCTGTTGGATTCCGATGTATATATTGGTCAGCAATGTTTTCTCCGTGTCTGCCGGATCCCAATGTTTATATTGGTCAGCAATGTTTTCTCTGTGTCTGCCGGATCCCAATGTTTATATGGGTCAGCAGTGTTTCCCCGTGTCTGATGGGTTCCTATGTTTATATTGGTCAGCAGTGTTTCCCCGTGTCTGATGGGTTCCTATGTTTATATTGGTCAGCAGTGTTTTCTCTGTGTCTGCTGGGTCCCGTTGTTTATATTGGTCAGCAATGTTTTCTCCGTGTCTGCCGGATCCCAATGTTTATATTGGTCAGCAATGTTTTCTCTGTGTCTGCCGGATCCCAATGTTTATATTGGTCAGCAGTGTTTCCCCGTGTCTGTTGGATTCCGATGTTTATATTGGGCAGCAGTGTTTTCTCCGTGTCTGTTGGATCCCGATGTTTATATTAGTCAGCAATGTTTTCTCCATGTCTGTTGGATTCCGATGTTTATATTGGTCAGCAATGTTTTCTCCGTGTCTGCCGGATCCCAATGTTTATATTGGTCAGCAATGTTTTCTCTGTGTCTGCCGGATCCCAATGTTTATATTGGTCAGCAATGTTTTCTCTGTGTCTGCCGGATCCCAATGTTTATATTGGTCAGCAGTGTTTTCTCCGTGTCTGCCGGATCCCAATGTTTATATTGGTCAGCAGTGTTTCCCCGTGTCTGATGGGTTCCTATGTTTATATTGGTCAGCAGTGTTTCCCCGTGTCTGATGGGTTCCTATGTTTATATTGGTCAGCAGTGTTTCTCTGTGTCTGCTGAGTCCCGTTGTTTATATTGGTCAGCAATGTTTTCTCCGTGTCTGCCGGATCCCAATGTTTATATTGGTCAGCAATGTTTTCTCTGTGTCTGCCGGATCCCAATGTTTATATTGGTCAGCAGTGTTTCCCCGTGTCTGTTGGATTCCGATGTTTATATTGGGCAGCAGTGTTTTCTCCGTGTCTGTTGGATCCCGATGTTTATATTGGTCAGCAATGTTTTCTCCGTGTCTGTTGGATTTCGATGTTTATATTGGTCAGCAGTGTTTCTCGGTGTCTGCTGGGTTCCTATGTTTATATTGGTCAGCAGTGTTTTCTCCGTGTCTGTTGGATCCCGATGTTTATATTGGTCAGCAATGTTTTCTCCGTGTCTGTTGGATTCCGATGTTTATATTGAATAGCAATGCATCTCCGTGTCTGCTGGGTTCTGATGTTTATATTGGTCGGCAGTGTTTTCTCCGTGTCTGTTGGATTCCGATATTTATATTGGTCAGCAGTGTTTTCTCCGTGTCTGCTGGGTTCTGATGTTTATATTGGTCAGCAATGTTTTCTCCGTGTCTGTTGGATTCCGATATTTATATTGGTTAGCAATGCATCTCCTTGTCTGCTAGGTTCTGATGTTTATATTGGTCAGCAATGTTTTCTCCGTGTCTGTTGGATTCCGAAATTAATATTGGTTAGCAATGCATCTCCGTGTCTGCTGGGTTCTGATGTTTATATTGGTCAGCAGTGTTTTCTCCGTGTCTACTGGATCCCGATGTTTATATTGGTCAGCAGAGTTTTCTCCGTGTCCGCTGGATCCCCATGTTTATATTGGTCAGCAGTGTTTTCTCCGTGTCTGCTGGGTTCCTATGTTTATATTGGTCAGCAGTGTTTTCTCCGTGTCTGCTGGGTACCGTTGTTTATATTTGTTGGCAGTGTATCTCTGTGTCTGTTGGGTCCCGATGTTTATATTGGTCAGCAATGTTTTTCATAGCCTGCCGGATCCCGATGTTTATATCGGTTAGCAATGTATGTCCTTGTCTGTTGGGTCCCGAAGTTTATATATGTCAGCAATGTTTTTCATTGCCTGCCGGATCCCGATGTTTATATTGGTCAGCAGTGTTACCCCGTGTCTGCTGGGTTCCTATGTTTGTATTGGTCAGCAGTGTTTCTCCGTGTCTGCTTGATCCCAATGTTTATATTTGTCAGCAGTGTTTCTCCGTGTCTGCTGGGTTCCTATGTTTATATTGGTCAGCAGTGTTTCCCCGTGTCTGTTGGATCCCGATGTTTATATTGGTCAGCAGTGTTTTCTCCATGTCTGTTGGATTCCGATGTTTATATTGGTCAGCAGTGTTTCCTCCGTGTCTGTTGGATCCCGTTGTTTATATTGGTCAGCAGCGTTTTCTCCGTGTTTTTTGGGTCCCGATGTTTATTTTGGTCGGCAGTGTTTTCTCCGTGTCTGTTGGATCCCGATGTTTATATTGGTCAGCAGTGTTTCCTCTGTGTCTGTTGGGTCCTGTTGTTTATATTGGTCAGCAGTGTTTCCTCCGTGTTTGTTGGGTCCCGATGTTTTTTTTTGGTCGGCAGTGTTTTCTCCGTGTCTGCTGGGTCCCGATGTTTATATTGGTCAGCAGTGTTTCCTTCGTGTCTGTTGGATCCCGATATTTATGTTGGTCAGCAGTGTTTTCTCCGTGTCTGTTGGATCCCGATGTTTATATTGGTCAGCAGTGTTTTCTCCGTGTCTGCTGGATCCCGATTTTTATATTGGTCAGCAGTGTTTTCTCCGTGTCTGCTGGGTCCCATTGTTTATATTGGTCAGAGTGTTTTCTCCGTGTCTGCTGGGTTCCTATGTTTATATTGGTCAGCAGTGTTTCTCCGTGTCTGCTTGGTCTCAATGTTTATATTGATCAGAGTGTTTTCTCCGTGTCTGCTGGATCCCGATGTTTATATTGGTCAGCAGCGTCTTCTCCGTGTCCGCTGGATCCCCATGTTTATATTGGTCAGAGTGTTTTCTCCGTGTTTGCTGGGTTCCTATGTTTATATTGGTCAGCAGTGTCTCTCCGTGTCTTTTGGGTCCCATTTTTTATAGTGTTCAGAGTGTTTTCTCCGTGTCTGCTGGGTTCCTATGTTTATATTGGGCAGCAGTGTTTCTCCGTATCTGCTGGGTCCCGATGTTTATATTGGTCAGCAGTTTTTCCTGCGTGTCTGTCTGATCCTGATGTTTATGTTGGTCAGCAGTGTTTCTCCGTGTCAGCTGGGTTCTGATGTTTATATTGGTTAGCAGTGTTTCTCCGTGTCTGCTGGATCCCGATGTTTATATTGGTCAGCAGTGTTTCCTCCGTGTCTGTTGAATCCCGATGTTTATGTTGGTCAGCAGTGTTTCTCCGTGTCTGCTGGGTTCCGATGTTTATATTGGTCAGGAATGTTTTCTCCGTGTCTGCTGGGTCTAAATGTTTCTCCGTGTCTGTTGGGTTCCGATGTTTATATTGGTGTCGGAATGGCGGAATCTCATTTTGCTTTGGACTATATTAGTATTTCTTAAACTGTGAAAAAGTTACTAACCTTAGTCTCTAGGTGAATTAATTGTATTCCAAAATATTTTTATGTTTCAAAATGTCATCGCCGCTGGTTTTGGATCATGTCTTTAGTGTAAATGTTTTCTGATCTCTCCTTACATTTTTATAGGACACCATAAGACTTCGCAAATTCTCGAATTTAAATATTTTTGAGACAAAAAATTACCTATCGATCGAGGTCAGTAATTGTTTATTGTTCCACTAAAATTTTCAGTCCGAAGAGAAATGGCGCAAGCCCCCTCTAATACCAACTGGTATGGAGAGAAAATTCTGACTACTTTAAGGCTGGCTTCAAATTCTTTGTTTATTTTGCTTTTTGTCTACAGAACTTTGCTCAAACCATTTGATAATTATAGATATTAATGAAAACTATTAAAATGATTAAATTGTAACTAACACTGAAAAATATACACGTGTGTGTGTGTGTGTATGTGAAATCAGTTTTACTGGCAAGATGAGGCACCAAACTCCTTATTTTTATATCTATAGCCAATTATTGATAAAATTACTCTACATATAGATGCATTTTTATTCCCTCTCGTTAATTATATAAGTATCAAGTGTCAAAGGGAAAAAGGAATCACATTGACAACGCCATCATTGGCTAGATCTAAGATGATGCTATAGCAACATAACAATATTAATGTAAACTTTCTATTTGGTGTAAATTAAACCTGGTATTTCATTCTTCCAGAATAATTTATTGTGTGAATGACGTAAATGACAAATTTACCCACATGCAGGTGTTAGAAACTAATGATTAACTTAAAGGTCTAACTATTCATCAAATACACATTGAACATGTTGTCATTTCTAAATAAATTAGAAAAGTTAATAAAGATTAGAGCGAGAGCAAAGAAAACCATAACGAGGCAACTAAAACGGGTTATTTGACAAAAAAGGTATCCAGTACCACATATTTTATAACTATAATCATTCCAATTATTTTAAAATCAATGGTGCAACAGAACAGCTTCATTAGCGTCTGATCTAGGTAGTAGCACAATACTGTCTGAATTTGAAGGCACTACAGTATCTTCCGTACCCTAATACCGTCAGATTTAGACAGAGCCACAGTACAGTCATATTAAGACTGTGTAAGTTTTAAGTTTGACACTACCCTCATACTCTCTGATTTAGACATTATACCATTACTATATGATTCAGCAAGTAACACATCACCGTGTAGACAACACCACAATACTGTCTGATTTAGACAACACCACAATACTGTCTGATTTAGACAACACCACAATACTGTCTGATTTAGACAACACCACAATACCGTCTGATTTAGACAACACAACAATACTGTCTGATTTAGACAACACCACAATACTGTCTGATTTAGACAACACCACAATACTGTCTGATTTAGACAACACCACAATATTGTCTGATCTAAACAACACCACAATACTGTCTGATTTAGACAACACCACAATACTGTCTGATTTAGACAACACCACAATATTGTCTGATCTAGACAACACCACAATACTGTCTGATTTAGACAACACCACTATACTGTCTGATTTAGACAACACAACAATTCTGTCTGATTTAGACAACACCACAATATTGTCTGATTTAGACAACACCACAATACTGTCTGATTTAGACAACACCACAATACTGTCTGATTCAGACAACAACACAATACTGTCTGATTTAGACAACACCCCAATACAGTCTGATTTTGACAACACCACAATTCTGTCTGATTTAGACAACACCACAATACAGTCTGATTTAGACAACAACACAATACTGTCTGATTTAGACAACACCACTATACTGTCTGATTTAGACAACACCACAATTCTGTCTGATTTAGACAACACCACAATACTGTCTGATTTAGACAACACTACAATACTGTCTGATTTAGACAACACCACAATTCTGTCTGATTTAGACAACACCACAATATTGTCTGATTTAGATAACACCACAATACTGTCTGATTTAGACAACACCACAATACTGTCTGATTTAGACAACACCACAATATTGTCTGATCTAGACAACACCACAATACTGTCTGATTTAGACAACACCACTATACTGTCTGATTTAGACAACACAACAATTCTGTCTGATTTAGACAACACCACAATATTGTCTGATCTAGACAACACCACAATACTGTCTGATTTAGACAACACCACAATACTGTCTGATTTAGACAACAACACAATACTGTCTGATTTAGACAACACCCCAATACAGTCTGATTTTGACAACACCACAATTCTGTCTGATTTAGACAACACCACAATACAGTCTGATTTAGACAACAACACAATACTGTCTGATTTAGACAACACCACTATACTGTCTGATTTAGACAACACCACAATTCTGTCTGATTTAGACAACACCACAATACTGTCTGATTTAGACAACACTACAATACTGTCTGATTTAGACAACACCACAATTCTGTCTGATTTAGACAACACCACAATATTGTCTGATTTAGACAACACCACAATACTGTCTGATTTAGACAACACCACAATACTGTCTAATTTTGACAACACCACAATTCTGTCTGATTTAGACAACACCACAGTTCTGTCTGATTTAGACAACACCACAATACCGTCTCATTTAGACAACACCAAAATATTGTCTCATTTAGACAACACCACAATACTCTCTGATTTAGACAACACCACAATACTCACTTTTTTATACAACACCACAATATTGTCTCATTTAGACAACACCACAATATTGTCTCATTTAGACAACACCACAATATTGTCTCATTTAGACAACACAACAATAATGTCTCATTTAGACAACACCACAATACTGTCTCATTTAGACAACACAACAATACTGTTTTATTTAGACAACACCACAATTCTGTCTGATTTAGACAACACCACAATATTGTCTGATCTAGACAACACCACAATACTGTCTGATTTAGACAACACCACAATTCTGTCTGATTTAGACGACACCACAAAACTGTCTGATTTAGACAACACCACAATACTCTTTGATTTAGACAACACCACAATATTGTCTCATTTAGTCAACACCACAATACTGTCTGATTTAGACAACACCACAGTATTGTCTCATTTAGACAACATCACAATACCCTCTGATCTAGACAACAACACAAATTTGTCTCATTTAGACAACACCACAATCCCGAGTGATTTACACAACACCGTCTCATTTAGACAACACCACAATACTGTCTTATTTAGATAGCACCGTGTCACTGCCCTACAACCCCACATCACCCTTCATATTTACACCGTGCCCGTTACCTACTTGCTATCAGGTATAGACATCACTCCGTTGATTTCTAGTTTAGGCAGTAGCACATTTCAGTCAAATTTAGACAGCACCACATAACTATCTTATTTGGACAGTAAACATAATGAATGTAACACAGATCCCTGTGACTGAGAATGTCACCCAGATCCATGTGACTGAGAATGTCACACAGATCCCCGTGACTGAGAATGTCACACAGATCCCCGTGACTAAGAATGTCACACAGATCCCCGTGACTGAAAATGTCACACAGATCCCCGTGACTAAGAATGTCACACAGATCCCCGTGACTGAGAATGTTACGCAGATCCCTTTGACTGAGAATGTCACACAGATCCCCGTGACTGAGAATGTCACACTGATCCCCGTGACTGAGAATGTCACACAGATCCCCGTGACTGAGAATGTCACACGGATCCCCGTGACTGAGAATGTTTCACAGATCCCCGTGACTGAGAATGTCACACAGATCCCCGTGACTGAGAATGTCACACAGATCCCCGTGATTTATCCACCCGTCATATGTTTTGTCGTATCTCTATGCTTTGTTATTTCGTTACTTGCTTGTTCTAGTTATCAACAACTTGTTATCTAGATTTATTTATTATTATTATTAATATTATTATTATTAATATTATTATTATTATTATTATTATTATTTTCTATTTCAGTGCAATAAAAAGTACACATATAACTACAATAAAACAACTGAAGCGACTAAGAACTCAATAAAGATGACAATCAAGATATATTTATTATTTAAGTTTTGTTGTCTATTTCAGCACTTCTTTACGCCACTATATTTTCCAATGTAACCACTATTTTTCAACAATTTTATGCCAACTTTGCACGATACCATGATATGTTGAATAGCGTGCGAGAATTTATGAAGCTACATGACGTACCAAAAGCTTTGAGTGAAAGAGTCATGGATTATATTGTGTCCACATGGGCCATAACTAAAGGCATTGATGCTACAAAGGTAATTATATAGTGAGAGATATATATCCACACTTATCATTGATATACAAGAAGAGTGGAATGTTTTATAGAACTTATACGTCCAAATGTGGTACATGTATTATAGTTTGTCAGCCTACACGTGCTTGTGTATCCACGTGTAGAGATAATACAAAATGCATAACTGAGCAAAATGGTTGTGAAAAGAAATCAACATGTATGCTTACAAGATCCGCGTGAAATCAATTGCTTCTTTTGACCGTTTACACCGTTTTGAAACTTGACACAATTAACGGCTGAAATAGATAAGTAAAATGTATTTCAATTAATTTCTTTTCTTGAGAAATTTTGAGATTGAAATGTATAAAATTAGTTTTAAAAATGTGATATAAGAAATAAGGAAGATTGAATGAAGATGAAAAGAATAAGTTTAAACAGACAATATAAAGCCATTCTGTACAGTGGCCTATAAAGTCAAGGCCTATGGAAATGTTTTAAACAGGATATTACTCTGTTAAATACATTCCAAATATTTTGTACCAACACGTCGATTTCTAGTTTTCTTTTATCAGATGTTAACATTTTATGGAACTGTTTTATGTAAATTCCATCTAATGTGTTGACCGTTCTTACTGTGAAGTGTATAGTGGGGGAGCTTTTACATGTTGAGTTTTATGATACACATAATAAAGATATAATTTCCAAATATTACTAAGTAGAGTATATACTTACTCATTTTTATCTATATATTTCTGCACTTTCACCTATAGCTGGCGATGTCTCGATATAAGTGAAATATTCTTGACTGAGACGTTAAACACCATTACTCAACTCATTAATCTTGTTATCTATATAGTTTTAAATAACATTTATTTCTCATTTTAGGTTTTAAATTATTGTCCCAAAGATATGAAAGCTGATTTGTGTGTTCATTTAAATAGAAAGGTATTTATGGAGCACCCAGCCTTTCGACTAGCTAGTGACGGGTGTCTTAGAGCTCTAGCCATGCACTTCAACATGACACATAGTGCGCCGGGTGATCTCATTTTTCATCAGGGGGAGAGTTTAGATGCACTCTGTTTTGTCGTTTCTGGCTCGTTAGAAGTAATACAAGATGACGAGGTCGTAGCCATACTCAGTAAGTTTGTTTTAATTTTTAACATTGCAATTACCCGACAGGTGACACCAAACAGACTTGTATATAACCTTTATAACAGTTGGGCGTTAATGACAGATGAAAAAAACAGACTTGTAAATAACCTTTATAACAGTTGGTCGTTAATGACAGGTGTAATAATACAGACTTGTATACAACCTTATAAAAGTTGCTCGTTAAAGACAGGTTTAACAAAACAGACTTGTATATAACCTTTATAACAGTTGGGCGTTAAAGACAGGTTTAACAAAACAGACTTGTATATAAACTTTATAACAGTTGTTCGTTAATGACAAGTGTAATAAAACAGACTTGTAAATAACCTTTATAACAGTTGGGCGTTAAAGACAGGTTTAACAAAACAGACTTGTATATAAACTTTATAACAGTTGTTCGTTAATGACAAGTGTAATAAAACAGACTTGTAAATAACCTTTATAACAGTTGGGCGTTAAAGACAGGTTTAACAAAACAGACTTGTATATAACCTTTATAACAGTTGGTCGTTAATGACAGGTTTAACAAAACAGACTTGTATATAACCTTTATAACAGTTGGTCGTTAATGACAGGTTTAACAAAACAGACTTGTATATAACCTTTAGAACAGGTGGTCGTTAATGACAGGTGTAACAAAGCAGACTTGTATATCACCTTATAACAGGTGGTCGTTAATGACAGGTGTAATAAAACAGACTTGTATATAACTTTATAATAGTTGGTCGTCAATGACAGGTGTATCAAAACAAACTTTCATTTAATCTTAATAACAGCTGGTTGTTAACGACAGGTGACACAAAACAAATCGTTTTTATAATCTTATTACCTGTTGTTCATACATTAAGGGTAATTAAAACTAACTATTACATAATCTAATTACCAGTTAGTTGTACATTACAAGAAAATTGTAAAATGTCAAGTTTATTTACATATACACTGGGCATACTTATATCAATTATTTATTTTGTGATGGAGGCGGTTGTAATTATGTAATAAGGAACAAATATGATAGTTTAAAGAGTCGAAATATCTGAACAAGTTAAAACATCGTTAATCAAAGGAAAGCATATCAATTTTTTTTAATCTTGTTTATTTTTCAGGTAAAGGCGATGTATTTGGAGATAATTTTTGGAAAGAGCAGACAATTGGTCAGTCTACAGCCAATGTCCGAGCTTTAACATACTGTGATTTACATACCATAAAACGAGGGAGGTTGCTAGAAGTTCTGGAATTCTATCATGCTTTTGCAAACTCGTTCGCAAGAAACTTAACGCTTACTTACAACTTACGTCATAGGGTGTGTATCTTTTATATTTAAAATTTCCAGAATAAATCGTATGGATATGACAAAGACAAGAACCACCAGACAACAGTGTTACATAAAATACAGGCTGTTAGCACATGCTTATTATAGTATATACATTGACAAAGTAGAAACGAACCCAACAAGATTAATATAATAGGTCAGAGGATTGAAACATTTTTGTGGGTCTTTGGTGTATTTGAATATTTACTTTATCAATATAACTTATAGATGCGTCTAAAAGCAGGTTGATTGTAATGTTGTGATAGACGTCGCATCAGCAAACTGTCAGCTATTGGCAAAAAAAACTAATTCGTCAATTTATAGAGATCCGTCTTAGTAATTGTGTAACATGTAAGATATGCAAGTGTGTCTTACAGTTTTTCTTGTACTAGCGCGCAGTCATATAGACTTTAGGTGCTAGCTAACCGAATTAGTATACTGCAGGCAAGCATATCTCCCACACATTCATTGTATCCTTGCATCGGTGAACCAGGCAATACTTTGTCTCCCTTATGCCATATATCCAACGCCTAAGTATGACCAGGGTTCGAGACAGACCCTCTATCTGTCAAAATACAGAATTTTAAGCCCTTATCTCGTTCATTTTGGTACAATTTAAAATATGAAAAAAGAAATTTGTAACTAAAAACATGAAATATGTACTTGGCAACAACCAATTTAT
Source organism: Tegillarca granosa (assembly GCA_029721355.1). Taxonomy (NCBI): domain Eukaryota; kingdom Metazoa; phylum Mollusca; class Bivalvia; order Arcoida; family Arcidae; genus Tegillarca; species Tegillarca granosa. Next base: position 3,697,069 of record CM056595.1, read on the forward strand.
CCAATACTAACTAAAAGTGTGTACATACGAGCTTAATAATAAACATAAGCTTATATTATGTACCTACAAGCCTAATAGATAGCATGTGAAATTTTCTGTTATTTTTGTAGGTTTGTAGATGCTTCTTCTGTACTTAGTGTCATATATAAGATGTATTTCTATTTGTAGTTAATATTTCGAAAAGTGGCTGACGTCAAAAAAGAAAAAGAATTGGCAGAGAAAAGGAAAAACGATCCGCCGTTAGAATTATCAAGCGATCATCCCGTAAGAAAATTAATATCAAGATTCCGAAAGATCAGTGACGCTAAAGGTATGGCTCCGAACCATGACCTTGAAAAAGGACGCACAACAACTGAAGGGAATGAAAGACCAAGAAGTTTTACGAGACTTATCAATGTTTCCGAGAGTTCGTCAAGTGTAGCAGCAGTTCCGAAATTAGGCGGCGGGGCTCCTAAATGGGGAAAACTATTAAACGGAACTGTCGCTACAGAGGGTAATTTAGAGAAAGTTGAAAATAATTCTTATATCAAAATGAATAATGAAGATCATAAAAATGTTGAACCTCCTAAAACAACCGTAAAACCTTTATCAAAATGGGGTAAAATAATGGCAAAAGCACCAGAAACAATATCCGAGGTCCCCGAAGAAGAAAATAAATCCAACTTGAAAAAGAATGATTCAGTAGATAGTGGTATAATAAAAGGTGCCGTTAAACTAAGTCACGTGAGTGATGAACACATTGAAGAAACATTAAGACACCATAGTCACACACAGGAACATCATCCTGGTGACGTGTTGTCTGTGGTTGAACGTCAGATGTTGACGTCACTATATGATATTAAAATAGAAATAAAGGAAGAAATGGACGGACTGCATCAGAAAATGAATCGTATAGACGAAGCAATTTCTGAAATTCTTAGATTGTTTTCACCAAGCTCTACGCCATGTTCATCATCACAAGACTCGACATATCCAAATTCAAAAATAACTTCACCTCGCAATACTACAGCAACAAACAGTGCTGATCACTCGCCTAAAAACTCTTACGGATCGTTAACAGCTCGAACTGTGTCTGACGTGGAATTTGCGCCTAAAAATCCATCTCAACCATTGGACAAGTCGTCAGTAGTTTCTAGTGGGGAAAAATCTAGCGATGAGACTGAATGTGCGCCGACTACCCGGACATCATCTGAATCCTCGACGGCTCGAGCGTCAGGAACTATGTCACCTTCTGATCATTTTACATCCGTAATTAGTGATAATGATTACGGCGGCGTCAATGTGGCGTCTTTAGCCGATGACGTCATTAAAATGGATATCAAATCAAAAGCTGCAAAACATACAAGAGTAGGTAGAGCGAAACCTAGTTTGAAATACAGCTCTAATATACAAAAACAATCGTCATCAACCAATACAGCTTCCACTAAACGCTCTACAGACGTCGGTCAAACGTCACAGTCTTCTACGGAATCCACAGAAGGGCATATAAAAGACAATATAAAAAGTATTGTATCGACGGGGATTACAATACCTAAAGACGATGACACAGCTCATATAAAGGATAGAGACCTTGACATATTATGAAATTATCTACCCTTTTCAAGTTTCAGTTTAGTGTATACTTTTTAGCAAAATTTTCATATACCGAAGAAATGAGCATTCCATTGATTGGAATATTGCTAATAAGCACAACAGTCTGTGATATTAACCCGAATGTCCCAAAAAAGATGATCGGTCATTGATTGTTTTTAGTACACATTGACGTCTGTCTAATCACTAAAACACTGGTTACATTTGTGCGGAGTTGAATATCTGTCGTTCAGTCAGATTTTGTCTAATTAGTTAATGTCTGATTATATTTTGTGGTTGCCAAGGTGTGTGCAGGGTAAAATCGACATAAATATTTTTCTTACTTTTTCTATTCAGAATAGAAATACTCGCTCTGTTTTACTTTGAAACAATATCAAAATACGTTAGGAACTTTAAGGCTGTTTTAATGAAAAAAACTGGGCAGCACCGCACAAATGTTTATCAAGTGATGTTTGACACATAACCAAAGTTATCTATTACATGTATATTTAATTAGTTTTGTCTTCTGCTGTATTTTCAAATATATGGTGATGTCGAAACAAAATGTTACGGCTGGACGTATGTACTAGATGGAAATATGTTAGCTTTACAAAACCCTTACGAGACATTAAATAAGACCCATACTAATCGATCTCATTTTATAATTTACAGTAATCTGTATGTTTTATTAATCTACAACTGACAAAACTACATGTATATTTTGGCACTACTGAACTCTGCACATTTATATTTGTTTTATCACAACTAGTCACATTCTCAGTTACAACATTTATGATCCAGTAGCGGACTTAGGGACAAAGTTAATGATTTCAAGAGCTGATCACTTCCTGATTTTATTAAGTGTTCATCTCCATGTGTGTATTCCAGAGTAAATTGTTAGATTCCCCGTGTAGCCAAGCGGGCTGTACATAACAGTCCCTACTGTATCATTTTAAAAGAATCTGAATGGTATACGTCTCATGAAAGGAAATTGGACTTTTGCTGAGAAATTAGTTTGAAAATAGATTTTAAAATCAAACCCATTTTAACCTTAAATAAAAATGGAATCATTCGAACTTTGCATTTTTGAATTTAACCACATTTAAGTAGGGTTGAAAGTGTTAAATTGCTATTTGCTCATTAGTTAATACGTTTTAAAGTTTCTGTGATGTAACTTGCGTTACCATGGTAACGTTTCAAGGTTTCTGTGATGTAACTAACGTTACTATGTTAAAGTTTATGATCAAGTAGAATATCAAGATTGCGTTGTGATATAACTGTGATGATATGATCTTATAGTTTTATTTCTTTATTCCCGTTTTTAATTGTTTTAAAATGAAATGGCACATATCGTTGTTAATGACGTTAAATTTGCATATATTTACCTAGTTATAATGTTTCACGGTCCCCTGATTACAGATTTCAGGAATAAATTTGCACACAACTCGTTCACATTTTCCATGATATCATTTTGTCTTTGCATCATATACTTTATAAATTTAACTCATTTAAATATCATTAAAGCAATGCTTATATATTTATCTCACATGTAGTCTAAAATATTCACATGGTTCAAATATTTGAATAACAAAAATATGTACCAAGATTTAATTGTTCATACAGCAGATTGTTTTTTTTTCTCTTAGAAAACTTAACAGATCAATGTCACTTTTGCTTCATTAAAATTTATTCTGATTTTTCGTCATTTAATTAAATGTCATTGATATACTGAATGTTGTTAATTACCGGCAAAGTTCGATAACTCTTAAAAGCTTAGAAAAAAAGTGTTTCCCGTTAGTTATTAGATTGACGGTTAAAATAAGTATTTCATAAGTATTTCTGAATAAGATCATTTAAAACAAAACACGAAAAATTCCTTTTTAAATGTCACTGCTAGAACAACAAGTTTTAGATCTGTCACGTGCTGAAATTGTAAATTTAAAATTAGCAACTCACAGATCATTCATACCTACTGCAAAACCATGTTAAAAATTTAGATATCAACCTTCATTTAATGTCAATTTAGACTTTTGTTGGGGAAAAGCTCAAATAGTTTTAATGACAAATGGTGGTTTGTTACGAAGTTTTTCCGTGACTCTATTTACTTTGGTACAATATATAACATAATATATAAATGTTACCCATAACAATTAACATAATCTGGTCGCTATTTTTAGAAAACTCTCAGTTTTTCTATTCAATAGAGCGATTTTTGTCCTCTGTTCATGTCTTATCTGGTATAAACTATTTCATCGTTTTAGGCATAGATCTACATTTTGCAATTCAAAGTTTCACATGATTCACTTTTAGTAACATTGCACATGGGACAGAGAATGCAATATTGACTCTGCATCCATACCAGATGTGAAAATATTCTGTACCTCCTAACCTATAGATTTCAACAGGTACAGTAGACAACAATGTCACGTGATACATTCCATTTTAATTGTGTTCTAGCATTTGTAATTAGCTTCATTACATCACCATCATTGTTACCTTAAATCTTAATATTACAAATAAATTTTACTTTACGACTATAGATGGTATTTATTATTATTATTACCTCATTCTCAAATTAAAAAATGTTATGGTCTCTCCATGGCAAAGTATTACACGCCGAATTTCTCATTTTTATCGCCATTTACTTTTCACTAATTCCCGACAGAATAAAGATTTGTCAAAATTTTCACTTTTATCGCAATTTACTTTTCGCTAGTTGCCTTCAGAATTTTGAAAAGATTTGCTTGTCGCTTGACACGTCGCATCAGCAATTTTTCAGCTATCCGTGACGAGAGCAAGTTTATTTATCCCTAACACAAGTCCGTGTGTGAGATGCGTGTGTATTATTGCCTGCCGTGTTCTAGCACGCCCCGGGGCTAGCTCACAGAGTTGGTTTACAACAGACAAGCATACTATCACCCCAGTCACATTAACCTGTTGTCACATTAACCCCAGTCACATTAACATGTTGTCAGATTAACCTATTGTCAAAGCGGACAAGATTTTCAAAAACAAAATGTAAATACTGTGATAATAATCTATCCCGAGTCATTACCTATTCAAGTCTTCACATACAGAGAGCTTACCAATAACACCTATTTTATCTTATATACCGCCATGTACCGATTTTTAATTTCTATGTAAATGAGAATTTCAAATGATAACAAAAGTAAAAAATTGTCATAAAAAACAAATAATTAAAGATATAATACAGTACAGGTTTATCATACCAGAGCAACATATTCCCGCGATGTTGCTAATAATTACTATAATTCAGTAATTGCACAAATAACTAAATAAAATAATAGTAATAATAAATAATAAATCCAGCTTTGGACGCCAATATGCACGAACTTTATAGAGGTATATATTTGATCTTAAATCATCATTTGGTCAAAATGTATCCCATTGTCTCACTGGCTTTTAGTTCGAAACAGAGGTTTCTGGTTGAGAAGTCTAAAACGCCGTGCGGAACAAAGCTCACCTTACCGTTCGGAACCGAGTTCGGATCCCTAAAGACGTTAAATCCAAATGCATCTCACAGTCCGGATCCGAATTCGAAGCCAACTGGGGGTTCTGTGGCTAAGAGGTTTTTCGAATCAAAATGTATATCCGGGTCCGAGTTTCAACGGAGACAGCTCATGCTGTGAGAATGTTTTAGCCACAATATAGTTAGGGACATAATCAAACACGTGGTGAAGGGGAAAATTTCCAAAACGTAGTTTTATGTAACTTCATGTATATATAGAATTTGTAAGGATTAAAGAATATTTTGAATTTTTCACAGCATCCATTTATACACAATTTTTAAGGACGCGTCGTCATAAAATGTCATATACCATCGAAGGTCAAAGACCATAAAATGTTCTATTTTGAATCAATGACAAAATCTTTATGTAACCAATGAAATCGTGTGTGAACCCCGGAACCCCTGTCTTTTGTAATCTAAACTAGAATCTATCAGTACTTCTAGTACTAAATAGGCCGTATATCTCAGCCAGAGTTCTAATACATTTTGCTCTCGAACGAGGCTGGTAGGTATACAAGTAGTGAATTTTTTTATTTCCATCAAAATAATAATAAATAAATAAATAAATAAAATAAATAAATAATAAATAGATAAATAAATTTTGCAAATAATAAAGATTTCTCAACTTTATACATTGGGAAACAAGCGTGTCTTTTCATAATGGGAACAATATTTAACAACAAATGACGCAATAATAAAATTTTCTGAATCAATAACCTATATAAGACCCGGATGTTTAGAAATATATTTTCAGTATATATTTCGTTGCCCTTTTTTTTTTATTACATTACATTTAACTACTGAAAATATATTTTAACCTTGGTATCTATTTTTAAACAAGGTTATTTAAGTTGATAAAGGTGTCAATTGAGGTAGCAATATCTTGGTGAATTCGTTGTCAAGGGCAAATTTAAAGATAGTAGATTATCAAAGAGGCAACATGACATTGTTCTCACCTGTCTAATATCGATAACCCAGTATCCGGGTGAAACATGTATAGCCTTGAAAGCAGAGTTAAATATAAAATAAATTACATAAAATTTCGGACACATGTACCGGCGACCTTTTTTTACCTCCATGGTTAGTCTGCCTCCAGTACGTCTATTACTCTGCAACTTAGGGCCATCGAGTAAATCAAATACTCTGCATCACATGGGCCTGGTTAGGTATATTAATTTGCACCTCAGAGGGACCTACACATAGCCGCAAGACATATAGTGTGTTATAGTCAAAGGAAAATCAGACTAGCTAATTACTCTGCACCTTTAAGGACCATCAAGTAATTCCAGTACTCTACACCATAGAGAGCTGATCTAGTAAGTCCAATACTGGCATCACCGAGGGCTCATTCAGTAAGTCCAATACTTGCACCTCCGCCCCGGTGGCTCAGTGGTGGAACGTCCGCCTCGATAACGGGAAACCCCTGTGGGTTATGCATATGACTTTAAAATTTGAGAATCGCTTCTTCGTCTTGCGCTCGGTTTTAAGAGGACAGAGAATCGACTGGTTTACCCAGTGCCATGCAAATTGATTGGTGTAGTGGTATGCTTGTATGTGACATCAGTGACGTAGCGTTCATATAAGCCAATAATCCTGTGCTTGCACATAATTTTTTTGAATTTTTTTTTAAAAAATAAATTTAGTCTGTCGTATAAATGAAAAATAAAATAATTATATTGCGAAAGTTCATAACTGTAGCACCTTGACAAAAATATACAAAGAAATACAAAAACTACAAAAATGCAATAAATATAGCACCAAAAACTTTAAATTAATGTCAAGTTAGTACTAAATTGATTTATTTAAATTTATTTAGTTTTATGTACTCCATCTAGCGTTCCAGCTCTTATGTTAAACACTCACCCAAACATGTTTTCTAGCTGTATGGTCTCATTTTCTTTCTTTTTTTTTTTTTTTGCCTCTGATATTTTATATTTATGTTGTGATTTTGCAGTAACATTATGTACATGTATTTAAAAAAAAATCGGGTTCTGAAAAAATAAGCTTAGCGAAACGTGACACAAAAATGTTTATCAAAACTTTTCTTTTAAGATGTTCATCTAGTCAAAAATTTCCCCGTATCCCTAGCATCTTGGATGCAGTATTTTAATCGGACATTTTTCAATTACGTCCGTTCCGTTACGGGAGTTTTAACATCAGTTAAGTACAGGGCCATTACGTGTTTACTATTTGTTTCACTTAATATTTTTTATTGTCATGTGACATAACATATGAAAAATTAAAAAATAACAAATTACAATTTGTGATATTATTGTTTTTGTGTGATCTCGGTGACTACGGATATTTCAAGTACATTTTTTCCAGCTGCATCACTGTGTCTAACTCTTTGTCTGAATAAAAACAGACAAAAAAACCGAATTTTTATTCTATTTTTTTTTTTTTTTTACTGATTTAAATATTGTTTTTGAATGCAGAAAATGCACCAAATTGCTTAATTTTTTCAAAATTTTCAAGCATGCCCCCGGGCCCCCTAGCGTAAACGCGCCGTTCGGCACCAGGCTTGCACATTCATATTCTTCTAGCTACGTCACTGTGCATAGTGACTAATTGAGCTAGCACCTTACCAAAAAGTTGGCCTTTACTAGTACACGCCACAGAGTATATATACATGTCACTACAGGCACTTGTTTCTGCAAAAACAAGTGCCTGTGCATGTCACCCATTAGATTTATCCATAGAAAGTAATAACCTTGCTCGCGTCGTGAATACCTGAAAAAAATGCTGATTTGACGTTTAAAACCATAACAACCAACCAAAATTCGAATGCACTGCAACACATAGGGTGATTAACTAATCTGAAATGAGATATAGATAGAACGAGGTATGATATAATTGTTAATACCATTGCATCACGTAAATAACGTCATTTTGCGCGATATAAACGATAACTTACGCGATACGAATAGAATTCATTGATCCGCACAAACGATATGCAACGTCAACACTTTTTCTGACAAATTGCGCATGTTTTTTGTTTTTTTTGTTTTTTTTCAATATCTACGAACCTTTCTTTTCGATAAAGACTGTAGATAATCATGTTCTAAAATGTAGCTTACTGGTGCATACTGCATAGCGGTGCTTATATAATTTTTTATAACTTCTAATAGTCTAATGCATGTTTCACCGGTGTAAATGGCCAATCTTTGTTTCAGGAAACATGTTTTACGAAATATCAGACATCACCCATGATATTACACCCATAATAACGAGTATCATATTTATTTTATGCATGGCTTAAAGTGTGTGTGTGTGTGTGTGTGTGTGTGTGTGTGTGTGTGTGATTCCGTTTGTTACATGATAGAATAAGCACAACTCTACAAAAGTACTTGAAACACGACACTGTATTATATGAATTCGATTTGCAACATATTTGTGGTGTCGTATTCTCTGTGTGTGTGTGTGTGTGTGTGTGTGTGTGTGTGTGTGTGTGTGTGTGTGTTGCTGTCATATAACACTTTTTGAATATATTATTTATAACAAAATTCAATATTTGGTATATGAAATAGCTATAGTAATTACATTTTATTCAGCTTAGATTGTCTATAGATAGTGTTCACACGGTAGAAATCGGTGAAGTAGTTACAGGAAGAGCAATCAATTTCAGATAAAAATGTACCCGGTCACTCGGTCGGTCGGTTGAATAAGTTAAAGTTCATACAACTTATTGTGTCTCGATCAACTAACACTTCAGTTTGATTATTTTATGTAGGACAAAGTAGAGTTATCAAGTGTTATGTTGTCGTTACTGATATCACGGTTAAATTTAGAATAATCAGTAAAAATCATAATTTATATAAGTGATGCTCTATAAAACCGGACAAAAATCTGCAATCCTGTCTGAATATTAACTAAATATTAACTTGTATAAAACCGGACAAAAATCTGCAAACCTGTCTGAATATTAACTAAATATTAACTTGTATAAAACCGGACAAAAATCTGCAAACCTGTCTGAATATTAACTAAATATTAACTTGTCCTTTAGTTTCCATTGAAATGACAACAAAATCCCACGATTTTGAATACCCGGCAGTTAGACTTGGTATACGATGTAATTACCTTCCTGGTACAAAACGGTCACAGGAATCAGGATAGTGTGTGTGTGTGTGTGTGTGTGTGTGTGTGTGTGTGTGTGTGTGTGTGAAATTGTTGTCATTGGTTAATATGATAGGAAAAAATACTAAAGTTGCAAAAACAATGTTAGTGATTTTACCCGTTTTGTACCAAAGTTGTCTAACGTGTAACTTCGATTCATGAGCTGATTGTCAGCCCTCTTATAAAAAAAAAAAAAAAAAAAAAAAGAGAGCAATAAATTAAAAATTTGACTTTAGTTCGGCATTTCAGATGTATTTCGGATGATACATCAGAAAGTGTCGAGTGATTTTTGGTTTAATATAGAATTTCGATATCTCAGTAGATATTGTAATGTTATCAAACGTTCTGCTCAGTAGATATTGTAATGTTATCAAACGTTCTGCTCAGTAGATATTGTAATGTTATCAAACGTTCTGGAAGGATAGAAATAGTACAAAAAGTTCATTAAAATATTTCTAGTATGATTTTATTGAAATAAAACTAAAAGCATTAAATATTTACATGAGCAAACGTGCAAGAAGTAACAAAAATTGGATTAAACACTCGAGCGACAAACTGAATTTAAAGTATAATTATAAAAATTCGTTAAAAAGTCATTGTTCAAAATACTAAATTGTTTAGTGTGTTCTAAAAAAGGTCACTAAAGAAACGCCCGTGTGTTGTGGCTGGGTTTCTAATTGGTAACACAGCGGCGCTTATTGTTTTCATTGTTTTAGGGTCGACTAAAATCAAAGAATTCTGCAGTTTGACTCCATCAAATATCATCGATAAAAGTACACCATCATCTTCGCTTGTACCGTTCGGCCTTGGAACGAACCATGCCTCAGTTGGTACCACGTTTTCAACATACCATACCAAATCAGTTGTGTTACCACAGAGATCTTTTTTGGCTAATGCATATCTACCGAAATTAACATCGTCGATTTTCTTAGCAATTCCATACACGTAACAATATTCTTTAAATCGGTAGTTTTCGTTAATAGTCGGCATGTCTATCCTTGAGGCAGTCGGGAGATGAGTGCTGTTGAAAAATTTCTTGATTTTGATGGTGTTTGTTTTTAAATCTATGATAAAACGCGTCAGCCATGCGCGAACATCAAACTTGTTCCGTTCTGTTGCGTTGTGAAGAATGTCAATCATTGTGATATTTATCATATTAATGTTGGTATAAACTGGTGCATCGGTGATGATTTCTGAGTTGTCCGTCTCATAAGCGTTGATAAAATGCATGAGAAGTCCGTTCTCTGTCTGCATGTGTGTGACTTTACCGGTTTTCAATTCTACCATATACACTTCTATCGGATCGGTGTTTGAATATTCTAATGCTTTGAATGCTTCAGCTGTCATAAACAGTTTCTCTAGGTTTATCTTGTATGGAGATTGGAAGAAAACCGCGTAGTTCTTTGTGACGGCGAAGGAGTGCATGTAACGCAGTTCGTCAACGTTAAACACAGCAATCTGTTCACGGTCGTTTGTGGACTTGATCCTTATAACTTGAACTTTATGCTTTATTCCGGGAATCAGACTCATGCTTGTGACGTATTCGATATGATTTGTAGTTCCGGGTTCTGGGACCGGATGTGCAGACGACATAACGTTCTTGTACTCGAACTCCTGTTCTGGAATCTCGGCATCAACTGCTTGTAAAGTCGTCAGTGTTTTTGGTTCTACTCGGTAAAGTTTCCAGCAGTCGTTTAGAATAACGTACTCTTGTTCTTTTGTTTCCGCGTTGTAATATCGATAAATGTTGACGTTCATATTGTCGATTCTTCTTGTTAAAGCAGCAAACTTCTGTTTCTGTGTAAATGGAGGGTCGACACCGACCAGAATAGGATCAGGATAGATATCGTTCGTCGCGATGGATTTGTTGTAAAAGTCGGAATAGACGAATTTCGTGGAAAAGAAGCATGAACCATTTCCTGGGAATTTCCAACTGCTCAATTTAGCAAAAGTATCAAAAGCGTTGACAAATCGTCGATGTCCTACTTCAAACCTTCCCAAACCATTTTTGATCTGTAAAAGATAAAAATCGCAAACTTAAACTAAATTAAAGATGAGGTATATATATATATATATATATATATATATATATATATATATATATATATATATATATATATATATATATATATATATATATATATATAAGAATACTAAGCATTTGTTTGTTTGTATGGCTGCGGACAATACCGTCCATAACTAAGAATGCAATAGTAAAAAATGAACATGCCATGGGCAACGATTATATTGCTAAAAATAAATCAGAATGGAGTTGATTGGAATAATGGAGCTTTACGCCTCATTCAATATTCTTTTTCACTGAAAACCAATCAATTGCCTTGAGATTATTAGCTCTGGATTAATGCGGATAACCGGAGATTGATAAAAACACAGACTCTCGGCAAGTAGACTATCATTGGCTCTTTTTGTACCTTACATAATTAACAATAGTCACATGTCAAATTGGATAACAGAAATGCAAAAAGTTCAAATACGTTTGTTTTAACCATAACGCTCTTTCACTTAGGCACAAATATGTGCTAATAGGTAAATACTATCAGACTTTTTTGACAAATCTAATGAAAATGGTTTGTTTTTATAAGTTTTTGAAGTGTTTCGGTGATTTTTTTGTAGAATGGTAGAGAAATATTCTGAGAACAATCCATTCTTTTTCTTGGCACAAAAAACAAGTTTCAAAATGGTGAGTTTTCTTTGCAAAATCTTTATGAAAGTTTCAAAACGAATTGAAGGAGTTGAAGCAAAATTGTTTAAACTGTGAACATAGTATTTACCTTACAGTACACAAAAGTTTAAAGGATAACAAGATATGTCATAAAAACCAAAAATAATATCTTTACAAGTTATACTGTCTATGTAACATATTTCTAAAGAGTTCCACCCTGATTTGAATTGATGCCAGAACACAACAATTTGTGTAAGGTTTCTTCAACATTAAGAAAACACTTTCTACAAAAAGGAGAAAACTTAATTTTCATTTAAAATGAAAGTGCATCATGTGCTACAAAACCATGAATAAGTTTGAACTGAAAAGATTGTAGTTTTGTTTATAATGAACAATCAAATGGTAAAGTAAAAATGTTTCTGAAAATTCTTTCATCAAATTCTTTCTCAATATTTGACCATTTTCTAATACATGTTGGAGATTCATACCTATTTTCTGTAAAGACCCAATAATAATCTTTACATGAAATCTTGGCAACAGGGAGATTTTTGTTATTATAATTTACCGTCAAAACATCCCTGTTGACAACATTTCTTTTATGTGTTCTACAAAAGTTTTTCTATGAATATGGTATTGCAGATCTTATACTCTAATATTAAAGAAAAGATATTTTAAAACCAAGTTTCAACTCTAGTTCATCAAGCTGTAAAAATTCGCAATATCTTTAATTTTAACATTATTTAAATACTGCTCCAGAAGGTACTTATATTTTGAATTGTTGTCATTTAAAAGACGTTTTATCCATCCTAACTTTAGTGACATAATTTGATTTTCAAAATCTGGAATTTTTAAACCCCCACTTTTTTTATTTTGAATTGCAACATTATGGTTTATTTTTGGGATTTCATTATTTCAAATGAATTTGTTTATCTCTTTTTGAACATTTTTTACAAAATCTTTGGAGCAAGAAGTAACGGAAAGAGGATAAACAAATTTGGATAAAGCCAGAGATTTAAGAATTAACACTTTTCCAATTAGGCTAAGATTTCGCATTTTCCACAGATTTAAGGTTGCTTTTAGATCATCAAGTTTGGAACTGTAATTTTTTGCGGCTACATTTTGTTCATTTTCTGTACTAAACCATATGCCAAGTGTAAAAAATTCAAATGAAGTCCACTTAACAGGTAATATTCTAGCTTTATAATGTCGACAAGATCCTACCCATATCGCTTCAGTTTTATCCAAGTTAATTTTTAGGCCGGAACAATGTTTGAAAGTTTCAAAAGAATTTAAAGCTTCAAAACCAGACAATTCATTATGTAAAAAACAAGTTGTATCATCAGCTAGAATACTGAGTTTCAATTCCAGATCTCCAAATTTTATGCCTTTAATGTTTTTATTGTTTCTTTTTGAAAAAGCTAGAGTTTTGGAAAGAACTGTAATGAATAACCTTTATTTACAATACAACTACTAATATCTGTATAAAAAATTTTAATCCATTTTCTAAAGTCATCATCAAAACCTAATTTTCTAAGTACCTCATCAAATGTATTTCCATTCAACAGTATCGAAAGCTTTTTCAAAGTCCGCCAAAATTATTATTCCAGGAATATTATTCAACTTAGTTAAATTTATCAAATCTGATATTGTTCTAATAATTTCCCCAATAAACCCATTTTTTACATAACCTGTTTGATCTGGGTCAATTATTTTGGGCAATATATTTTTAAGCGTTTTGCAATAACTTTAGTTGCTAATTTATAGTCAAAATTTAAAAGTGAAATAGGTCTCTAGTTTTTTTTTTTTTTTTTTTTTTTTTTTTTTTTTTTTTTTTTTTTTTTTTTTGACACTGTTGACAAGTGTCCTACCTCAAAAGCTGAATTTAAACTATCTAACACTAATCCCGATATTTCTTCCCAAAAAATATTTATAAAATTCATAAGTGAATCCATCACATCCTGGTGATTTATTTGGTTTGAATGTTTTTAAAATATCTAAACATTCTCGGTTTGTTATCAAGCCGTTGCATGAATTTTTTTCAGTTTGACTAATATGAGGTATATTTTCCTTTTCTAAGAAGAATTTAGCACTATTTTGATATTCATCATATTTAAGAGTAGTATAAAGATTTTAATAAAATTTCTTTTTTTTTCGCTCAAGATATCATTTGAATCCGTTAATATTTTGTCTTCAACTTTTTACTGATCTATGACTTTATTTTTGAAATTTCTCTTTTGCAACGAAAGAAAGTATTTTGTAGATTTCTCTCCATTTTCACACCTCTGGCTTGAGAACGAATCATGTTTCCCCTGGTTTGTATTTCATTAATAGTTTCAATTTTTTGTTCATCTATTTCTAATTTGTTTAAATTTTCATCAGTAGGAAAATTTCGGGGGTTAGTTTGATTTTATTGAATAAAAAATTAATGTTGTCTAGAACAGTATGCAGCTGCCAATTTGATTTTTACATAAAATTTTGATATGCATTTATAAACTTATGTCTGTTCGATTTTTTGGTTTTAATATAAACATATACCAACTAAATAAAACTGACATTGAATAGACAACAATGATCAAAATATGCTAAATAACTTACATATGTTCCCCGTAGCCACGAAGGTAGTGTGTCATTGAAGGTTAATGGATAATCTTCTATTTCATGATTATTGGATTCATAGAGTTTCTCAAACCCGGTATCATACGCACAAAGTGTACAGGTAAACCAGCCAACAAGTAACACTGCACTGAAGATCTTCATGATATTTTCTGTCGTTAACTAACCGGCAGAATGAACCACAATGTTTATTGATATCGTATTTATACCATTTCTGTTATCCCCACTTCAACAATAAGGAAGCCAATTGCTGTCAGCTTACTATGTTATTAAGTTGGCACCGATAACCTTCCGTATACTTGATAGAAGACTGATAAATTCAAGTGGACGGAGGTCAATAAGGTTGCGTGTGACTTTAAAAAAATTGAATTTGATGTTTTATTACCATGTTGATTAGATGATTTTTAGAAATTGTCTGATAAACAAAATGTAAACATCTATAATGTATACACGTAATAAATTGATTTTAGTATTTTAGTGTTTTGTATCACTTATTTGGTATATGTAGTTTCAGGCTACTTTATTGTAATGTATCATTATTATTATTATTATTATTATTATTATTATTATTATTATTATTATTATTATTATTATTATTATTATAAAATATTAATATTATTTATTTATTTATGTTATTTATTTATCTATCTATGTATCTATTTATTTATTTACTTATTTCACTAGACAAAGTTTTGGTTTGATGACAGACATTGAGGGGATTTGTAAGTAGAGATTTATACAGTCACCGGGTTTTGACTGCTTTGTTTATCATGAAATGACTATTTAGACATTTTGGAAAACGTTCATATCAAATTTTGTAAATTAATTTTAAAAGTTAAAAAATCAATGAACTAGGTAGATACAAACTATTTATTCACGTTAAGTCTAGAATCATCAGCTAATGGTCAAATTGTTATTGAGAAATTACACAGAATTATACATCTATTATACATAAATTGTTGTATAACTTTTTTTCCAATTGGTAGAAAAACCAAAAAAAAAAAAAAAAAAAAAAAAAAAAAAAAAAAAAAAAAAAAAAAAAAAAAAAAAGTGGTGTTGAATTAATTTTAGGGTTAGGTCAGTATAAGATCTGGTTATTCTATAACTCTAGTAAACTGCTTGTTAAAACTACCAATGAAAAATTACATGATTTATTTTAATAATACCATGATCTATTTTTACAAAATTAAATGAACCAAAACAAAAACATTGTGATCTATTTTTAAAAAATTAAAAGAACGAGACAAAAATTTCGTGATCTATTTTACCAAATTTAATGAACCAGACAAAAACATTGCTATCTATTTTTACAAAATTCAATGATTCAGACAAAAACATTGTGATCTATTTTTACAAAATAAAAAAGAACCAAAACAAAAACATTGTGATCTATTTTTACCAAATTAAATGAACCAGACAAAAATATTGTGATCTATTTTTACAAAATTGAATGTTCCAGACAAAAACCATGCGATTTATTTGTACAAAATTAAAAAAGAACAAAAACAAAAACATTCTGATATTTTTTTTACAAAATTAAAAGAACGAAGCAAAAATTTCGTGATCTTTTTTTACAAATTGAAAAGAACCAAACAAAAACAGTGGGATCTATTTTTACAAAATTAAAAGAACCAAAACAAAAGCATTGTGATCTATTTCTACGAAATTAAATAAACCAGACAAAAACATTGTGATCTATTTTCTACAAAATTGAATGATCCAGACAAAAACATTGAGATTTATTTTTACAAAATTAAATGAACCAGACAAAAACATTGTGATATATTTTTACAAAATTGAATGATCCAGACAAAAACATTGAGATCTATTTTTACAAAATTAAATGAACCAGACAAAAACATTGTGATCTATTTTTACGAAATTGAATGATCCAGACAAAAACCATGCGATCTATTTTTACAAAATTAAAAGAACCAAAAACAAAAACATTCTGATCTTTTTTTAAAAAATTAAATGAAACAGACAAAAATATTGTGATCTATTTTTACCAAAATTGAATCATCCAGACAAAAACCATGCGATCTATTTGTACAAAATTAAAAGAACCAAAAACAAAAACAATCTGATCTTTTTTTACAAAATTAAAAGAACGAAACAAAAATTTCGTGATCTGTTTTTACAAATTTAAAAGAACCAAACAAAAACATTGTGATCTATTTCTACAAAAATAAAAGAACTACAACAGAAACTTTATTATCTATTTTTTCAAAATTAAAAGAACCAGACAAAAATATTGTGATCTATTTTTACAAAATTCAAAGAAACAAACAAAAATATTGTGATCTATTTCCACAAAATTAAAAGAACTAAAACAAAAACAAAATTAAAAGAACCAGACAAAAACATTGTGATCTATTTTTACAAAATAAAATGATCCAGACAAAAGCATTGTGATCTATTTTAACAAATTCAAAAGAACCAAAAAAATACATTTTAACCTTTTTTTTACAAAATTAAATGATCGAGACAAAAACATTATGATCTATTTTTACAAAATTAAAAGAACCAAACAAAAACCATGCGATCTATTTGTACGAAATTAAAAGAACCAAAAACAAAAACATTCTGATCTTTTTTTACAAAATTAAAAGAACGAAACAAAAATTTCGTGATCTGTTTTTACAAATTTAAAAGAACCAAACAAAAACAGTGGGATCTATTTTTACACAATTAAAAGAACAAAACAAAAACATTATGACCTATTTCTACAAAAATAAAAGAACTACAACAGAAACTTTATGATCTATTTTTTCAAAATTAAAAAAACCAGACAAAAATATTGTGATCTTTTTCCACAAAATTAAAAGAACTAAAACAAAAACAAAATTAAAAGAACCAGACAAAAACATTGTGATCTATTTTTACAAAATAAAATGATCCAGACAAAAACATTGTGATCTATTTTTACAGAAATTAAAAGAACATAACAAAAATTTTGTGATCTATTCCTACAAAATTGAAAGAACCAAACAAAAACATTGTGATCTATTTATACAAAATTAAAAGAACTAAAACAAAAATTTTATGATCTATTTTTACAAAATTCAAAACATTGTGATCAATTTTAAAAAAATTACCTCTTTAATTGTTGTAATTCATCGAAAGATATTTCATAAAACATAAACTGGCACATCTAAATTCAACTGGTATTTGTGTTATATATTTACTACCCCTGAGCGGGTACCGCAACTATTTGGCTTATGTTTTTTATTATCCAACTTTTCGGTCTAAGAGTCACTGATGAGGAATGAATTTCCGAACTGGCACATCTAAATTCAACTGGTATTTGTGTTTTATATATATACAAATTTTTAATTTCAAACAAAGCAAACCTAGTTAATTTCTGAACTTTCTAAAAATAATATTGCTAATTTAAGTAAAACCAAACGTATAGTAATCATAAGTTACCAGTTGAAACTGGACGTTGAAATGATATACCTAAAGGTGACAGAAAAAGTAACTTGTACATTACTGATTTGGCTAATAATTTCCATTATATATGATAATTTGTAAAGCTTTAGCTAACGAAAGAATAAAAATAGTAACCAATTATTTTTCAAATTTTTTTTTATCTTTTACAAATGTAAACAAATGTCTGTACACTTTAAACTACAGCAATGTATTTAAGTTTATAAATATAATTGACTTGTTTATACTTGTGTTGCTGTTATCTATGCAATGCTGTTGATAGGTGTTACTTAATATATGTTCTCTGTTTGAATTTTGCTATGTAATGAGAGATAAAAATTTGAAATTTTGGAGATAAAATAAAGACGTTAAAAAGTCAAAATATCTTTGATGGGTAGGAATTCGCTCCATGTGTATTAATTGAAGAACACGGTTATTTCAATTAAAATTTCCATATTTGTATGAAGTATACGGAAAGTAATATTCTGAATTGTATGGTTTAACACATAATGTAATATTTTATTTAAGTTTTGATATTTCGTGTTATTTAATTTAATACTATATATCTGTTGGGTGTTAACAGTATAAATATTATTGTAACAAATTTCAAATTTTTAAACCAATAGGCAGATGCCCAGGCTAATTGAAAATCATCCTTTGTTCTAAAAGTGGAATTTTTTTAAAGTTTAGTTTTCAAACCCAAATGATGTCAATTGGAGGACAATGTCGGTCAAGTTGTATAAGTGTCAAGAACAGCTCTCCAACAAGCGGCTTTATCATTACCATTATGACATAATACAACGATATACAGAATAAAAGTAAATCGAGCAATATCAGCAAAGAGATAGTAACATTTAAACATGTCAGGGTTATATCGAAGTATCTGTCGTATTTACAAATACAATTTTCAAATCAGTTTTTTAATTAGCTCAACTGGCTATAGCCAGCGAGTTATATCTAACGAGTTTTTCCGTAACATTTTTCATTGGCATGATATTGGCGCAATATGCAAATTAACAGCTAAATATATATAGCCGATTCTTTGAAAAATCCAAATTTATTGTGTAAGGTCCCTAGGTGGAGTACATCAAAGTTTGTGATTTTCAGACCGATCTTAAATCCAAGATGGCCCCTGTTACTATAAATAGAAAAACAGGAAACTGGCCATAACATATTTTTTGTTGATCAATTTGGTTCAAATTTGGTATATGGAATGGCCATTTAATATATTTAACAGGTTTTTTCGTAACTTTTTTCATTGCCTCGTTATTGGTAAATGAAACCAAATGAAACCAAATTTGATGTGGGAGGTCCCTAGGTGGGCTAGTTTTTTGTTTTGTTGCTGTTGTTGTTGGTGGTGGTGCTGGTGATGGTGGTGGTGGTGTTGTTATTGTTGCCATGTTTGGCCTATTAAAAAAAATTAAAATGATACATAACAGAGATGAATAAAAATTTAAAAAATGATTAATGGCATCGATACCGCAAACTTGCTGCATCACAATCAACTAAAACATAAATAACAATGTATTAAAATGAGCGGTAAGTGAAATATGACAATGTGTGATAACGTGTTTTAATGAAGAATTAGTGTTATATAACAAGGTGTGAGAATGTGTTTTAATGAAGGCTTAGTGTTATATAACAAGGTGTGAGTATGTGATTCAATGAAAACTAAGTGTTGTACGACAAGATGTGGGTATGTGTTTCAATGAATATTTATTGTTATATGACAAGATGTGGGTATGTGTTTCAATGAATATTTATTGTTATATGACAAGATGTTGGTTTGTGTTTCAATGAATATTTATTGTTATATGACAAGATGTGGGTAGGTGTTTCAATGGAGACTTAGTGTTATATTACAAGCTGTGAGTATGTGTTTCAATGAAAACTTAGTGTTGTATGACAAGATGTGGGTATGTGTTTCAATCAAGACTTCGTGTTATATGACAAGGTGCGAATATGTGTTTCAATGGAGACTTGGTGTTATATGACAAGCTATGAGTATGTGCTTTAATAAAGACTTGTTATATAACAAGGTGTGAGTATTTGTCTCAATGAAAACTTAGTGTTGTATGACAAGATGTGGGTAGGTATTTCAATGAAGACTTCGTGTTATATGACAAGGTGCGAGTATGTGTTTCAATGGAGACTTAGTGTTTTATGACAAGGTGGGAGTAGGTGTTTCAATGGAGACTTGGTGTTATATGACAAGCTATGAGTATGTGCTTTAATAAAGACTTGTTATATGACAAGGTGTGAGTATTTGTCTCAATGAAAACTTAGTGTTGTATGACAAGATGTGGGTAGGTATTTCAATGAATATTTATTGTTATATGACAAGATGTGGGTAGGTGTTTCAGTGAATATTTATTGTTATATGACAAGATGTAGGTATGTGTTTCAGTGAAGACTTAGTGTTATATGACAAGGTAGGAGTAGGTGTTTCAATGGAGACTCTGTTATATGATAAAGTGTGAGTATGTGTTTTAAAGAAGACTTAGTGTTATATGACAAGCTATGAGTATGTGTTTCAATCAAGACTTCGTTTTATATGACAAGATGCGAGTATGTGTTTCAATCAAGACTTCGTGTTATATGACAAGGTGCGAGTATGTGTTTCAATCAAGACTTCGTGTTATATGACAAGGTGCGAGTATGTGTTTTAAAGAAGACTTGGTGGTTTATAACAATGTGTGAGAATATGTTTCAATGAGGTCTTCGTGTTATGTGACAAGGTGTGAGTATGTGTTTTCAAGAAGACTTGGTGGTACATTTGTTTATGACAAGGTGCGAGTATGTGTTTCAATAAAGACTTGGTGTTATATGACAACGTGCGAGTATGTGTTTCAATAAAGACTTGGTGGTATATGACAATGTGTGAGAATGTGTTTCAATGAAGACTTATGTTATATGACAAGATGTGTGTATTTGTTAATGAAGACTCGGTTGTATATGAAAATGTGTGAGTATGTGTTTTAAGAAAGACTCCGTGTTATATGACAATGTGTGAGTATGTGTTTCAATAAAGACTTAGTGTTTAATGAAATGTTATAGATAACTGTTTTAATAAAGAATTGCTGTAAAATGATAATGTGTGATAATTTGTTCGAATAGAGAAAAACTAATTTATGGCTTGTTTTTATAAAAAAAAATTAAATTAAAAATAAAAACAGAAGTTGGTTAGATTTTACAATAGCCAACTAGACTTACATTTCTAAACACGTAGAGATAATGATATTTTAAAGTGACCGACAGTAGATGAGCATCTCCAATCAAACAGTAGATGACATGATTTCACAATGACCAACAGTAGAAGAGCATCTCCAATCAAACAGGAGATAGTTTGATTTCACAATGACGGACAGTAGACGAGCATCTCCAATCAAAAAATAGATGGTTTGATTTCACAATGACCGACAGTAAAGGAGCATCTCCCATTAATAAGGAGATTATTTGATTTTTACAATGACCAACAGTAGATGAGCATCTCCAATCAAAGAGGAGATACTATGATTTCACAATGATTGACTGGATGGGCATTTCCAATCACACAGGCGATTGAATTTACAAAGACCGACAGTAGATGAGCATCTCAAATCACACAGCAGATGGTATAATATCACCATGACCGACAGTAGATGAGCATCTCCTATTAAAGAGGAGATTGTATGATTTCATATTGACGGACTAGATGAGCTTCTACAATCACACAAGGCATTGGTATGATTTCCAAATGACGGACGAGATGAGCATCTAATATCACACAGCCGATTGTTTGATTTCACAATGAACGACAGTAGATAAGTATCTCCAATCAAGCAGGAGATATGATTTCACAATAAACGACAGTACATGAACATCTTTAATTAAATAGGAGATGGTATGATTTCACAATGACCGACTAGATGAGCATCTTCAATCATCCAGGAGATGGTATGATTTCACAATGACCGAGAGTAGATGAGCATCTCCAATAAAACAGGAGAGGGTATAATTTCACAAAGACCGACAGTAGATGAGCATCTCAAATCACACAGCAGATGGTATAATATCACCATGACCGACAGTAGATGAGTACTCCTATTAAAGAGGAGATTGTATGATTTCATATTGACGGACTAAATGAGCTTCTACAATCACACAAGGCATTGGTATGATTTCCAAATGACGGACGAGATGAGCATCTAATATCACACAGCCGATTGTTTGATTTCACAATGAACGACAGTAGATAAGTATCTCCAATCAAGCAGGAGATATGATTTCACAATAAACGACAGTACATGAACATCTTTAATTAAATAGGAGATGGTATGATTTCACAATGACCGACTAGATGAGCATCTTCAATCATCCAGGAGATGGTATGATTTCACAATGACCGAGAGTAGATGAGCATCTCCAATAAAACAGGAGAGGGTATAATTTCACAAAGACCGACAGTAGATGAGCATCTCCAATCACACAGGCGATGGTACGGTTTCCCAATGACGGACTAGATAAGCTTCTCCAATCATATGAATTCCCAAAGACGGACGATATGAGCATCTTAAATCACACAGGCGATTGTTTGATTTCACAATGAACAACAGTAGATGAGCATCTCCAATCTAGCAGGAGATATTAATATCACAATAAACGACAGTACTTGAGTATCTTCAATTAAACAGGAGATGGTTTGATTTCACAATGGCCGACTAGATGATCAAAAACAGATGGTATGATTTCACAATGGCCGACAGTAGATCAAACAGGAGATGGTATGATTTCACAATGGCCGACAGTAGATGAGCTTGTCCAATCAAACAGGAGATGGTATGTTTTCACAATGACCGACAGTAGATGAGCTTGTCTAATCAAACAGGAGATGGTATGATTTCACAATGACCGACAGTAGATGAGCTTGTCAAATCAAACAGGAGATGGTATGATTTCACAATGACCGACAGTAGATGAGCATCTCCAATAACAAAGGCGATGGTATGATTTCACAATGCCCGACAGTAGATTAGCGTCTCCAAACAAGAGATGGTATGTTTCACAAAGACCGACAGTAGATGAGCATCCCCTATCAATCAGGAGATCGTTTTATTTCACAATGCTCGAGAGTAGATGAGCATCTCCAATCACACAAGGCATTGGTATGATTTCCCAATGACAGACTAGATGAGCTTCTCCAATTATATGATTTCCCAATGACGGACGAGATGAGTATCTCAAATCACACAGGCGATTGTTTGATTTCACAATGAACAACAGAAGATGAGTATCTCCAATCCAGCAGGAGATATGATTTCACAATAAATGACAGTACATGGGCATCTTCAATTAAACAGGAGATGGTTTGATTTCACAATGACCGACGGTAAACAAGCATCTTAAATTAAACAGGAGATGGTATGATTTCACAATGACCGACAGTAGATGAGCATTTCCAATCAAACGAGATGGTTTGATTTCACAATAACCAACAGTAGATGAGCATCTCCAATAAAACAGGAGATGGTTTGATTTCACAATCACAGACAAAAGATGAGCATATCCAATCAAACAGAAGATGGTTTGATTTCACAATGACCGACAGTAGATGAGCATCTCAAATCAAACAGGAGACGATATGATTTCACAATAACAGACAGTAAATGAGCATCTCCAATCAAACAGGAGATGGTTTGATTTCGCAATGACCGACAGTAGATGAGCGTCTCCAATCAAACAGATGGTTTGATTTCGCAATCACCAACAGTAGATGAGCGTCTCCAATCAAACAGGAGATGGTTTGATTTCGAAGTGACAGACAGTAAATGAACATTTTCAATCAAACATGAGATGGTTGGATTTCGCAATGACCGACAGTAGATGAGCATCTTCAATCAAACAGGAGATGGTTTGATTTCGCAGTGACAGACAGTAAATGAGCATCTCCAATCAAACAGGAGATGGTTTGATTTCGCAATGACCGACAGTAGATGAGCGTCTGCAATCAAACAGGATATGGTTTGATTTCGCAATGACCGACAGTAGATGAGCGTCTCCAATCAAACAGGAGATGATTTGGTTTCACAATGACCGACAGTAGTTGAGCATCTCCAATGAAATAAGAAATGGTAATCTATAAGTTGATTTCATTTGCTATTGTTCTGTTCCATAAAACTTTTTATCTTGATCATTTTATCTGTTTAAGAAAGTTGAATTCTTAAACCATCAATACAAATACCACTTTAATCCTACGTCAATTCCTATACTACCTAAGTAGATAATGTGTATGTATTATGGCACAGGGACCTGTGCTGATATAATACCGTCTTAAAGTAAAGTGCGCGGGCCGGATGCAGTAATATATGAGCAAAAGTCCCAAAGAAAAACATAATAATTTATTTAATACATCACAAGACATTATGGAATATTTTACTTTAATGACATAGTTTAATAATTTTACGTTCTTTCTTTTAAACAAACCTTGACGTCGTCATAAGAACTCATCTTGTTTGTCGTCATCAAAATACGACCAAATCTAAACACCTGGTAGATTTGGAAAGCACGACAAATGGGAAAAATCTGTTCCCATGGAAATAGTTTAACATTTTATTCTCTTTTCATAAAAAATCCAAAAAAAAAATCAATACAAATTACATCCCGTTTTCCTCCATCATTCTTGAACTGACCACCATAAAATAAGTGGAAAAATCTTGACCCGGGGGTGTGGTTAAACACCATTTAATCCGATCCAATTTAATCCAATGTTTTTGGTGTAATTGTACAAGTTATTCCATGGTCATTTTTTATAATCGATTCTTAAAGTGGGAGTATTTCTTTAGAGTTGTATCCCCTTTATTAAAAAAAACATTATGACATAAGGTTACATACGTTGTAAAAATCAGTGTTTAATTCTATATAAAAACAAATTGAGATTAACAGTAACTGATATAGAATTAACGTGTTAAAACATAAGATCACACATATAAAACTAAGATTAACAGTAACTGATATAGAATTAACGTGTTAAAACATAAGATCACACATATAAAACTAAGGTTAACAGTAACTGATACAGAATTAACGTGTTAAAACATAAGATCACACATATAAAACTAAGATTAACAGTAACTGATATAGAATTAACGTGTTAAAACATAAGATCACACATATAAAACTAAGGTTAACAGTAACTGATATAGAATTAACGTGTTAAAACATAAGATCACACATATAAAACTAAGATTAACAGTAACTGATATAGAATTAACGTGTTAAAACATAAGTATGGCACGCCAATTTATGCAAAAATCAGCAAACCCCAGGATAGCCCAGTTATCTATAGCATAGCTGGCTGCTATCTATATAATTGCTTATTTTACTCCCGATATCTATAGGTATTGTGGATCACACCTGCTATCTATGGGATAGCTGAGTGAAAACCCCATAGATAGCTGGTGTGATCCCATAGACATCTGAAAAATAACCCCCAATATCTCCTGATATTTGAATTACAGAATTATATTTCATTGAAAGCTGAGGTTTTAATGAATTAGTAACTTCAATCCCATTTTGCAACACCTAATGCAAATGTGGTTTTAAGATTTTAAGTTCATTAAAACCTCAGCTTTTAGTAAAATACTATTTTGAAACTCAAATTATCAAGAGATATAGGGGGTTTTATTAAGATATTTATGGGATTGCACCAGCTATCTATGGGATAGCAGCCAGCTATCCTATAGACAGCCTATTTATAACCCCCAATATCTGGAGCTATTGTGAGTTACGGTCAAGTATTTATGGGATAACAGCCAGTATCCTATAGATAGCTGAGCTATCCTAGGGTTTGCTGACTTTTGCATAAATTGGCGTGCCAGACATAAGATCACACATATAAAACTAAGGTTAACAGTAACGATATAGAATTAATGTGTTAAAACATAAGATCACACATATAAAACTAAGATTAACAGTACTGATATAGAATAACGTGTTAAAACATAAGATCACACATATAAAACTAAGGTTAACAGTAACTGATATAGAATTAACGTGTTAAAACATGAAGATCATACATATAAAACTAAGGTTAACAGTAACTGATATAGAATTAACATGTTAAAACATAAGATCATACATATAAAACTAAAATTAACAGTAACTTATATAGAATTAATGTGTTAAAACATAAGATCACACATATAAAACTAAGGTTAACAGTAACTGATATAGAATTAATGTGTTAAAACATAAGATCATACATATAAAACTAAGGTTAACAGTAACTGATATAGAATTAACGTGTTAAAACATAAGATCATACATATAAAACTAAGGTTAACAGTAAATGGTATAAAATATCTATGTATGAACATAGAATCATCTAAATATACAATCAAAAAAAATATATTAAAAATGTTCAGTTTAAAAGTTTTCTACAGGCAAACTGTGCCAGATCACAAAATCATATATTTATCTCTTAGGTAACTCAAGTTATAATAATACTAACGATTGCGTTTTTAACATACCGGGTCCATTCACCTAAGTATCATGGATTTATAATTTGTTACATTTGGACAGTGTTTTTTTTTTCAGATAAAATAGACGCCATAAATTGATGGGACAAATCATAAAAAATTAAAGCGACATTCTTGGCGAATTATCTTCATACATAATCACATGACATAAGAAAGGTTCCAAATATATTGATATCACCGTATAGCGCCATGTATTCCTGCCTAAAAGAAAACTAATCAATATACATCATAAAAGAATCGCCCATGTGTTGACATCGGATTTGATATAGGTAAAACGGCTGAATTAACTGTTTTCATTGTCCTGGCATCAATTATAGCAAAATAACTCTCATGTTTTTCTCCGTCAAACACCGGCGTTAGAAGATATCCATCGTCCTCTTTGGTGCCATTCGGAAATGGAACAAACCAAGCTTCCGCTGCATATTGGTTTGGGACATACCAAACCAAATCTGTTGAATTTCCACACAAATCCTTTTTAGCTAATGCAAATTTCCCCAAAGTGACGCCATCAATTTTCTGCACACTTCCGTATGCATAACAATAATTCTTAAATCTGTATTTTTCGTTGATGGATGGCATATCAATCCTCGAAGCGATTGGAACCTTGTCTTTTGTATAATACGGTACAATGTCAATTACATCATTATCTAAATCAATGACGTATCGGGTTAATCGTGCTAAAACGTCTGGTTTGTTACGAGCAGTTTCATTGCGTATTGTGTCCATCTGGAAGGTCAATACAGCCTCGGGATCTTTATATACAGGCATATCAACAACAATTTTTGATTTCCCGATTTCGAAACTATTTATATGATGCATAGAAAATCCATTTTCTGTTTTCATCTGCTTCAGGTTGCCAGTTTTAAGATTGATGACAATTACTATTACAGGATCACTATTTGACCAGTCAATGCTTTCCAAAGGAACAAAGGAAGTAAGCATTTTTTTCATGTTCATGGTAAATGGCATGACAAAAAGAATGGCGTAATGTTGTGTAACAGAAAATGAATGCATGTATGGAAGACTGTCAATATAAAATTCCGCCACCTGTTGACGTTCATTGGCTGATGTCATTCTAATTAACTGAATTCTGTTTTTACCGCCTGGTACGAAGTTGTAACTGGTAAGGAAGTCGAGATAATTGTCGGTACCTGGTTCCGGTAGCGGATGAGCAGACGAGAGCATTTCCATAAAGTTGAGCGATTGGTCAGGAACTTTGGGCGTTATTGGTTGTAAAGTCTGAAGTTTGGATGGCTCTATCTCATATATATTCCAGCAATCATTCATTATTATAAATTCATTCTGTTTACTTTTATTGTTCTTAATTTGGTAGACATTTACATTCATGTTTCCCATTCTATGAGACATAGCCTGGATTCTCTCCCCGCTAGAGTAAGGAGGCTTCACACTAGTCGAATAACAGATAAGGGTAAATAGTATTAGTCTCCACTGACTTCTTATAAAAGTCCGATTGGATGAATTTAGTCGAAAAGAATGCGGATCCATTACCGGGGAATCTCCAACTGCTTAATTTACCAAAAGCATCAAAAGCGTGTCCAAAACTACGAGGTCCAACTTCAAATCGTCCTAGACCATTACGTATCTGAAAAAAAATGAAGAAAAAAGTGTTACTGTTGTAAAGCATTCTTATGGATTTGTATTGATAAAGATTATGTACCCTTCTAATGTTAAAATAAAGTTCTGAATAACATTCATGAATAGTTTTTAAAAATCTCATTACATCGTAACTTGAAAGTATCAAACGACAACTGATGAATTCGTCACTTTCATACAACGCAACATAAGAGTATAAGAGTATAAAATGCGACTGATGATTTTTTTTTACCTTCATACCTCGCAACATGGAGTATAAAAACAACGTCTTATGTTATTTTTTTTTTTTACTTTCATAGATCGCAACAAAAAGTATACAGCGACTCGTGAGTTCGTCACTTACGAAAATCGAAACATGGCCGCCTATGTGGCTATTTTAAGCATACGCCTCGAGAGCGGATGGACGAAGGTTCAAACCCCAGTCGAATCATACATTTGACTTTCAAATTTAAAGCAAGCTTCCTGGCCTTGCGCTCAGCATTACGAGGGTAGTAACCGCTGGTTCACTCGATGTCAGTATTATGTTATTTTTGGTAGTATGCTTTTATGCGGGAATGGGCTAGAACCCATTTAAAAAATGCCTTGAGCGAATCCTAGTGCAGACCAGAACAAACAGTCACATATCTCGTGAATACACGAACTCGTTCTTAAGAAATTAATGAACTTGCATTCATAACGAATCGCTGAACAATTGCTGATGCGACGTTACTTTTATACATCCTAAAATGAAGTATTAGACGGTTTATGAGTTAAGTATAGCAAATACACTTTCTTACAAACAGTAATAAACATATGGAGGTATGTCACAGAGTCTATTCCGTCACACGACAATGTATAAGTATACCCGAGAGAGAGAAAGAGAGAGAGGAATGAAAAAATAAATTATATATATATATATATATATAGAGAGAGAGAGAGAGAGAGAGAGAGAGAGAGAGAGAGAGAGAGAGAGAGAGAGCACAAATTTAAAAAGAGTTAAAAAATTAAAACAGAGCACATTTCACGCCGTATTAATTATCAAACCAGCATTACTGAAGACCATGATTTCAGGTACATCAGTTGTTTGTAACTGATGATAAAGATAATTTTCATTTCAAGATATTGTTATCACTCTAAACCGGGTATAAAATATTGACATAAAGTGTTTTGTTTATTTTTATTGTAGAGTTTACCTCCCACATACGCGCACACCTTTGGCGCCTGTATGTTGTTACTTGAAGATAAGAATGTCAATCTCGCTCACTTACCAGTGTTCCACGAAGCCATTTTGGAAGAGGGCTGTCAAACTTTAGTGGGTAATCTTCAACTTCTTTAAGATTTGTTTTGAAATAATCTTCAAAGCCAGCATCAAACACGTCCCCAAATATAAAGCTATGTCCATAAACGCATGAAGCAAAGATCAAGTTTATTAGTACCAGTGACAGCATGGTGATCTTCTATTTGTCAAGTCTAAGGAAAAACATAGAGCTATATATTATAAAACATCCTCCAGATAGTTCTGGGCACTTTTCAGTTTTAAGACACGGGTAAACTGAACTGAGAAATCACTAACCTTGGATGTTCTCTAATACTATGAAATAAACAGACATTTGAAATAAGTTACATTTTGAATTTGAACATTGAATGTTGGAAAGGTAAATAAAATGTGAGATAAGTTACGCATCAATAGATGCAATCAGAAAAAATTGCCTTATGATTTAAATATTTTTAACGGAAGCTGTTCAATTTGTATCTACTGCAAGGAAAAAACTATTATTTATTTATGTATTTATTTATTTATGTATTTATCTATTGTGTTTGCGCAATAAAGTTTATAATTATTATCATTATTTCGGTATATCTTAAATTTTAAAATTGCGTGAAATAGTTACTTTCTTAATATTTTTTCCTTTCCTTTATTTCTATCCCACTTACGGAGGACTTATCATCATCATCATCATCATCATCATCATCATCATCATCATCATCATTATTATTATTATTATTATTATTATTATTATTATTAAAACAACTCAATTTTTGCGACGTACGGATAAGCGTATTTATTTATTTATTATTATTATTATTATTATTATTATTATTATTATTATTATTATTATTATTATAATTATTATTATTATTATAATTATAAGTATTATAACAATTCTTGCGACGTACGGATAATTGTGTATTTGTGAAGCAATAAGTCATATTTGGGATGATAATTATGGAGAAATGGTGAAACCAGACATGTAACAAAGAAAAAGAACAAACTCGGGATAAGAACACAAAGATAAATCTGTATTTTATAACTGAGGACAGTCGTTCATTAAAACAATAATAACCCTAAACTAGGCACATGTAGCCCCTTAAAAATTGTGATGTCCTATTTACATAGTATTTTAAATCGAGTGAGGCACTTTCCAGTACCTATACAGATACAGATACAGATAGTAATACCGTTATACGGGCTGTTTTTCGATTATACTCGTTCAGACTCGCGTCTCCTTAACGAAGATTGGGTTAAAATCTAACAGGCACTTATTTCCGTACGTAATGAAAAGGGAGAACGTTATGCAAGTAGGAATAGACTGTAAATCATTTAAACAAACAGTCAGGTTTGAATTTATCGTATAGCCTATCAAATGGTTGGCATTTGCTAATGAAACACAGTATTCTAAAAATAAGCACGTAACATGTGAAAGCCCTCCTCTGGATTTAAGAAAGTAAATTCTTTCTGTTGCATTTGGCTTATTGCGCTTGAATGCCCATTTTTACCAATCCGTGATTTTCCGAAATCTTAAACTTTGTATCTTTCAGGAAGAATGTTATGCAACGTGTTCACCATTTTTTTAAAATTGAAAAACGGTTTTCAGATTTATTTCGGAATAGGTCATTTCGATTTAAATATCGAATTTGCAGTGTTTAAATTGGAACCTTTATTTATAAGCAGATTTAGTGGTAAAGTCGAAACTTAATTTCTTGTATTTGTTATTCGTGTATTGGGAGTGCTTTATAAATTTTAATTAATAAATGAATTATTATTATTATTATTATTTTTATTACTTCTTATCAATACAATATTTCATAAAAGTGAGAAAATACTATTAAATGCATGGTTTTCATGTGCCGTAATCATGGTAATATTTTACCTAATGCTATATCCTGCTATTGTCAGGGTCAATTGATATTTTAGTACCATTAAAGGATGACTTTTTGTACCTAACCATGTAAAATAATTGTTCACAAAAATGTTAAAATAACGTTATTTACTCATTTTAAGCTTTTTCGAGTAAAATTAGCAAATGGTGCAAATTTTACTTTATGTAATTTTTTTTTTATTTGTTGTATTTATTTATTAATCATTATTATTATTATTATTATAAATTTTATTATTATTATTATCATTATTAATATTTTTATTTTTTATTTTTATTTATATTATTTTTTGGTTATTACGCGCATCAAGTAAAATAATAAAATTCACTAGTTATCCATCAATTATTTAAATTTTTAAAATTAAAAAAAAAAAAACATTTTAAAAGTAAGTCTCAACAAAGACGTATACACGTAATAGAAATCTCTGGTCTCAAACGGTAATTAAACAATTATTTTTATCTGATATGAAACATTCTGAGGTATTGGATCAATTATGACTTTCAGTTTTTGAAAGGAAATTTGATAACACGTTCAAATTTTAAATGAAAAAAATCATACACTTACCTTGTTATCGGTTTGAACTTGACCCCTAAGTATCTAATAACCCACTAGCGTTTAATCATTACACCGTGGTCTTATATGTAAAAAAATTACGTAATCCAATACCGCTCTATTATCGCTGACCACATTGATCCATGTCAACTTTTGACCCCAACTGTTAAACAGAGTCCATTCTCGGTTTTGTTAAAAACAATATGTCATGCAATGTTTAAAAAAACCCTCGCGCTAGAGGGGTCCAGATTCCTGATTCAGGAAAAGATTAACAGTGGGGATGCCTGTCACATAGGGGGCCTTGCTGACACTAAAAATAATATTAATAACTATACTTAATAAAATAGCCATGGGATAAATTTAAAATGAAGGATCTAATTATATTGGATTTCATGAAAACGTTTTTAAACATTTTAGTTAACACAGAATCATATCAATTTTATTTAGTATTTATTTTTTGGGTAATTTTTATACTAAGAACAAACGTTTATCGTTTAAAAATCTTCAAAAAACGAACAAACAATGCAATAAATTTGAATATTCAAAATTCGAACTTTTGGTAGAACGCTCTTTTGTCCAAAGTTTGGTTAAAAAGCATATCATTTTCATACCCCAAACATTTTTAAACTAAATTTATTGTTAGCACTGGTCATCATTCATTGATTAGTTTAACACCAATGTTAAGTACTTTGATTTAATAACAAATATATATATATATATATATATATATATATATATATATATATATATATATATATATATATATATATATATATATATATATATATATATATATATATATATGTATGTATGTATGTATGTATATGTATATATTGTCAAAATTTAGATGCAGTGTATGGTATTAAAAAGGGTATTGCATTTATTTTATTATTTTTTAAAATTTATTTATTTATTTATTTTATCTTTAATTTTTTGTTGTTGTTGTTTAATGGGTATGTTTGGGAGACTCAATTTTAAACATATTTTCATTCATTCATTCATTTATTTATTTATTTATTTATTTATTTATTTATTTATTTATTAGACAAGAAGTCAAAGTATATTATAACGAAGCCTAGATTATTTTCGTTCGACATTTGTACATCACTGAGGTCAAAGGTCAAATATAATTACATCGTACGTAGTTATTCGATAAAATAATTTCCCACTGAAAAGATAATTCATACACATTATGTTGCAAATTTTATTTCTGAAAAAGCTATTGTTTTCTTTCATAATTTCGAATGTATCACAAACAAATTCAGAAAAATTGATTTAATTGCAAATGTATACAGTGTAGTTAAAGAGACATATATATTCGTTAAATTTGTCTCTGCTAGTTTTAAGCATTTGACGAATCTTGATATATTCTGTATTCATCTTTCTAGAAAATTTGACTGTTTGTTAAGACTTTTTATATTTTTGACAGTCTTTTTACATCTGAAACCAATAAGAATACTGCCTCACAAATTAAGATACTTTGTTTCATACTATGATATGAAATTTAAAAACTAGTAAATGCTATTTGTAAATATTTTGAGATGTTGACAAAATGTGTGAGAAGAAAGAATGTAAATTATATTGTGTAATTTTTTAAAATTAATTTCAGATTAATTTTAAATGATTAATCGAAGAACCGACTGGTTGGCGGAATAAAATTACTTTTGGTTAAATTCAAATTGATTTAAATATACGACTTTTTCTTATCTGACAATATTATTATAAAATCATTTAAATTATTTAATAAATTTAATTTCCTTCACATCTCTAGTGCTATTTATAAAAATGTTTTAACAAATTTTGAACGCTGGCGGACCGACATGTCTTTTTAAATATAAATCATTTTTTTCACTAAAATGATTTTTTTTTAAATTAATTTCAGTCATATAATCAATTTTTTAAATTTGATATTATCATAAATTTGATTAAAACTGACGAAAAACTTACAATATCGCCCCACACTAGATAAATAAAGTAGCATAAACTACGCTTTGCACACACACACACACACACACACACACACACACACACACACACACACAACCCCACGGGACTTCAACGAGATTTCAGACAAAGCGAGATTTCATGTTTTCGAACTCGAGAATGGCTCAGGTTAATATTTCAATGTACATTTTATATACCGGTAGAATAGAGTCTAAAGATCAACTCGATCATAGTTTGCAATGCAGTTTTTACGCGACTGAAATAGCATACAGTTTTCAATAATATCAAACTCTAGAGCTACAAGTATCACCAAATTTGACATAGATAAGGCGACTATTAAATATTCATATTGTTAACAGGTGTTATCAATTTTGCATCTTCCATTAATAAAGTCACAACGCCTTACATAATTAATGTATTTATGGTATACAGAGCAGGGAATTGCTAAGAATTATAAGATATTTAATAATCGTGTTATGAATTCGTCACATAGGTCCTTATTCCTACCGACTGATAGTTAACGAAGTTTTGTGTGTTTGCCGGTTAGAAATAAAAACCATTTTACTAGGTACTTTTTATAGAGCCCCACCCCCGGCTCTAGCTCTAGGATAAAATTATTTATTCTATTTATTCAGCTTATAATCGTAACCCTGATTATATATTTATCACAGGTAATTTTAATGATAATCAACTTACTGGTCGCATTAATAATTATTCATTATTTTCTATTTTTAGCCTATCTTAAATTGTTAAAAAATCTGATTATTAGCGCTGTCATGTGCTGATTTTGAATTTCTATTAAAATAACGCATTCAAAATCAGCATATGGTTGTCATGTGCTGATTTTGAATGCATTATTGTAATAGAAATTGAAAAACAGCACAAGACAGAGCGGCCATGGTCTACTTTTGAATGTAATCATAGGCAGCTATCATGTACATTGTCGTACTTCACCTGTATAACTGATAACGATCTACAGTTCAGTGTCTTACGATCGGTATAAGGAAATATAGAACAGGTGTACAGTTTTTATTCTGTTAAAAAAAAAAAAAAAAAAAAAAACGATATAAAAATTGTCCACGTATAATTAAGTTCCTTATGAAATCCCGGTTACTAGTATTTCAATATTTTTTGTAAAATTGTAGGACGTCAGGAAGTTTCGTCCATTATTAGTTATAAATATAGCAGTTTTATCCCAACTATTTCTTAAGTTGTATATTGTTGAAATAAAAATGTGACAAACGACCGTTAGCTATTGGCTGATTTTTCATGCTAAAGTGATTTTTTTCAAAATGTCCACGTCTACAGTGTTAGAGCACACTTTTATAAAGATAAAAATGTAAAAATTAAATGTTAGTTTTGACGACAAATTGCGTCCAATTTCATTTAAAGATAGGGGAATTCGTAAATTTTCATCCGCTAGTAAAGAAATATCCAATATGGCCGACATCTGGGACTATATCTTATATTATGTAATATGTTGTTTTATTTCCTTCACTAATTAAAATGTAACAAATTGAAAGGTTTTATTTTCCTTCAATTCAATTAAATAAGAAAGATATACATAAAAAGGCAAAAATAAATAAATAAATAAACTTATCAATGAATTACATTTAAATTAAACTTAACCATCAAAGTTAGACAAAGAAATAACTAAATAAAAATTAATGAAAATTAGATAAAAAATTAATGAAAAATTAATTAAAATTTAATTACCGCATACAGAAATAAATGAAAAAATACTTAGCAATAGAATAAATAAATAAATTTAAAAAGATTGTCGAAGAAAATGCACCAATAAGGATAAAACAGTTCAAAAGTACATTACCGAATATGAAAATAAAAAGATAAAAAGTAAGATATCTATAAAAAGCAAACATAAATGAATAAATAATTCATTAAATAAATAAATAAATAAATAAATAAATAAATAAATAAATAAATAAATAAATAAGGCATATACGTTGCAAAAAATGTTTTGACTCTTGCAATAATATTGAGAAACTGATGGTAATTAATGAAAATATTTCTAAATTGCAGAGACATATATAACGAATCTCTGTAAAAAGTTTGTCTGATGCAAACTTGGACACTTGCAAATTTAGAAATATTTTCATGTGTTTGATGTAGTTAATCACCGAGTACACTAATTAGCAAATTAATCGTTTGCGGGACAGTTTGGTTATTTCCATTCAACAAACTGTAAACAAACTTACCTGTTAATACTAGAACTAAGTAATTAAAAATCTTATCATCAATGAATGCATGTATGAGTGAATAATATACACTAAGTAAAAAAGAATCCGTAGGAAAATCGCATTGAGAGAGAGAGAGAGAGAGAGAGAGAGAGAGAGAGAGAGAGAGAGAGAGAGAACTTCTTCGATTTTAAAACAAATTAATTGTAAAAATAATTAAAATTATAATAATAATTAAAATTTAAAATATTTTTTTTTCTTTTTTGCCTTCCTTGCATTTTGTTTACGCTTTCCCTTATGCAGCAGTCTAAAGTTTTATCTTCTACACGTTCATATATACGCTGTACAGACAGTAACGACAACTCTGAACAGCACAGGTAAACTACTGATCAGAGTTACGCCGCCTGATCATAGTACGTGATAGCTAAGATGTCACTGAAAATTCAAAAGTAGCACATGGCAGCGCCATACAGAGTATTCAAAATCATTGTTAGATTTATTTATTGATAATAACAGTATTATTATTTTTAAAAGTGAAGTTGGCGAATGTTTAAAAAAAAAAAATACCCGGTACCATTGTCCAGTGTATGCCTTTTTAAATTTTCCAAAAATTATCGTGTGATACTTTTAAAAAGAAAATTTAGTTGTATGATAATGGCAATTATGATTTATTCAGAGAAAATTTAGATAATTTTAATATTATACATAATGAAAATATTGATGAAGACGCTTCCCTTCTTACTTCAACCATAATTGACATTGCTCTAAACATTGCAAATAAAAATATTCTTCTCTCACTGAATATTTCTAACTGAGCAGTTGGACCTGATGGTATCCATCCTAGTTAAGTGAAAGGGGGTGCGGACAAACTCAGTTCACAACTCAGTGTAATTTTTTAAATATAATTTTACATAATTCAATCGTTCCGTCAGTATGGAAATTAGCCAATGTTTTTCCCGTATACAAGAAAGGAGAAACAGTCGATGCCAGTAATGATCGCCCTATCTCATTGATTAGCATTCTTGGTAAAGTCTTTGAAGGATGTGTCCTTAAATGTCTTAACAATTACTTACTGCATAACCATATATTGACCTCTTTTCAATCTGGTTTTGTTCATGGCGATTCTACTATTAACCAACTTTCATACCTAACCAACCAAATATTTCAAGCCTTAGACGATGGCAAAGAAGTTCATGCAGTATTTTTAGACATTAGCAAGGCTTTTGATAGCGTCTGACACAAAGGTTTATTGCTTAAGCTTACAAATATTGGTATATCTTATTCTGCACTTTCTTGGTTTAGCAGTAACTTATTAAATAGAAAACAAAGAGTTGTTAACACAAAATCTCCTGATTTAAAATCTATATCTGCTGGTGTTCTCCAAGGCTCTATACTTGACCCTTATCTCTTTCTCATCTACATAAATGACATTGTTAATAATGTCATGTGTAATATTAGACTTTTCGCTGATGATACTTCCCTTTATGTTATTGTTGAACATTAGTCAAGTCAATCTACAGTTTGACCTCAAACTAATGTGCAACAGAACAAATTTTGTTACTTATATGCTCTCAAATACATGAAATGTTTATAGTAAAAAGTCTTCCAAATTCTGACAAGAGGAAACAAGTTTTTGAGAAAATTTAATTTCTTATGGGTAGTTCTATAGACAAGGGAGATAACTCCTGTAAAACAGGTGGAGTTTTAGTCCAATTATTATATGTTTTTTGCTATTTTAACTAAAAGGAAAGGAAAGACCCTGGAATTAATCAATCATAATTGAGTCCATATGTATATTCAACATTTCTGATTTCATTTAAAGTGAAATCATTGGCCAATTTTCATTCAGTTGCATTTTAATTTTAGTCTTTCACAATCTAATGTTTCTATAGTAATGAGGAATTAATAACAGAATACTCAAAGTAATGAAGTAGAAGTATAAAAAAGTTATGTTTTTAACCTGAGATATACTTATTTTATCATTTGTGTGTATAACAAAATATATTTGAGGTGAATAAATCTTTTTTCCATCTCATCAACATGCCCTTAATCAGCGTTTCGCATAAATTCTTTCAACAAAATAATTTGATTTTTTTTACATTCTAATTACTTATTACATTCTATATTGTCTTAAATTATCTGTTTTTAGTCTATGTGTATATTTCCATCTAATGTCTAGGTTGTTCTTCATATAGTATCAGAGAAAACTTGAAGTTTTTGAAAATTTTTGTGTAAAATTTAGGATCACAATACAGAGTTATCTCCCTTCTCTATAGAAAAATGCTATTGGTAACTTCAATTGGCAAAAAACCAAATTCCACTGGATTGAAATTGGTAGATTTTTTATGGTGAATAAAAACACAATTCCTAAAAACAATCACATAAAAATATTTTCTGTTGCAATTACTTTGAGGTTTGACCCTATTTTTTCATAGATTGACTAGACTACATCAAAGATCTGCCAGTATCTCCCTTACCAATAGTATCGATGCTATTTATTGTTGGTCTCAAAGATGGTTAGTTGACTTTAAACCTAATAAAACTGAATGTATGACCTTTTCAAAAAAGTAAATCCAATATTAACCATTATATATGAATAATATTCTTTTAATTGCATTATTGGGTTGGATGAGTTTCAAAACTGTTGTAAACTTAGCAGAAAGGCAAGGTAGTTTGTGTAATCCCTTGAAAAAACATTCATATGTAGAAAATGTGATTAATTTTAATTCTTCAATATTAAAATATTGTGAATATACAAAGAATATATAATGTGGGAATTACAAAAATCAAGCTTTTTCAAGTTTTAGAGAATATTTAAATAAAATGTCAAAACTGAAAACCCAATGCCATTATCTGTTCAAATAGTCAAATTTTAACAATTTGAAGACTTTTTATGACATTTTTAAAATTGCAACCAAACTTTATGGACAAAGGCTAAAGATCCCAGAGATACCAAATATCATCTCAGATTTTTTTTCCATTTGCTTCAGATTTTTTCACCACTAAGTCACCTTGACCTTGTCACAGGAACAGATACAGGTGATATCAATCCAAAAAAAGTCACTATCAAAACAAGTGTACTGGCTGCAAGACCTATCTTAAAATTACCATTCGTTAAGGCCACAAGGTTCCCATATTGAATAAAATAAAGTTAAAATAAGTTGAAAAAGGACATCATTTTATATTTAAACAGAATCATAATTTTATAATATACACACCTTCAGGTCATTACAAATGAACAACTAAACATCATTACAACCCATTCAAAATTGAAAGACAAAGTCACAAGTAAATACATTTAAATGTAAAAAGGGCATAACTCTATTAAATGTTTAAGCAGTGTTATGATTTAATAACACGCACTTGCACCCCCCACACACAAACAGATGGACAGACAAACAGACAGACAGCATGATAATATTATACACTTTACTTTAAACAAAAGTGGGAATATAAAGAGTGACAATAAACACGTTTCAAGTGTGTTACATAAATCTCCTTCATAGTGAGACTAGGTGTTCTGGAAGTATAACAATGTTGTAAGTATTGTTATTATCTGCTCCTTATCTGATATGATAAGACTAAGTAGGTATTTTAGTAAATCCATGACCCTTGAATAGGAAAATTAGACAAATAGAGAAATGAGAATAATATAAATCAATAAAATAATTGTCTTTCAATTTTTTATATTCTTTATTTGATACAGCACCATTTTATATAGCAAATAATAATACACATTAGTGTTAACATTGTATTTTAAAACATATTACATATATATATATGTAACCAACTTATGAGTTGAATGGACTTGGAAATTTGAAATTCTCCAAAACAGCACCATCTACTAGTAAGTAACTATCAGCGATTAAACACAATTATGTAGAAATTTTACAAGTAACCCCTACTGAATTAATTGTTTGTAAATTGTCTTTTTAAAGTTTGAAATAGCTTTTTTTAGAATATAAAGTGACATGAAAAATATTTCCAGCATGGTAATCTTTATAATAAAGTTTTAATTTCCAGCATGGTAATCTTTATAATAAAGTTTTAATTTCCAGCATGGTAATCTTTATAATAAAGTTATAATTTCCAGCATGAAAATACCTATAATAAAGTTTAAATTTCCAGCATGGTAATCTTTATAATAAAGTTTTAATTTCCAGCATGATAATATTTATAATAAAGTTTTAATTTCCAGCATGGAAATCCTTATAATAAATATTTCAATATTTCACCTAACAAGAATTAGCAACATGCCACTCATTTTTATATACCGGAATGTCTACTTCTTAATCAAAATTTCAAATAAGAAGCCCAATTTGTCAAATGCTTATCTGATGTACAATGACTGGTTCAATGGATACAATTCTGTTTAAAACAACCCAGCATCATGAAACACGTTTTGTCACAAAACCATGAAATAGAGTTTCTGGTATCAAAACTGAATTAATTATATACCGGTAATAGTTACACAAATATCCCTAAACAACCAAAATCCTACAGAATGTAATCTCTCTCTCTCTCTCTCTCTCTCTCTCTCTCTCTCTCTCTCTCTCTCTCTCTCTCACCTAGTTTATATTACTTATAAAACTAAGATAAAAAAAAAAAACAAGAGGGCCTGTGCAGCTCAACATGCAACCAAAAGAAAAATAAATATATAAAAAAAGCCCACCTAGGGACCTCCCACATCAAATTTGGTTTAATTTTGTTTCATGCACCAATAACAAGGCAATGAAAGAAGTTACGGAAAAACCCATTAAATATATTAAATGGCCAGAGTTCTACATTCCATATACCAAATTTTAACTAAATTGATCAACAAATATACATGTTATGGTCATTTTCCTGTTTTTTCTGTTTATAGTAACAGCAGCCATATTGGATTAAGGATAGGGCCAAAATCACAAACTTTAATCTAATCCACCTAGGGACCTTTCCGTACTTTTTTTGGTTTCATTTGGTCATGTGGTTTCAGAGAAGAAGATCGAAGTTTACACATGCACACAGACATGTACGCACGGACGCTTCGCCATGCCATAAGCTCAGCTGGCTATAGCCAGTTCAGCTAAAAAGGAAAAAACATCCAAACAATAAAAAACATTTACTGTCTTTAAATAAGAACACTTTTATGGGTACATGCTTCTACAGCAAGTACTCTTGTATATTGCACTTGCCCAATTCCAATCTCAAAACATCAAAACTTTATAATCAGGTACTAGACAATCTACTTAATCAAATCTGTTGTATCAACTCTCAAGTTCTGTTATCAATACATGACATTAAATAATAATCATTACTTATGACACTGAACTGTCTGCTTTATAATAATATTATATTACAGTAGATGTAATTAAAAACTTACTTTTCATAAAGTTAAGACTTGAAAAATGACTGGGAAGCTACTTAAACTAGGACTTGGTTCCGTAAACTGTGATAGACATCATATAATAGTGAAAGTAAGGCTTGGTCCCAAAAATGATGAAAGTTCACAGATACCTGTGAAACAAGGGCTTTGAGATGTTTATTATCATAGTTGAAAATGTCATAAACAATGAAACTGCAGGTGCTTGGTATGATGACAAAGTCTGTTAACTGTGAAACTAGGGTTTGGTAGTGTTATTTGTCACAGTTGACAATACCATGTGACTGTGAAACTAGGGTTTGATATTGTTTTTTGTTATTTGTCACAGTTGACAATGCCATGTGACTGTGAAACTAGAGTTGGTATTGTTATTTATCACAGCTGACAATACCATGTGACTGTGAAACTAGGGTTTGGTATTGTTATTTGTCACAGTTGACAATACCATGTGACTGTGAAACTAGATATTGGTATTGTTATTTGTCACAGTTGACAATACCATGTGACTGTGAAACTAGGGTTTGGTATTGTTATTTGTCACAGTTGACAATACCATGTGACTGAAACTAGAGTTTGGTATTGTTATTTGTCACAGTTGACAATACCATGTGACTATGAAACTAGAGTTTGGTATTGTTATTTGTCACAGTTGACAATGCAATGTGACTGTGAAACTAGGGTTTGGTATTGTTATTTGTCACAGTTGACAATGCCATGTGACTGTGAAACTAGGGTTTGGTATTGTTATTTGTCACAGTTGACAATACCATGTGACTGTGAAACTAGAGTTTGGTATTGTTATTTGTCACAGTTGACAATACCATGTGACTGTGAAACTAGAGTTTGGTATTGTTATTTGTCACAGTTGACAATACCATGTGACTATGAAACTAGAATTGGTATTGTTATTTGTCACAGTTGACAATGCCATGTGACTGTGAAACTAGGGTTTGGTATTGTTATTTATCACAGCTGACAATACCATGTGACTGTGAAACTAGGGTTTGGTATTGTTATTTGTCACAGTTGACAATACCATGTGACTGTGAAACTAGAGTTTGGTATTGTTATTTGTCACAGTTGACAATACCATGTGACTGTGAAACTAGAGTTTGGTATTGTTATTTGTCACAGTTGACAATACCATGTGACTATGAAAATGAGGCGTGATCCTGATAATTAACACAGTTGATGGAAGTCTGCCCTCAATAAGAAGAAAATTGTGATTCTGTGTGTGGTAATGATGTAATTATTATTAATGAAAAGCTCAAGCAAAAAACAATCAAGAGAAATGTAAATATAAAACAGAAGAAATATTTTTCATTCAGATTTCACTTTCTGTTTGATTAAATCTTGTCTTTTTATTTCCATGGCAACTTGTACACAACAATAAATAATAATGATAACTGCTGTCCATGATTTCACTGTGCCTGAAATAAATGACAAGTAATGTTAAATTTAAACATCATGTAAATTCTTCAAGAAACAGCATTTGTGTATTCATTTATTTATATTTTTTAATACAATGTATTTGCATTCTTAGCTGATATCAGAGCAAGAAAGAAAAATATTATAAACACGAAATGTATAATATAAGTTGTGGCAAAGGGTGATATGGCCTCAGACAGATTGGAAATTCCCATACACCCTGCTTAAAAACTATGTAACTAATTCATCCCCATTTCTGTCTATTACTAATAATTAAAAATAAATGCTACAAATTCTCCCCTTTTAATGAGGGCTTCCTCATTGTGAGGCAAAGTGTTTCATGATGACGTTTCAGAGAAAAATTACATATGTTAACCAGAAACTCATAAATTATTTCCGTTGTCAATGTACCAGTTGCATTTGTCATTATTTATATCCATTCATCTCTTACATAAATAGTACACAGACTCAGAGAGATTTTGGTTGATTTAGATTTGAAGAGAATAGTAAATGATTTTTTCATACACCCGGAGTGAATCCATACACCATGTGTAAATTTCATACACCATGTGTAAATTTCATACACCATGTGTAAATTTCATACACCACGTGTAAATTTCAAACTACTTGTGTAAATGTGTGTGAATGTAGGCAAATGTCAGCCAACTTAACTGAACTTCAGGTCCTAATGCTATATTTGAAGTTTCAATTTTTTTTTGCTTTTCACTTTATGAAAATAAGATGCTTTAAAATTATCACTTCATCAGGTCAATGTGACATTGAATGTAGGTCAAGGTTATCCAGATCCAATGCAAATGTATTACTGGTTATGGGGAAGAAGTTGCAACAGTTAAAAGTTACAGACAATGGAACATAAATGATTGAGGACAGACAAATGAGAATTTAAATAGCTCACATGAACATTTGGAATAGAGAAAGAGATTTTATTGTTTTTGTGTTGTATGCCTAATATTTACACAAGACTAACCTTCTATGATATATCTTTGGAAAAAAGTGTAACCCACAGCCTGACCTCCAAAGAAACAGAATGCTGTAAACACTGACATGATGAAGAATGGTATGGCTATTAATGCATGAAGTCTCCTGACAGTTGATGGTGTTAATACTTCTGTCTGAAATACAGTAAAGAATTCAAACATAAATTTCCTATATATCTTATGTCATCATTACACAATATGTACTAGTATTCATCTCTCTGTATGTTACAAATTTTAACTTAAAACACTTTTCCAACAAAAGAAATCGAAAATGTAATTTTTCAGTATATGTTACAAATTTTAACTTAAAACACTTTTCCAACAAAAGAAATTGAAAGTGTAATTTTCCAGTATATGTTACAAATTTTAACTTAAAACACTTTTCCAGCAAAAGAAATTGAAAATGTAATTTTCCAGTATATGTTACAAATTTTAACTTAAAACACTTTTCCAACAAAAGAAATTGAAAGTGTAATTTTCCAGTATATGTTACAAATTTTAACTTAAAACACTTTTCCAGCAAAAGAAATTGAAAATGTAATTTTCCAGTATATGTTACAAATTTTAACTTAAAACACTTTTCCAACAAAAGAAATTGAAAGTGTAATTTTCCAGTATATGTTACAAATTTTAACTTAAAACACTTTTCCAACAAAAGAAATTGAAAGTGTAATTTTCCAGTATATGTTACAAATTTTAACTTAAAACACTTTTCCAACAAAAGAAATTGAAAGTGTAATTTTCCAGTATATGTTATAAATTTTAACTTAAAACACTTTTCCAACAAAAGAAATTGAAAATGTAATTTTCCAGTAATATTAATTAAAAGTATTTGTTCGATAATTTTGTGTAAATTTGCAACCTAAGGATGAGACAGATTTATTTAGTAATGTATTCCCACAACTACTGACAATCATAAAATTATGTACCTTACATCATCTTTGGCAGAGGGGAAGTTACTCATCTTACATAAAAATAAGAATTGTGCAAGCAATACAAATACAGATAAAGTTAAATACTGAGAAAACACACACACACACACACACAGATAGAGAGAGAGAGAGAGAATATTGCTACAGCTGTTTGTGCCAAAGGAGATTACAACTTACTTCTAGTTTAGTAATTATAGGTAGATCTAAAAACATCCAAGCTAGTACTTCTATTGACACACCAATAAAGTTTAATATAGA
This sequence comes from Tegillarca granosa, assembly GCA_029721355.1. NCBI lineage: Eukaryota > Metazoa > Mollusca > Bivalvia > Arcoida > Arcidae > Tegillarca > Tegillarca granosa. Next base: position 3,741,945 of record CM056595.1, read on the forward strand.
CCATATAAAAACATAAAAGTCTGTTCCATGCCAATAATAAACAAAACAAAAACATATAAAACTCCCGCCAAAACGTCGTAATGTACCTAATCTAGAGCCACCTAGTGGCACATATATATACCTGTAATATACAAAACAAAAACATACAAACTCCCGCCAAAACATTGTAATGTGCCTGATCTAGAGCCACCTAGTGGCACATATATATCTGTAATATACAAAACAAAAAAATATAAACTCCCGCCAAAACATTGTAATGTACCTGATCTAGAGCCACCTAGTGGCACAGATATATATCTGTAATATGCAAATGAAAAAAGCGGGTAAAAATTGATGCAATGTACCCAATCTAGAGTGATTTTGAGACTATGTATTAAAAAATTTGAAAATCAACAGGAGAAATAACACACAAGCACTCAATGTAAATTTAAGTCAAAACAAACAATAGGCCCATGGGCCTTAACACTCACCTGAGAATATGGCAAAAATACATACAATATTCTAATATACATGCCTATACAAAAGGTTAAATAGTTTCCAAGATAATTAACAATTTCAGTCTTTATATGCATCTATGACCTTGGCCTTTGAATGTATGACCTTGAGTCATATATCAAAATGATCGTCATGTCAATACCTACAATGTTCTGATATATATGTGTATACAAAAAGTTAATAGTTTCCAAGATAATTAACAATTTCAGGCTTTTTATGCACCATGACCTTGACCTTTGAATGTATGACCTTGAGTCAAGTATCAAAATGATCCTTATGTCAATACCTACAATATTCTGATATATATGTCTATACAAAAAGTTAAAAGTTTCCAAGATAATTAACAATTTCAGGCTTTTTAATGCACCTATGACCTTGAACCTTGAACATATGACCTTGAGTCATATATCAAAATGATTGTCATGTCCATCTTTACAATATTCTAATATATATGCCTATGAAAAAAGTTAACAGTTTTCAAGATAATTAACAATTTCAGTCTTTTCATGCATCTATGACCTTAGCCTTTGAACGTATGACTTTGAGTCATATATCAAAACGATCGTCATGTCAATACCCCCAATATTCTAATATATATGTATATACAAAAAGTAAATAGTTTCCAAGATAATGAACAATTTCAGGCTTTTTATGCACCTATGACCTTAGCCTTTGAATGTATTACCTTGAGTCATCTATCAAAATGATCGTCATGTCAATACCTACAATATTCTTATATATATGTCTATAAAAAATGTTAATAGTTTCCAAGATAATTAACAATTTCAGGCTTTTTATACATCTATGACCTTGGCCTTTGAATGTATGACCTTGAGTCATATATCAAAATGATCGTCATGTCAATACCTACAATATTCTTATATATATGTCTATACAAAAAGTAAATAGATTCCAAGATAATTACAATTTCAGGCTTTTTATGCACCTATGACCTAAACCTTTGAATGTATGACCTTGAGACATATATCAAAATGATCGCCATGTCAATACCTACAATATTCTGATATATATGTCTATACAAAAAGTTAATAGTTTCCAAGATAATTAACAATTTCAGGCTTTTTATACACCTATGACCTTTACCTTTGAACATATGACCTTGAGTCATATATCAAAATGATCGTCATGTCCATCTTTACAATATTCTAATATATATGCCTATGAAAAAGTTAACAGTTTTCAAGATAATTAACAATTTTAGTCTTTTTATGCATCTATGACCTTGGCCTTTGAATGTATGACCTTGAGTCATCTATCAAAATGATCATCATGTCCATCTTTACAATATTCTAATATATATGCCTATGAAAAAAGTTAATAGTTTCCAAGATAATTAACAATTTCAGGCTTTTTATGCACCATGACCTTGACCTTTGAATGTATGACCTTGAGTCATATATCAAAATGATCGTCATGTCAATACCTACAATATTCTGATATATATGTCTATACAAAAAGTTAATAGTTTCCAAGATAATTAATAATTTCAGGCTTTTTATGCACCTATGACCTTGACCCTTGAACATATGACCTTGAGTCATATATCAAAATGTCGTCATGTCAAAACCCACAATATTCTAATAATATGCCTATGAAAAAAGTTAACAGTTTTCAAGATAATTAACAATTTCAGGCTTTTTATGCACCTATGACCTTAACCTTTGAATGTATGACCTTAAGTCATATATCAAAATGATCGTCGTGTCAATACCTACAATATTCTTATATATATGCCAATGCAAAAAGTTAATAGTTTTCAAGCTAATGCACAATTTTAGTTTTTATAAGCAATTAATAACATTTCAGGGGCAACAACTCCTATATGCATCATTATATAGTTACGAAACTTTGTATCTTTTTGAATTTTGTCATTCTGAACATTTTCACAATGTTTTGATATTATATATCTTTAAAATTTTTGAAGAAAATAGCCTAAAACTGCAAAATTACAAACTAGGTCATGACCTTGAACTTTGACCTTGACCCCATTTTGAAGGTTATTTTAAGAAAAAGTCAAAACTGAAAACCCCATGTCATTATCTGTTCAAGTAGTCAAGTTATAACAATTTGAAGCCATTTTACGAAATTTTTTAAATTAAACGCAAAAAAGCGTAACCAATTTTTCGACCAAATTTCACGAAATGAACAAACTATAGGCTTAAGACCCTAGAGAAGCCAAATATCACATCAGATTTTTTCTCCCATCATCGGTTTCGGAGAAGAAAATTTTTTAAGATTTTTGGACCCTTAGATCACCTTGACCTAGTTTTGGTAGCCATGGCAACGCCATGAACAAATCTGAATTGCACCTGCCCATATATGCTTCTGACCAAGTAACATTTAAATCTGTCCTGCAGTTTTGGAGGAGAAGTCGAAAATAGGTGTTAACGACGCACACACGCGCTCACGCACACATGCACGCACATACACACGTCGCGCCATGCCATAAGCTCACATGACCTTACGGTCAGGTGAGCTGAAAAACAAAATAATATCTATAAATAAAATCTTGATTTTAAAGCTCAAAATTTAAAATAGAAATTATGAATTTTTTTGTTTGTTTGTTAATTTTTGTTATTTTCAAACCACTATGGTGGCCAAGTTAGTTATTATTTAGTTTAGTTTAGTTTAAACATATTTTATTTTGTCAAAAGAGTTATATAATTACAATATCCTGAAACAAATGACAAATGCAAATGACAAAAAAGGATTCAGTAACAAGTGTGTTACCACTTATGTAAACGGTTTTCTAAAGATAGAGATAAGTTACAATAATAACGCGCCATTTGTAAAATATATATAAATTAAGGGAATTCCACAAATATACAATAATATATGTAGTACCAAATACTAGTTAACTGTATATTATAAGTCAAGCAGTAGTATCAAAAGTTTACTTTGATGTTTGAATTTTTGTGCTGTTTTGAATATAGTTTTATTTTGTGTTGTTGAAAGAGAAATATCACCATAAAGTAACAGTTAGGGTATGGGGTAGGGTGGAAAGAGTTGTATTTCGAATGTGAGAGTAACGATTGCATTGTAAAAAATAGTGTGTTGAAGTTTCAATTTCGCCACAGATACATAGTTTTTATTTATTTTTAAAGGTTGGAGTTAATATATTCTGTTCCTAGTCACGGTGAATTTTCTATTGTCAAACGACTTTGATATCCAAGTTGGTAAATTATTTATTTTTGTAAGTGAGAGGTGGTGTATTCTGTTCCCAGTCAAAGTGAATTTGTTGTCTTCAGTCAACTTTGACAGCCAATGAAGAGAAAATGGAGTTTTTCCTCACAAATTTTTAAAATTTTTAAGTTTTTAAACTATTACAACTGGAGTTAAGGACATTGTTTCATTACAGAAAATAAACATTCAGTTTCAGGATAATAATTAAAACAAAAGTTAATGAAATTTTTATTTACCTTTTTATGAAATTGTACATGCCACAGTCAAAGTATCTAAAAATAAAAAACAAAAACATGTATCTTAAAGTGCAGAATAATACCCCTTGCAACCCTTCTCCCCCGCTTTAGGTCACAACAATAGTAAGCCAGATTGGGTCTGCACCGTTCAATTGACACATACAATAATTTGCATACTTAAACTGATCTCACTGTAGGCAAGGATATGTATAAAATAGACACATATTGAACAGACCAAGGAAACAAAGTACTGCAGCCATAAGACCAGGGGTGAATGAGAATTAGTCTGAATGAACAAAATTTCCTTCCAAGTGGTCTCATCATACTTTATGAGGAAATTTTCAAATAACATGACTAAGAAGACAATTCAGTGAATTAGCATCCTCTGTCACAAAAACATTTTGTGATCTGCACATATCTTCAGCAATATGTTCGTCTCCTATCAGTGTTTTTTCTTTCAGGGTTTTTTTTTTTTTTGTGTTTTATTAAAATTTGCCCTTTAGTTTTTGATGAACAACTAAAAATAAGTGTTTATGATGTATTCACTGACACACACTGTCATATATATGTATGCTGAGCCATGCCATAAACCCTTGTGGCCTTTTGTCCCAGTGGACTAAGAAATGAAATGAAAACCCAATGCGAGTACCTTGAAATGTGATTAAGATAAAACAATAGTTTTTTACAGTTCTAAAATTGAATGCATGTATAAGTTACCTATTTCTATCAAATTCAGAAAATCATGACACTACAGATTTAAAAGCATTGGAGATTTTTCTTGCATTTTTTATATCAAAGATTTTACTACACCTGTTTCCTAATAGGCAATTTTTTGGTAGCTTCTAGCAAAGGGAGATAACTATTACAATTATGGTTCAGTACCAAATCTGAACATAACTGAGGTATTTTGCTAGATAAAGCTGTAACTCAAGTAAAAAAAAATCTGTTCATGATCAAGGTCTGTAGTGCTCCGATTTCAACTGTCTTTGAACAGATAGACTAGAATTTGACATTGCATGAAAAAGAAGTTTATTTAAAAATAAAACTATACAAATGTATCATACTTACTTCCACATATCAGAGTAAAGATAAAGGTAAGCAATACACTTTGGTCTTGGGGGTGGATCTAGGTGGTCAATCCTGGCTATGTTAGCTGGTAAACCAAACATGACTGTGTACTTTGTCATAAAGAACTGACCACTACAGTACCCCAGTCCTGCTAATGCCCATAAATTGATCTTTTTTAATATACTTATGTTATGCTGAATAGCATTAAAATAAAAATAATGTAGACATAGTTCATTTAATAATGCCCAAAACGCAACTCTGATAAAGTGCCAAATAAGGGAGATAACTCTGTTCTTGGTCCAAGGTATAGGTGGTCTTGAAAACTGAAAATTAAAGAAAGAAATTATTTAAAAAAATTCAATAGTGACATAGAATAAAGTCCATATTAAATTTGTAAGTGAAAATGATTAATTTTTTTTTTACATTTAATGATTTCTTAATATTGGTAAACTGGTAAATAACCTGTAAGTAACCCTCAGATGACAACAGTATGGTAAATAACCTGTAAGTAACCCTCAGATGACAACAGTATGGTAAATAACCTGTAAGTAACCCTCAGATGACAACAGTATGGTAAATAACCTGTAAGTAACCCTCAGATGACAACAGTATGGTAAATAACCTGTAAGTAACCCTCAGATGACAACAGTATGGTAAATAACCTGTAAGTAACCCTCAGATGACAACAGAATATGAAGGGTGAAGTTAAATGGAGTAATGCAATATTGTTTGACATCTAAGTATGTTTCAATTCAATGCAATGTGTTGTAACCAAGATAAGAATATTTCAATGATAATCCAAGTTAAGAATATTTCAATGATAACATGGTTTTCCAGTTCTAAAATTGTAGGGAAAACCGGAGTAACTGGGATAAACCACTGACCATCAACAAGTGAATAAAAATTTATTCTCAAACTAGGAAGATAAAGGCTAGAAGAGGTTACCCATCTAAAGTGAGACGATATTAGAGTGGGAGAGGTAACCCATCTAAAGTGAGACGATATTAGGGTGGGAGAGGTAACCCATCTAAAGTGAGACGATATTAGGGTGGGAGAGGTACCCCATCTAAAGTGAGACGATATTAGGGTGGGAGAGGTAACCCATCTAAAGTGAGACGATATTAGGGTGGGAGAGGTACCCCATCTAAAGTGAGAAGATATTAGGGTGGGAGAGGTAACCCATCTAAAGTGAGAAGATATTAGAGTGGGAGAGGTAACCCATCTAAAGTGAGAAGATATTAGGGTGGGAGAGGTACCCCATCTAAAGTGAGAAGATATTAGGGCGGGAGAGGTAACCCATCTAAAGTGAGACGATATTAGAGTGGGAGAGGTACCCCATCTAAAGTGAGACGATATTAGGGTGGGAGAGGTACCCCATTTAAAGTGAGACGATATTAAAGTGGGAGAGGTACCCCATCTTAAGTGAGACGATATTAGGGTGGGAGAGGTAACCCATCTAAAGTGAGACGATATTAGGGTGGGAGAGGTACCCCATCTAAAGTGAGACGATATTAGGGTGGGAGAGGTAACCCATTTAAAGTGAGATGATATTAGGGTGGGAGAGGTAACCCATCTAAAGTGAGACGATATTAGGGTGGGAGAGGTACCCCATCTAAAGTGAGATGATATTAGGGTGGGAGAGGTACCCCATCTAAAGTGAGACTATATTAGGGTGGGAGAGGTACCCCATCTAAAGTGAGATGATATTAGGGTGGGAGAGGTACCCCATCTAAAGTGAGATGATATTAAAGTGGGAGAGGTACCCCATCTAAAGTGAGACGATATTAGGGTGGGAGAGGTACCCCATCTAAAGTGAGACGATATTAGGGTGGGAGAGGTACCCCATCTAAAGTGAGACGATATTAGGGTGGGAGAGGTACCCCATTTAAAGTGAGACTATATTAGGGTGAAGGGTACCCCATCTAAAGTGAGACAATATTAGGTCGGGAGAGATAACTGCATTTAAGGTGGAACAAAAAATAAGGCTATGAAAAGCACTGTATTTAATTGAGACAAAATTAGGCTGTGACAGACACAATACATTTCTAAATATTGCAGAAACATAACAACAATTTGTTCTCAGCCACATATCCGTGATGTAGTGTTAATAAAGGATAATATCATTTTATGTATTCTGATATACCTGTGTGTTTTTACAGTTGTCACAGGATAAATTAGCAGGATTAGGATTATAGTATGGTTTACCTCACATAATCAATGTTTGTTGAATGTATGAAACATATTAGATTTTATACTCAACTGTCATATTCAAAAATAGGATTATATTATTATTATTGTTGTTGTTATTATTATTATTATTATTGCATGTATTAAATGTTATTATTATTATTATTATTATTATTATTATTTTTTTTTTTTTTTTATTATTATTATAACATATTTACCTGATATTTAAACTGATTGTATGTTAGTATTGGCCCAGTAAAAAATAATGGAAAATAAAATATGTAAAATAAAAGATCCATGAACAATGAACAATAAAGGGATAAGGTGATCTCCTTGTCTGATGCCCCTGCTGTATCTAGGCCTTCCTGGTGACTAAATAACTCCAAACAAAAACTGGTATATCTCAACTGAGCTAATGCTAATGTAAACATTAGTAAGTAGTAAAAATGTCCTTCATCATCAAACAATCCAAGTGATTTCTGAAATTACAGGAAATATATGCACATGTAACATCATCGAAACACAGTTCCACTTACTGGTGTATTATATGTCACGACATGTTCGTCCATAGGCAGATTTATTATGTATTATATCAATATTATAATGTCATACCAATTTGTTTATACTTTACCTACATTCAGTAGTTTCACTATGATGTTCGAGAATCTAACTTAGATTTCTGCCTTGAAGAAAATTAGTTAAGCAGGCAGATTGAAAACTTGCTCCCCGAACTTTGACATGGATCTCAAAAGAGGTCTGAACTGCATGCTTACAGACCACAAAGCCTCTAACAACATAAGTTTGAATCCCACTCAGAAAGATTCTGGTGAGACATGTCAGTTTGTTTCCTTAAGTTGGATGGTTTTCACCAGGTACTCTGGTTTCCTTCATCATTCCAGAACTTTGCACCCCAATATAAGTTAAGAAAACTTGACTAGGGTATTAAACAACCTTACTTCACTCCAATCTGGACCTCAATACATTGTGTTCTGTACATTTCATTATGATAAACATCCTTGTCAAGTTACATAAAAATCCTTTGAATGGTTTAAGAGTAAAAAAGAAAACACACACAAAAAATTTGTGATCTTAACCTCTGACACAGGCTTTCATGCATTAGATTATGTACATCATCTAAAACTGAAAAGTAATCATAGCATGTTTTATGAATATCCTTCACACAATAGAGCAGACATAGAAAAACTCTCTTTCCTGCTCAAATATAGACTCTCCGACTGAATTCAAAGAACCCAGGTAGTTCCCAAAGAGTTGACAGCAGAGTTACTTACCATCATACCTGTGTGTTGTTCTAGGTTAAGAGTTGACAGCAGAGTTATTGATGTGATCCATATCACAGTTGTAGATCTCCATACAGATGTAATGCAGTAAATGATGATACAATGTGCAATAAATAACAATATTATCTTCCAGCCAAGTACAAATGTCAGAACAGAGATAGAATATACCAGGTATATAGATCTCCTGTACTGAAATGGACAAAAATAAATTCAAAATCTTATGACAAAATGTGGTCTGCATAAGTACAACTAAAACAGGATTTTAATGTCCATATGGATTTTGTTACAATTATGGCTTTCCCATCAACTAATTTGTTTGTATTGTTTATTTACTGTCATGTGCAGTCTTCGAGATAAATACTAGTATACCATTTATAGTGTTAAATGTAAATGTTACTTTGACTGGTCAGTTCTAAAAGAATACAAGATTGAAAATTAATTACCGCTATACCACTAGACAAACTATTATAAGACATTAGACAATCTATTATCAGCTTGATTTTGAAAAAATGTTTTCTATATGACCTATTTAATTTGCATGTGTAAGTGCAACAAGATAAGCCAAATCTTTGGATTCTGGAAGTTTAGGAGAATTTTAAGTTTAATTACTTAATGACTTACTTCTTAAACCAATATGACTTAGATATGAAAGCTATCTATCCTTTGTCTAAACAATATTGACGAAGACTGGCAATAAAATTTGATCTCTGAGGTGTTATTGAGGATTTTCTATGACTTGACCTAGTTTTTAAAACATGATCCAGAACCTGACCTAGCTTTAGTCAAGAGGTATATTCTTGGCCATTTTGAAGAAGATTGACTTTTAGAGTATAAACAAGTATTTCTTCATTTTGTTCTAGTGACCTACTTTTTATTGACCCAAACATGACCCATATACAAGTTTGACTTACTGTTTGTCAAAAGGACCAGCCTGAACAAGTTTAAACAATATTGGATTAAAGCTGTGTGATGAATAGAGTAAACAAGGTTTAATATGATCTGACCAAGTCCACCTACTTGACCCTATATTAATGACACAAGAACTTGAGTTTTTGTCAAGAGTATCACCCTTTTATAATGTTTACAACAATTTTCCATGATTTCAACTGCATAAATGTTGACACAAAATGATTAATATGAATATATTTTTATTTATTTTTAAACATAAAATTTGATGTTAATTTGACTTTGTCAATGTTATCAAGTTTTTAACATTATGCGTTACATCATGTCTCATGATAATGTCATTTCTACTTCCAATGTAGAATTATTCAGAACTAAAAAAATTATGTATCACTTAGATCCTAATTCTTACATTATGATCATTGGACTTCTAGTTTGCAAGATAAGATAAATGACAAAAAAAACTTTATACATTAGCAACTTTTCAGTGGAGTGAAAAAATATACAAATGTTATCCAAAAAAAACATAAAATGACTAAATAAACTTACTTGTAAGAAGTTCCATTCTACAATTTTTGAAAGTGATATATGTCCTAGAAACCATGGCCAAATCTTCCAGAAAAACTGGTAGAAAAAGTGCCACTCAAAATTAGAAACATCCTACAATAAAATAAAGATCTGATAAGTCAAAAGTATCACTCACAAAATGGAAGTACCTCCTACAGGAAATATGTATTTGTAGTGTATTCAACTTGTAGTTTAAAAAAATAGACAAACAAATTTTAAAATTTAATTTTATTCTCCAGATTGACATATTTCTTTTGTTTAACACTTTAAAATGAAATTTTCATAAGTATTTTTATTATCTTATTTAGTCTAGCATTTTCATGCCTCTCTCTGGCAATCATAAGGAGTAATAAATGATAATTATATGACATCAAAAGTAAAAAGGGAGACAACCACAATGCTTCAAGTGAAAGTTATTGCTGATGGAAACCAAATTAATGTTCATCATTTTTCCTTGTTTTCTCAAATTGTTTATAAGCACTGGAACTGATTTTCATGTAGTACGTTGTTTAGAAATAACCAGAATGGATGCTGTTTACACTTTTTCACTACCATATTACACAGTGTGCACAGTGTCCATGAAATGAGAAACAGATTCAATGCTTCATTATAAAAATGTCCACTCTGATATGACTTTATATAAAATTATAATGTACTAATGATTTCTATGTCCCAACTAATTCTAAATTGTACTTACTTTTTCTCTACCAAGAATTTTCCATCCTGGTTCAAATTCATAAACATTTAAAAGTCCATCATACTCTATTATGACAAAAAATATAGAATAATAGAATATACATAACAAAATAATATAGCATAATACATACATTGTATATACATGATGATAATAAAGGAGACTTATCTTAACCCTGAATTTATCAAAATCTTCTTTACCCTGAAATCTGTAGAAAAAACCTGTTTAAACAGAGGTCTAAGTAAGTAAGTGACCAGTCTAGACTTAAACCTACATAAACTTGTAACCTGTAATTCAAATACTATACATAAACCAATGGTTTTTATAAATACAACCAACAAACAAGTCCAAATTGAACTCAGCAAGCATAAAAATATGATTAAATTAAATGGAGTCCTGAGTAAACCACAACACCTATCTAGTAAACTCTGAGAAAACCAATAGCCTAAATGAAGTCTGATTAAACTACAAACTCATGTAATCTTAACTCTACATAAACAAACTACAAACCCGTGTAATCTTAACTCTACATGAACCAACTACAAACCCATGTAATCTTAACTTTACATGAACCAACTACAAACCTATGTAATCTTAACTCTACATGAACCAACTACAAACCCGTGTAATCTTAACTCTACATGAACCAACTACAAACTCATGTAATCTTAACTCTACATGAACCAACTACAAACCTATGTAATCTTAACTCTACATGAACCAACTACAAACCTATGTAATCTTAACTCTACATAAACCAACTACAAACCCATGTAATCTTAACTCTACATAAACCAACTACAAACCCATGTAATCTTAACTCTACATAAACCAACTACAAACCCATGCAATCTTAACTCTACATAAACCAACTACAAACCCATGTTATCTTAACTCTACATGAACCAACTACAAACTCATGTAATCTTAACTCTACATGAACCAACTACAAACCTGTGTAATCTTAACTCTACATGAACCAACTACAATCCCGTGTAATCTTAACTCTACATAAACCAACTACAAACCCATGTAATCTTAATTCTACATGAACCAACTACAAACCCATGTAATCTTAACTCTACATAAACCAATTATCTGGTTAATCTGAAGCCTAATGAACTAATGATCTGTCTAAAGAGAAATATGTAAAAAAAATTAATTAATTAATTAATAATAATAATAACCTGTCTGAAATGAACCATGCAAAGACATGTATAAATGACTTGTCTAAATTAAACTCTGAGTAGACCAAACACTTATCTTAAATAAACCCTGTATAAACCAAACACCTGCCTGAACCCATCATGAAGTTAACAACTACCCTGTTTTAAATTAACTCTTAAGTACTGGTAAACCAAATATCAGTCTTAAAGCTGCATTAAGTTTTCCTGGGGAAAAATTTAAAACATTGCTGATCTAATTAATGATGTTTCTAATGAACAATTTTACATTTGGTTCAATGATAAAAGCTCCAATAAACACAGAAATAAAATAATTTCCCAGCGAGATGTAGCAAGTGGGATCTAATTTTAGAATGTGGTTATGTCATAAACAAGAGGTCCATGGGCCTTAACGCTCACCTGAGGAAATATCCAAAAACTTACAAAGAACTTAAATACAAAAAGTTCACAAAATTCCTCAAGTTTGGAAAATCCTGCAATAATTAATCAGAAATGTCTAGTCACATTTCATTTATAATAGCTCATATGCACCATTTAGCTATAGTACAATAGATAATTTCCAAATCATTAACCATATGGTTATGCAGCCATGATTTTGACCTTTGAACATATGAACTTGAACCTTATATCAAAATGGTCTTAATATCAATACGTACAATATTCTAATAAACATGCTTGTACAAAATGTTTATAGTTTTCCAGATAATTAGCAATTTAAGTCTTCTTTTGCAACTGTGACCTTGACCTTTCAACATATGACCTTGTACCATATATCAAAATGATTGTTGTCGCAGTACCTACAATATTCTAATATATATTCCTATACAAAAAGTTAATAGTTTTCAAGATAATTAGCAATTTAACTCTTCTTTTGCAGCTGTGACCTTGACCTTTCAACATATGACCCTGTACCATATATCAAAATGATCATTGTCCCAATACCTACAATATTCTAATAAACATGCCTATACAAAAAATGAATAGTTTTCAAGATAATTAGCAATTTAAGTCTTCTTTTGCAGCTGTGACCTTGACCTTTCAACATATGACCTTGTACCATATATTAAAATGATCATTGTTGCAATACCTACAATATTCTAATATACATGCCTATACAAAAAGTTAATAGTTTTCAAGATAATTAGCAATTTAAGTCTTCTTTTGCAGCTGTGACCTTGACCTTTCAACATATGACCTTGTACCATATATCAAAATGATCGTCATTTCAATACCTACAATATTCTAATATACATGCCTATACAAAAAGTTAACAGTTTTCAAGATAATTCACAATTTCTGTACATGTATGCAGCTATGACCTTGACCTTTCAACATATGACCTTGAACCATATATCTTAATGATTTTCATATCAATACCTACAATATTCTAATATACATGCCTATACAAAAGCTTAAAGTTTTCAAGCTATTGCACAATTTTAGTATTCATAAGCCAAAAATAAAATTTCAGGGGCAACAACTCACACATGGATTATCATATAGTTACAAGACTTGGTACCTTTTTTCAATTTTGTCATGGGGAACATTTTAACAATGTTTTGAATTCATATATCTCTTAAAATTTGCTAGAAAATTGCCTAAAACTGCATAAATCACAAATTAGGTCATGACCTTGATTTGTGACCTCGACCCTATTTTAAAGGTCATTACAAAAAAAAGTCAAACTGAAAACCCCATGTCAATATCTGTTCAAATAGTCAAGTTATAACAATTTTAAGCCATTTTACGAAATTTTTAAAATTAAACGCAAAAACGCGGAACCCATTTTTCGACCAAATTTCACGAAATGAACAAACTATAGGCTTAAGACCCTAGAAAAGCCAAATATCACATCAGATTTTTTCTCTCATCATCGGTTTTAGAGAAGAAGATTTGTTAAGATTTTTGGACCCCTAGGTCACCTTGACCTAGTTTTGGTAGCCATGGCAATGCCATGAACAAATCTGAATTGCACCGGCCCATATATGCTTCTGACCAAGTATCATTGAAATCTGTCCAGCAGTTTTGGAGGAGAAGTCGAAAATAGGTGTTAACGATGCACGCACACACGCACATACACACGCCGCGCCATGCCATAAGCTCACATGACCTTTTGGTCAGGTGAGCTAAAAACCGGGTCATTTAAACACAACTGATAAATTAAACACAGAATTTCATTAAATTTGTCATTTGTGACTTTGTAAGGGATGCGTAACATCATTGCAAATGTTTGGATATTAATAGCAGACAGTTTGTTCATGACAAAATTAATGGTGACACATTAATGTTGTTAGATTCCAGTGACTGGTATTACTGGTCTTCAACATTCATTATTATAAAAGCTCTAAATTAGACATTATCCCTTAAAACTATTATACCCATAATCCAGTATATAAATTATTTTGACTACAGAGAGTATAAAAGGTTTTTCCTGTTACATGAAAAGTAGATATGTGAATACTTCAGGTTAAACAAGTAGTATTCTGAGGGTTAATTTTAGTTAACTTTATACAACATGTACATGTATATATAAATTTCAAGTGATGTTGTCATTAAATTGTGCTTTATCAAAGAGCAGATTAATGAAATTAAAGTAATAATACACAAATATTACATTTCTACTCTTGAAGTAAGTTGAGTAGAGCAGAGTAATGGTGTTTTACACCACAGTCAAGATTCCTTCTAATTAATCAATGCAGTCAGTTCTGGAATGGTGGAAGAAACCAAAGTGTCCAGAGACAACTGCAGACCTTGCCAAGGGAACTGACATCTTATAATTAAGTAATGCTACCAATAACAACAAAGTTTTATGAGTAAAATCAATTTATTTCTTCAGCAGATACATAGTGTCATTTTAAAAATGAATGTATGTTGTATTTTCACAACCAATTAGGATGCAAAAGAGAGGAATAACAGATTTAGAAAGCTGTAAATGAAGAACCCAATGTCCCATTCCTCATGGCAAGCCACATGTTTTGAATATGGACCGATTCATATGTTTTTAAAATGGTTTGTTATTTGATCATGGCCATAGGTTAATATGCATTCATTTTCGTTTTCCTTCAATAAAACACAACTGATTTTTCAACACATTAAATACATGTATGGATATATAATAAACATGTTAATATTTACCTTTAGAAGCTTCAAACACACAGTAACATATATAAGCTACAGATCCAATATGTACAGCCAAATAAATCTTTAACTCTAATGAAGGTATTGGTCGAATGTAGCCAGAATTTGTAAACTTTTTCAAACATTCATCCTCCATTTTTTTCTTCTTAGTCATAGTTACTATTTACAAATTCACTGAGTATATGAATACAAGTACATGTTTCTATACATATACTGGGTGTAGGTCTTTAAGTCAATTCAATTTGTCACCTGAAATAAAACAAAATCATATGTTTATAATGGTATGTTTTTCAAGCCAATCAACATGTCATCTACAATATTACATATCACCAAGCTAATTTAGTGTGTCATCTTCAAAATTATCAGGGATATAGGCAGCCACAAATACAACCAATATTGAAAATTTGAAGTTTAAATTTGTCAATTCTGCTCCTGTCTAAACAAACATGTGATTTTTGCCTTTGATGATTAATAATGTAAATATAACTTCACAGATATGAGACTGAAGCAAACTTGATCAATCTTAGTCAATTTTGGTCAAATATTTTTTTTTCTTCCTTTTTTTATTTGACAGTATAAGCACAAATAAGAACAAACATTAGTAACTTTGCTCTTGATACAAATAGCTGAAAAACTGTTGATTGCAATGTTAAATAGCATTACAACAATCAATTTATTTCAATACTTTTCGATTCCAGTAGCAAAAAAGGGATATACTATTTTTTAAATATATGGTATTAATTGAAAATTATAATGATATTTCTCAGATGGCAAATATTATTATCTTCAATAATAAAAAAAAAACTAAATTTCTTTTCATGACAAAAGCTTTTTTCATACAGTACAAAAAAAAATTAAAATTTAATTCGTTGAAAGTTCCCTTGTAGCAGCAGTTATTTTTTAAGGAAATATTCATGATAATTTTCACTTGTGTATTTGTACTAAACATAATAAAGTCATCAGTTATTATTACAGAACATAAAAGAACTGGTAATATCTTAACAAATGTGGTTCATGCCAGTGATTTATTTTGGGCTTAATTTGGGGCCTAAATTGGGCCCCATTCCCAATCACAACAAGACTAGAAATTTCCCAAATTTGGACCATAAATTCCCAATCATATTGAAAATTTCATTTTTTGTTATCTTGATTGGTGACTAAAAATAGTTACAAATAAAATTACCCCCTTGCGATCTCAAACAAAGTCGAAAATATCATTTACAAATGCAAAAAAAAAAAAAAAAATGATGCGAAAATTCCCAATTTCACAGGCCCTGGCCCCATTCCCAAAAATGGTTAAAAAAAAAAAAACACTGCATGCTAGTGTAAAACATAGTGGGAAAAACTTTTGAATTCAATCCTGTTTATGTTCACAGTGGAAATAATAACAGAAGAAAATATTATTATTCACACATACACATAAACTGGTATAATTCTGAATATTCTAATCACAGAGAAACAAATCATTTACAACAGGTGAGAAATATATGCTACATTCCCCAGTAAAAAATATTTTCTGAAATAATGTACATTAGACCTGAAATAAATGTACATGTACTTTTGCAGAATGAAAGAAACTAAAGAAAAAGAATGTTTTGAAATCATAATACAAAGGTAACAAAACTCACATAATACAGAAAGTTTTGGCTTACAACCATCTATCGTTATCAACTATTTACTGCAATTTACCCACAGAAGCTCTTAATTAAAAACAAAACAAAACAAAACTTTACTTATACCTAAAGAGCCTCTTTTTGTACAAGGTATAAGGGTGCTGGTTAGTAAAGGTTTTTTAATTTATGAGCTTCTGTGATTTACCTTATAATTTGAGCATGTGGTAAGATGACACATTACTTATTTACTGATATAATAATCTTGCATGCCTGAAACATGTGGCCAATATTTTCTTCCTTATTGGAGTGGAAGTTGTTCCTGATGTATAAATGTCGAATAGGAAAGGATCGGAACTGGAAATATCCGGAGGCATAATAAGAATTTTTTTTCACCCACTTTTACATAAAAATTTATTTTCAGAAAGAAAACATTAAATCGAACAGATTTAAGCAAGCTATAGTTGTTTTTTTTTATCAAATTCGCTTGATTAAAAGTGTTGGAGGTTACAGTAGCAGAAGGTAAAATTTCACTTTATTTTCATATATATGAACCCAACTAGATACAACATTAGATATAATCGTACAGCAGTCTATCGTGTTTTAACCTCGTTTAAATGGTATTCTAAATTCATATAACCATTCTGACACCAAACACAATCATAATTATAACCGCAGCTCGCAACAGCCAAATCCGACACTGTGCATAAACCTTTATTACACCTGGTAACATATAAAAAAAACAAATCTAACACTTTAAATAGACAAAACTGAGCAAACCTGAAAATGTAGACAACCTATAGCCAAACCTGTATGTAGACAAATAATCTTAAATAATCTGATAACTACAACACACCTCGGTCCCATTTTACACTGGACAAGGCAGTAAAAAATTTGACATCGTTATTAAACCTTGATTACATCTGACACTGTTGAAAACTCTGGCAAATGACAAAATCTGACACTAAAGACAACTGATCAAATCCGAAAACAAAACTTACCGATATAATGACTGAAACTATACGCAAGACTGGTCAAATTTGACACCACGGACAACATGACCAATTATGACTAAGCAAACAATCTTGACCAAACCCGACCCTACAGACAAACTGACCAATTATGACTAGGCAAGAAATCCTTACCCTACCTGACACTTCAGACAACCTGACCAATTTTGACTAGGCAAAAATCCTTACACAACCTGACACTTTAGACAGCCTGACCAATTATGACTAGGCAAAAATCCTTACACAACCTGACACTTCAGACAACCTGACCAATTATGACTAGGCAAGAAATCCTTACCCTACCTGACACTTCAGACAACCTGACCAATTATGACTAGGCAAGAAATCCTTATCCTACCTAGGGGCCTCGGTGGCCGAGTGGTCTAAAGCCCTGCGCTTACGGATCACAGTGCCTCTCACCGCCTGGGTTCGGGTCCCACTCGGGACAGATCCTAGTGTGAGGAAGTTTGTCAGTTCGCTTGCCGTAGGTCGGTGGTTTTCTACGGGCATTCGGTTTCCTCCACGATCCCAGAACTGACCGCCTCGAAATTAGTGAAAGATTCTTGAATGGGGCGTAAAACACCATTACTCCACTCCACTCTTACCCTACCTGACATATTATGAGTAGGAAAAAATCTTTACCCAACATGACACTTCAGACAACCCGACCATTTATGACCTAGCAAACAATCCTGACCAAACCGACATTTCGGACAGACTGACCAAATCTGACATTGCAGACAAAACAGACCAAAATAATTCAGTATAATACCAGATTACAAAGATTCAAAGGTAACGGTAGTATCTTCTTTCTATCTATCTATCTTTTTCCTTCTTTCTCTCTATTTATTACATTCTGTTTTTTTTTTCGTCCTTTAATTTTTCATGGTTACTTTCAATGTTTTCCAATGCATTTTGTAATAGATCAGTGTCATGTCAACTTTTGAATGCATTATTATTTGATTTAAAAAATCGAATAAAGCATGACAGAATATCCCGTTTGATGATGGTCTAATTATAATAAAATTGATATTTTGATTTTTATTGATAAATATAGCAAAATTATCTTTTGGATATCGATTTAGATTTTCGCTCAGTTATCATAGCTATTTTGCACAGAAGAAAGGTTTCGGCATCAGTTAAACATAAAACTTTTAAATATTTTTATTATTTATGTTACTGCCAAAAAAGAAATAAAATAAAATAAATAATAACACGTAGTTCGCCCTACTTTGATTCTTCCGACGGTTTTTTGTCCAAAAATAGGATTTTAAAAATATAAAGAAAAATCTGACATATCATTAGGAATGAGACCTAGCAGCCTCCATGCCAAATCTGAACAAATTTACAATGGTGTGTTGTTGGTTATTACCCCTTGGTAAAATTCTTCAAGTCATTTATATTTGATTTATTTCTTTAGAAGAAATGGGCCTTGATTTGGTGAAATATGTTCCTGTTTGATCTGTGTATACTGTAACTGGGTAATCGACATAAAGACCAAACCCGTCTTAGTTCCTATTACTTTTAAAGCAATTTAAAACAAACTTATTCGTGCTTTTATTAAATCTTCTTAATATTGCCTCCGATTCGTATATTTGCTGTACAACTTAAATGCAAGGGAAGATTTATGTTAACGGTAATCACGGTGAAGAACGGATTTCCTCGTGCTTCTGAATGTCAAGGCCATGCGCTTGACCGGAAGTAGAATACTTTATCCCGCTCTTGGAGGCGGAGATTTGCCACCATGGCGCAGATGATTGATTCCAAGTAACACCGAGGGATCATGTTGACTTGATAAAAGGTGATTCTATATTGTTTGTTTAAATTTAGTCAGTCCAAAATCATTATGTAATTGTTGGAAGACAGGATACCAAGATAAACATAGACAAATTCCCAGATCACTTTAGCCCATTTTCTTTGCCTGTATTTCACATCACAACATGATATTAAAGCCTCGGGTTGTGATCAAGAATTTTAGTATGGAATTTTGGGGATGGTTGCCCTTTACAAAGTTTGTAAGGGATGTAATCACACTTAATTAAACTTGTTTTGGGGACAAAATTCATTGTTTAACTTAACACGATTCCCGAGAATGACGCACAATATGATTTCACAAAGATTAACCAATTTAGTTCTTACAGATTTTACATTGTAAAATCTCAGTGTAAGTGCTCTGGTTAAAAGAACAGGATGCGGCGGTGTATTGTCAAAGTTCATACTGGTATTGACAAAGTTAATAAGTTAATGCAGATATAGTCAAAGTTCATGCTAATCAAACCACAGTCGCTTATTTGTTTGATATTTCATTTGTTAGATTCAGCCATTAATTTATGTATACACTTACTTGCAACGAATGAACACCTATGCGCCCGCCCGTTTTATTTTGTTATAGCTTTGTCTATTACGTTATAGAACTGTCATGTGACGGTTTTTCGATTTTTAAGAAATAATGCTTTCAAAAGTTGACTGGTGTTCAAATGTATGTATACATTTTCCGTACAGCACCAAAGGATCCAATTCTTTTTAAATATTTTTAAAATAAGATTAGTTGTGTTTATCAAGTATGGGGACCAGATAGGGCCACATGGCTCGTCTGGCTGTCTAGATATCGTCCACAATTTAAGCTCTTACACATGGTGTAGGTTTTATACCAAAGTCAAATTTGTTTTTGCAGTTTACCATGATATAACATTTAAAATTAAACTTGTTTAAAAGCAGTTTCATTCAATGAAATGACATGAATTGGAGGTAGATGCATGATTGGAACCATCCCCTGCAACAAGTCTCCAAGTCTCTTTGGCAACAAAGCTTAATCAATAAATAACTGATTTATTTTACAAATATATGTATGTATATAATACATATATATATATATATATATATATATATATATATATATATATATATATATATATATATATATACACATAACTGTAGAAATCCCTGCTTTATTGAGGATAAGCATAACGGGTGTGGTTGTGATTTTCCCAAACAAGTACCTGTATTATCTGTACTCAACCAAGTCCTGGCCTGGCGTTTGGCATAAGGAGTAGTATTGACTGGTTTACCAAGTCCCACAATAATGTGACTCAAAGAGTGGTATGCCTGTCTGCTACATACTGACTCAGTGAGCTAGCTATATAATTTAATGTACTTGCTGTGACAGCATAGCATGTTGAAATAAACATATGTCTTTTTACGGACAAGAGAAAAACATCAGAGATACTTTTGCTCATCACCTAAATTTTATTCAACAAAGTTACAACAAACTTTATTCTTTATGCCTATTTCTATTAAGGAATTTCTAATTTACTATTTCTTTGTTAAAAAAAAAATTGGAGAGAGTTTGAAGTGTACCAGAGATTTGCCGACTTTTTTATTTTTATTGAGGTGGGTGGGGTTGTAAAGTAACAAATAGACATACCAGTCCTTGTCACAATCCCAAAAACAAAGTAAAAAACTTTGAAAGCTGATAAAATCATTATACACGTGAACTTCCATCAAGGAAATTAGGTCGGGTGCTCCGGAAGGGTAAGCACCTATTTAAAATAGTTTTTTATCCTTTATAGGTAGTATATCTATATCACTGAAAGAAAAATTATCATTTATTCCAGTGCCTGTCCAAAGTTCAGAGTTTTATATCGCCAGTATAGGAAGTCACTGCATGTAATTTATTTTGTATTGTTATTTCAGTGGGAATCTGTCAGGTACAGAGGGATTATCGAGTTGCACCAGAATGAATTTTGGCATTTGGAAGCGCCTTAGAGAAGGTGATATCTTTTCTAGATTAATCCCAATCATATTAATATGGAACATGTTTTCAGTAGTTCTTGTTCTTCAGATATTGAAATTCCCAACAGAGTTAGACTGAAAATGGAGACAGGATAGAGACAAAAGAAATAGAAACATTTTTAAACAAAAGATCACTTAAGGAGTCAAATTTGTTATTCAGTAATGAATTCGGTAGACTTTCTCCCTGTAGCTACGAAACTTTCGTTTTAACTGTTGTTCGATTTATCAAATTTGGCGGGAGATACTCTTTGGAATCACTGTTACCAGAAGAATGCAGTCGAGTACACCCCTAGTAAAATAATAACCAGAAGAGTTGCGACACATGCTTTTATAAATGCTTTCCGTGAGCTTGGAATAACTTGTGCTACTAACGGCACGAAAAACAGAACACTGATTAATGAAGAGACTCCAACTATTACTCTCTTTACAACACACGGAAACAACGTCGATGGAAAGTCCTTCAAAAACACAACATTTATAAATTGGTCACTCCTTGAAAAAGTTGTAAAATTGTTGTTCACCAACCATTTAAAACTAGAATCAAATGCTTATGCAAAATTTTGGAATCCACTTCCCGTCACTCACCAGTCTGAGGACGGATATCCGGTTCTGAGAACAATGTTCAATACAGCAATGAGGATTTCTCTAACAGACTTTTATATTTATTCCAATAGTGATATTTTGTTTGACACGAGTATACTGGAAACTGTCACCATTTTGAAGCAGTTTTTCGACATCAGCAGAAGACCTATACTTGTAATCGGAAGGCGAACTAATGTCTATCGAATCACATCTAAAGAAGCAGAAAATCATGTTCATCTAAGAAAGGCGTCTGTTGTAAACGGAGAGTTGTTCACTACAGGTGCTGAAGATTATATGATAACAACAAGGTTGTTCCCATGGAAAACCGTTCCTAATCTCGTTGTCGGTCGTTTAGCTTACGATAATTGGTTAGTAGCGCATGCCAGGTGTACTTTGAAAATAGACGTTATCGATGTTACAAATACTCTTCTAGCCGTCCATCACACAACTAAAGCAGGAACATGGGAATCCGCACAAAAACCTAATAGTTGTTACAACACACGATTACTGAAAGAAGGAAACAGGTCTTTGAATTTCCAAGCAGGTCTAACTAGCTGTACGGAATGGATGACCATTCGGAATTTATGTGGAGAGATAGAGGTAGTTCGAAGAGACATATTGCCTGCATCCTGCAAGTGTACACAATAACGTAACATTCAAATATATTCAGTAATAAAATATTTAAAAGTATATTTATATGTGTCACGAGTGACAATTATTATTAATACAAACGTCCAAATTCTGATATTACAGAATTTTGATTTTGTTAAATGGTGGATATTGTCATGTGTAGTGTTATCTGCAATCGCCTTAACCCTCTTATGTTAATAGAGGCATTTCCCGTATCACAGATAGATCGATATATATATATATATATATATATATATATATATATATATATATATATATATATATATATGTATATATATAATCTTCAAAACCAGTATACAAATACATAGGTGGCTAAATCACTTTTAAGATACGAATATATTTTAACAAACGTTTTTTTTTTTTCAATATCGCTGATTTTAAATAATCTATTGTTTTATTTAGTTCAAGTGTAAAATATAAGCGAACCCATTTATTTCTCAACATTTTCAAAATATTTTTTTTTAATTTAGAAAATTCCGGAAGATTCTAGGTTACAAACAAAATTTCCCGTTTCTGGGGTTTGAACTTTTTGTGGCTGTTAACTAAATTTTTGGATGTGACCCACACAATACGGGTCTGTTGAGAGTCCTGACATATAGGATTTACAGAATAATTATTGGATTAAAAACCGATTTTGTTGTAAACATGTGTAGATAACGAACCGGAACAGTCTAACTTCGTTTTAGGTTATGTCCCCCTGGAGGATGAGAAATTTACATGACGTCAACCTCCGGAATCAGGACGTTACACTAGATCATTTCACGTCATCTGAAAACCTCGTTTTTCATAAATCATGGTAGATCTGACATGTGCTGATTTTGAATTTTCATTAAGATAATGCATGCAAAATCAGCTGCATATGATAATTAGTTTTCATGTCCCGATTTTGAATGCATTATTTTAATAAAAATTCAGCATTTGACAGATCGGGAGCTTTCTATTCTAGGAAGTTATGAAGATTTGACTGTCATACATAGACAGTGACTACAATCAAAAATGACAATGGCCAAACTACTGTCTGATTCACGTCTGCCGTAGCACTAGTTTTTTAAGGTTTTAGAAGAGATATCAAAAAATTTTGTAGCATGCCACATACCGTTATGACGTATGCATTTTGTCGTAATTAACTGACACCAAACTAAATGCCATCTTAGTGGAGTATAAAATGCAGAGCTTTTTAAAATGCTTACGGGGTTTAATATGGGAAAACACACAAACACTCATTCCGGAAATACATCGCTGTAATCATGCGAATGTCACCTATGTGAGAAATGTGTATCTCACATGGGCTTGACGTCACAGTTACGTGACAATTACATGACGCCATCCTTTGAGTAAATGACGTCATCTTGCGGGAAAATGACAGCTGGACCTCCAAAATTTAGAAATTTTAAAAGCGTTTCAAATGTTAATACTCAGATTTTATAATAAATAACTTTTTCTTCAAGTTTATACATTTTGTATAGACAAAATTAAGTTCTATCCGATGGTCATATTTATTTTTATATAGAATGTTGAATAACAGAGTTAGATTTTTCAAACATGGCGCCCATGGATATGTAAATCATATTTGAAGCCAAAAATTGACATAAAAATGGAAGAAAAAGAATCCATTATGAGTTTATCCATGTACGATAGGGAAATCTCACCCGAGGGGTTGAATATTTATGTCAGAGACTCGGCAAGCCTCGTCTTTGACTGAAATATTCAACCCCTCGGGTGAGATTTCCCTATCCTACATGGATACTCATAATGGATTCTTATATTCTTGCACCCCAGATAGAAATTTCCATATAAAGAGTGGTGTAAAATATTTCAATCTTGCACACCCTCCTCCCCCCCCCCCTGTACAGGATAGCTTACACGCTCTTTTTTCCCGCTAAGATTTATCAATGAAGTCAGAGGTGTATCGATACTTAAGAACCGCTTTAACCTAAGAATCTGACATATCTTCGCACAAACAAATAAATGGAACAGGTAATACTACAGTTTAAATTTAAAATGTAATTTTAAAAACTTTTTTTAAAATCAATAACAAGTTGATTTCATATTACATTAATTTTATATGGCGTAATGTTATATGAATTATGACGTCACGCTTGTTCCTGTCTTTTGTATTCACAAGCCACTTCCATCATATGTTGAATTTTTATTTTTAATAGAACTTGTATATTTTGTGGTGCAAGAAATAGAATCAATCACTACTGATGGTGTCAGATAGGGAAATCTCACCAGAGTTCTAATATATCTGGCAACCTCGTTCTGGACCAGATATATTAGAACTCTGGTTGAGATTTCCCTATCTGGCACCACAAGTAGTGATCGATTCTTTTAATCTTTACCATCGTGATATATTAGAAAAATGGTTTATATTAACCCCCGGATTTCTTTTTTACAACGTGAGTCAAGAAGTTACCTTGTATCACTAACAACTTTCTTATGGAGGACGTCATTCCGAGATCGGCAGGAAAAACGGTAAGTGATAAATCCTTTTACTTGAACCAGAATATTAATAACTTATAAGTTGTAATGTTTTGGTAACTCTTGATTTTCAACGTATGAATTCACTTTTTATGAATTTGTTGTTTTTGTCAATTTTATTTGCAAATTATTATAAGTAGATGGAAACATTAAATTTCGAAAATGTGCGATTGTACTGTCCTATTTCCTGACTTGGATAAAACCTTTTCGGTATATAAAACGTCTTTTTGTCTTATGATTTTTGTTATCACTAAATAAGATTTCTGATGGACAGTAATAAACATACTACATAATTTATAATACATTTCGGTCTAAGCACTTTTTTCAAAAAAGAAAGAAAAGAGAGGGAAAGAACAAGTGATAATTTCTGCAGCTTAGTAAAGGATATAAAAGGCTCGATACGTCTGATATATACGTCTACCTGATAAATTAGAACTTACTGACATGCTTAATTCCAAATTCGCCCTTTATAGTTTGTAGATTTCATAAAACCAAAATTATAATTGATTTAATAAGGATCAGTAATTTACCACCAGACATCCTAACTTCACCAACATTAAACACAAGGATCACGAGGAACATGCTCACAATAACCATATAATCTTCTCAAGTTGATACATTCATAATCTGTTTTATAATCGAACTCATTTTGGCATTTATTAATTTCTTTGGATTCACTCATTGTTATGAAATCATAATTAGTCGACTGGCCAAAAGCTCCAACTTATGATTTCCAGTGCCTCTAGTTAACCGCTAAGTTTGATTCTAACTAGGGTAGATCCTAGTGTGACAAAGCTCTACAGAAAATGAACATGTCTCTCCATTAATTGTAGATTTTAATAGGTTGAAAAATCTACAGACTATAAAGTAAAAATTACACTACAAGTACGGGAATATTGCGATTTAAGCTGAATGAGAAATGTTGCAATGATTAAGTCCTATCACATACTGATGATTTCCTTCTTGTTTTGTCTGATAATTTTTTCATACGTGAATACAGCTATACTGCATAGCTTGAATGGACAGTTGAATATTCCTTTGTTTCAAATTATAACTGCTTATATAGATTTAAAACTTATTTCATATGACACTTGAGTTATTCCAACGACAGCAGCACCAACAGTTTACATCGTTTATCTAGGTTACGCTTTGCGATCGCGAAATCCGGTTAATATACAGTTACGTTGGCACACTGTGGACGTAGTCATTGATTAGCCGCTGACATTAAAACATCTTATTGAATTAGTAAAATTAAAAAAAATATTTTGTTTTTAGAACATTAAATAAAATATTTAACTCGATCATTAGCGACAGAAATAAGCACACATAAAATTGATGAGCTCTTTACATAGTCTAACTTAGGCGAGATCCTACGAGACTGGTCGTGCGAAACCAGTCTATTACATCACGTCTAATCATACAACAGACGTATACCACACGATCTGACAATGGGTTTTCCAGACCAGTATTTTCGTGTCATTTTTTTCTGTGGTGTAAGAGGTATTTACTTCCTTGCGCATTCTATATTTCCGTCTTTTTAATTCCTTGGAGTTAGGTTATCTTTTTTAAACGTAAGAGCCAATAAAAATTTGTCTTGTATCGCCGCAAGGCAGTGGTTGTCTGGACATCCGGTAAGCGTCAAAATGGCTTCTTGGTTTGGAACGTTGTTGGTTGCAGGTGGAATTTCTGTGGTTATCTTATTTATGAGACGCTATTTTCGACGGAAAAAGAGATTATTTATCAGTTCACGTTTGATGACTGGAAAGACGGTCATTGTCACTGGTGCAAACTGTGGTATTGGAAAAGCAACTGCACAAGAATTGGCTAGGAGGGGAGCTAAAGTCATAATGGCGTGTCGTGATGTAGACAAAGCGAATCAGGCTGTCAAAGATATCAGAAAAGTTACAACAGAGGGAATTCTTGAAGTAAAGAAAGTCGATCTTTTATCTCAAGATTCTGTGCGGAAATTTTGTGAAGAAATCGTAGCCGAAGAGAAAGCTATCCATGTATTAATAAACAATGCGGCGATAATGCGTCCTTTTATGCTAACAGAAGATGGACATGAAGTACACATGGTTGTCAATCATTTTTCAAATTTTCTGCTCACAAATAAGTTGCTTGATTTAATAAAGAAGACAAAAATAGCAGGATAGTGTTTGTATCTTCCAGTCTTCACAAATATGCAAAACTTAACTTAGAAAATTTGAAAGAGAAAAGCTCAAAACCTTATGCAAATAGTAAATTAGCAAATATTTATTTTGCTAAAGAATTAACTGAAAGACTTCGTGGTACAAATGTTGGAGTTCATACCTTGCATCCAGGAATGGTTAACACTGACCTTCCTAGGTATTTATTTCCAAAAATAATTTTACTTTTATTAGCCCCATTTATGCGAATGTTTTTGCAATCGCCACTTGAGGGTTGTCAGACGGTGTTGTATTGTGCAGTTTCCGAAGAATTGGACGGAGTTTCAGGAAAATACTATGGTTATTGTAAGGAAGAGCCATGGCATGAAGTGACACTAAATGAAGACTTGGGAACAAAATTGTGGCAAATAAGTGAAGAAGTAACGGGACTTAACAGAAAGTCATTCTGAGATGCCAGCAGCTTTTTTCCATTCAGTCACGGACTTGCGACATGTTTCCGCTGAGTTATTGACTTGCTTTACATGACTATATTCGAAAACTTGATGTAAAATGTAACTCTTTAAAATACACTAAACATAATCAAAATGTTTACATAGTTTTTATTTGATCTTCTAACCTCCAAAATTAATTTTAAAAAGACATGGTCTCTGTCTTTACCATTTTAAGTCGTCTATAAATATCTTGCGATTCCGTACTAACTTGGATAGTATTGGGAATATTTACAATACATTCTTATCTTTGTACCCTATTGGAAAAATCCGACTTAATTTCTTATGTACCAGATTTTAAGCAGATTTTTAGTTTTCATGCTTGTATATAGGCTTATCGGTACAGTTACCTTTTTTCCATCTTTACATTTAGATTATTTTAATTTCGTAAAAAATATTTTGTCCGTAACCGCCAAACCGGAAGTGAATGTAGCTTATAGTTTGTCTTAATATGATTCCAGCTGATTATCGATGAATAAATAAGCATTTTACAACAAAAGATCTTTATAAGAGACGTCAGCAATGTAGAAAAATATCTCTTGGAGCGAACTATGTCAAGATAATGTAGGTGTATGATTGATTTATTAGTAAATACAAGCTTGAAGCGGGGGTGCCCGAAAATGAGTTAGGTACCTTGTGGTAAATATAGGTAGGGGGGACCGTATACGAAACAAGTGCCTGTGATAATAACCTACCGATAATCAAAATGTCGAATGGTCCTAACGCTCACCAAGAGAATATGCCCATTATCTCCTGAAGCATTTAGACAGTTTTATAAACCAATAGGACTACTTGTATAAAGAATGTTACATCAACAATATCTAAGATCTGTTCTATCCATATTTGAGGTACACGAGATGATTTGTTGAAATTAAAAACTCTTGCCGCGAGTTTTCTCAGAGAATAGCTCTTGTATTTTCGGGGCCGAGTGGTCTAAATCACATTATCTCACGGCCTAGGTTTAAGTCCCACTCATGTGTAAGAAAGTTTGTCAGTTGCCAAATGTTGGTGAATTTTCCGGGCACTCCGTTTCCTACATCATCCCAGAATTGATCGCCTCGCTATAAGTTAAAAGATTTGACCTGGGTGTAAAACACAATGACTCAAGTTAACAAATGTATGTTTATTAATTATGATTCAGTTTTAAACGGTAAAAATATTCCACTCTACGGTATCACCATTAAAAATCAAATGTACGGCGGCACAGAGGTGACACAAAAAATATTTTTATACCGTGTGCTCAAGCAAAAGCTATTGCATGCTTACGAAGTAGCTTTCGTGTGAGCACACAATGGCTTTTGCGTGAGCAAGCGGTCACCTCTGTGTCGATGTACAAACGTCCGATTTGTATAAATTAAATACTAAGCTACGGATTCTACAGGTAAAACATCTAAGGTCTACTTTTTGTTTATTAGTTTAATAGGATTTCTAATAACTTATAGGAATCCTCAATCGTTTCCCTATTAGGGCCTCCCAATCCATTATTTAACTTGCTAGTACTTATCCTTCGAATGCTGCGTCTAGAATATCTTATAAAAGCTAACTACTGTTCAAGCGGTCATTTACATCAGTTAACGTTTTTCCGGGATGCTGTGTACTAAAGAAATCATCGGAAAAAATTAAATTATTTGCTGTTCATTGTTAAATGATTTTCAAAGTCATTAACGCATGGAGAGATGGGTTCATCTGTTGATTAATCTTTTGTCAAGATGAATGTCTATTTAAATGCAAAGACATATAACATTCTTTGTCGGCGGACTTTTTTATGACAGGAAATCGATCGGAGAAGAAATTATATTAACAAGATTGCCCCTTTGATATATATATATATATATATATATATATATATATATATATATATATATATATATATATATATATATACGGAAAATCAAAATCAAAATCGTTAAATACACAAACACATTAAAAACATATTAAATGAAAAATAAATCGTTAATTTTTTTAATCAAACTAACTTTATGCAATAAAAAGCATAGACTGTTAAACTTTGGACAATAGTTAAATGTCATGATATAACACAAAATATAGCAATGAATAAAAGTTCCACTAAACAAGACGAACTTTCGACAAAAATAAAACGTGGCACAAAATTAATGGAATAAAAAGCCACTCGACTGATAAGATTTACCACTGGCTGAGAGAGAACCAATTGTGAGCAGGAAAAAGTCGCCAGCAGTTCTCCTTGTTGAGATATTTTTGTTTTCTCATCTTTAAATCGTCTAGGGTACTGATATCACCATTACTAACATGACACAAGTTACCTTTCGGAGGAGTCGGATTTTTTTTATTACTATTAATTTATCCATGTCTTTTCTGTCTTCAGAATTATTTCAAATGTCTTTAGGCATAAAAGGGGCAGATAACCACCTTTACTTCTTGGATAGTCTGTTAAGTGGTTAACACGATTAAATGAAGCTTGTCAACTCCATCATAAGACAATCATTACATGGTATATACTTTATTTGTCTAGGTTTCTACTTTTGTTATTAACTGTGACCAGTCTATTTGATACAAACTGCCTTTGATAGGTCGGTGCTCTATAATGAACTTTGAACCCATTTCGCTGTAACCACTGTAGATCTACGTACATACTGTTTACTGTCGGTAAAACCATTGTACGTTTAATCTGTATTTAAATTATCAAGATTTGTTGTAAGTCTTATTTATTACTATATAAAAAAAAACAACAGTACAACATGAAGATAAACAATAATCTGCTCTAAACCCAATAAACAGCATAGGGGCTTGTATTTATTGATAATTCCCTTTTTCTGACGAATACCCTCTTTTTGGCCAAAACCCTGGAAGAAATATCTTATTTCTTCCAGGGTTTTGGCCAGAAAGAGGAAGATATTTCTTCCAGGGTTTTGGCCAGAAAGAGGGTATTCGTCAGAAAAAGGGAATTGTCAATAAATACAAGCCCCTGTGATAAACACTAAAACAAATGTATCCTCAAGATGCCTATCTTCAAAACATTTGAGAACATAACTTTTATATTGTTTCAAATATTAAATTTTATAATTTCAGGTTAATTAATCAATTTTTACATTGCACTATTTGCTGTGCATAAAATATATAGAACAAATATTATTTTTCTTAAAAATCTATCATCTTGTTGCAAAAATACTGTTAAAGTTAGAATGTACCACATAGACAGTCGTATGTGTAACTGTTCATAAACTCATCTACTAAATCTGATTAAATATATAGATACACAGTTTTACTGTGTGGTTGACAGAGTTGATAGGTTACTGGGTAGCTCATTTGGAAGCACCTTGTTAGCGTTTGAAAGGTAACAGGTTTAAATCTATTATTTTTCAGGTTGTTTATTCAAACAGACCTCAGCAATAAAACTGATAGTAAGAAAGATGTCTAATGCGAAATACCAGTTTGAAACATTGTCAGTGACACAACCCAAAGAGTTTGTTACTCATGTAGAACTGAACAGACCAAAGAAACTGAATGCTATGAATGTAGCATTTTGGAGGTATGATCTTTTTGGAAAAAAAAACAAAACATATATTAGCTCATTGACCCAAAGCATTGCATTATTGATCTTTTTGCTATAAAATGGAATTATCTATGATTATATATATTTGTGTTTTTGTTGATAATGAGTTGATCAACCTTGTCGAATAAATGTTTATGCAACTTGCTAAATAGATTCAGTATTGCTTGAACATGTATTATATAATACTGTATAATGAGCACTGCATTTAATTTTTCCCTATTTATTTGTTTGTTTGTTGTAAATCATTTGTAATAAACTTGTGAAAAATGAAAAACCATTTATAAAACATTATATAAAACACAGGTTTTGTATAAAATTTGTATTGATATATTCCTGAAATAGCTTATTCCACAGACTGATATTTAGATTTTTTTAAGAAACTATTTTGACAGTGTAGAACAATTATTATGTTTACATGTCTGCTAACACTGGCCAGTTTTTGTTTATTTACAGAGAATGTAGGGAATGTTTTGAGCAGTTAGCTGTTGATACAGATTGTAGAGTTGTTGTCCTGTCTGGCTCTGGTAGAGTGTTTACTGCAGGTATATAATGTACAAGATCTAAAATCATGTATAGGGTAAGGTGCTTTGGGCTTAAAACTAACACAGTTTTACTTTTACTATATGATATTTTACAAAACTTTACCCTTACCACAGTCCATACTAATAAGCCCAAATTTAATTCAGTGTTCAGTGTTCATATTTGTTCTATTCCTTATTTCATTTTATTTTTCTTTGTCACAGTATCAATAAATGTAAAGTAATTGATGTCAAAAACAATTTATACAACCTGGTTTAAATGCTTGAAAACACTGTTGTCCTACCCAAAATGTGAGCATAGGTTTCCAATACAGTATATTTACATGTGTTTTGATGATTCTGAATCAAGTGTGTCGTTCTTCTGATGTATCTTAGTTAGTTTCTATGATAGATGTTTGTTTCATTTTGCATTATTATTATTCACCTTTTTATGCTGTTAAAAACTTAACAGTATTGATTATCTGTCCCTTTCCAATAATGGGGTCAACATTAATTTTTAAGTTCTGTTCCTTTTTCCGACTCTTCTCTTCCAATTAAACTATCAGAAGTTTACAAAACATGCTAGAAAGGATTTTTACAAAAATCTTCAAATAGAAGTTTACTAAATTAGGTGAAACTATCATCCACAACATAAATGTGTATGTGTTGAACATTTTCGTTGCTCCTAAAAAATATTCACTGTTGGAGGAAAATAATTCATTAAATTTTGTTGTTTATTTTTAGGTTTAGATTTAACAGATATGGGAGATGTTGTAAGTTTACACTCTTCAGATGAAGATATTGCCAGGAAAGGTGTACAATTAAAACAAAAAATCCAGGAATACCAAGAATCATTTACAAGCATAGAAAAGGTAATTGGTCTTATTGATTTAATTGGGCTTACTGTAATATTTATTTTTTATGTTTAGTAGAAATAAAAATGGTCGATCAATTTTTTAAATAGATTAATTGTTCATACAATCAATTAATCATTTAAAAAATTGGAAATTCATTACATTCCTAACTTTTTTTTTTTTTTTTGCCTCACTAGTGTAGCATACATGTCAACAAGACATAAATATAGTACCAGTCTGGACTTCAATAGCGTAATTGCCATTATTTATGTCTGTGTATCAGCAGACATCTTGTTGTTACTCAAGACAGATTTTTTCAGAGGTATCTCCTCCTACGTTTCATATTCGATCAGGCTGAAATTTTGTCAGCTGGTAGGGATTGACCATTGGGAGGTCACTTCCTCACCATTTTTCGGAATTCGAAAGGACTTTGGAGAAATCCAGTTAAAACCACGAAATTCCAGAGAGTTCTTTCTTTCTTGGAATTTCCTCCGCCATTTGGAGCACCACTTTAGAGAGCTGATATGCAGACATATAATTGCTCGCAATTCTACATTCTAGTTAAGCATTGAAATGTTAATAAGCATGATAATATTCACTTGTGATTAATCACAAGTTTGACATTGAAGCTCTTGTGATATCTCAGTGACTGATGAGTGATCTAAGGTGCACATTTACAGCTCACAGCACCAGCGACATTTAAAACGTTTAAAATTGCTGACAGAACCTTTCACTGCCTAGGCCAAATCCTAGTGTAAGAAAATTTGTAAGTTAGTTTACCAGAGGCTGTGGTTTTCTTCATGTACTTTTCTTCCACCATTTCTAAACTGACCCCCTGAATTTTATAACATGTATAAGAATCTTGACTGGAGAGTAAAACTCCCATTACCCTGTTCCACTCCTTCCCCCCCCCCCCCCCCCCTCAATACTCTTCAAGCTGATTGAGCCATGCTATGATTGAGTAATATTAATGAATAAGAGTGATATGATTAAATTGTCATTAATAGTAAAAATTTAATCGTCTTAAATTCTGCAGTCTGTTTTAAGAAATGATTTAATGTACCATAATCACACAAAGATGTGATATTAGATATTTGTTATTTAAATACATGATGGTTCATCAATGATTCCTTGTGTTACAAATACAAATACAAAAACTAGGCTTGTCTTGTACTCTACTTTTACTTAGGCTGCTCATGGCATTTGTAGAAATTAACAGTCTACAAAATATCATCAGTTCTAAAAAAAAAACTTGGGGGATTTTTGTGATAAAGTTGAAAGAAGAAAACAACAATTTGACGTACTAGTATTTGATTTGTACTTTATTTGCATAAATCATGAGATTGGGGCTCAAAATAGGTAAACTATAAAAACTGCCCATAAATGATTGAAAATCTTCTCTGGTTAGCATGTACATGTAGTAGCTTGTCTTGAATTACAAAGCTAAAAAACATGAAACTCAATGTATAACATCAGCTTGTTTAGTTCTTGCTAATTTTTAAAGCTGGTTGACTTAGGCCTACATTCAAGGTCACAGTGACTTGAAATATGAAAACTTTTAACATCTTTTTGTCATAAATCAAAAGACCAGGAAGTATGAAATGTCATATATTGCATCATTGCTTCGAGCTTTATCAAGTTTGGGAACTGGAATTGGGTATAATACTGTTTACATATATTTACAGTGTCCTAAGCCAGTAATAGCAGCAGTTCACAGTGCCTGTGTTGGAGGTGGTGTAGACA
>CM056595.1:3778826-3985792 GCA_029721355.1 Tegillarca granosa
AAAAAGGATTTGATCATGTGGTAAGTGTATAATAGGGATCACTCTGTAAAAGAAGGATAAGATCATGTGGTAAGTGTATAATGGGGAACGCTCTGTGAAAGAAGGATTAGATCATGTGGTAAGTGTATAATAGGGATCACTCTGTAAAAGAAGGATTGGATCATGTGGTAAGTGTATAATAGGGATCACTCTGTAAAAGAAGGATTAGATCATGTGGTAAGTGTATAATAGGGATCACTCTGTAAAAGAAGGATTAGATCATGTGGTAAGTGTATAATTGGGATCACTCTGTAAAAGAAGGATTAGATCATGTGGTAAGTGTATAATGGGGATCACTCTGTAAAAGAAGGATTAGATCAGGTGGTAAGTGTATAATAGGGATCACTCTGTAAAAGAAGGATTAGATCATGTGGTAAGTGAATAATAGGGAATGCTCTGTGAAAGAAGGATTTGATCATGTGGTAAGTGTACAATAGGGATTCTTCTGTGAAAGAAGAATTGGACCGTGTGGTAAGTGTAAATTGGGGATCGCTCTGTGAAAGAAGGATTGGACATGTGTTAGTGTACAATAGGGATCATGTGATGATATATAGTAAAAATTACTCTGTTAAAAAGGGTTTATACTGTTGATTCAGTATATGGTTATACCATACTTCTTAAGGAAGGAATAGGCCATGTGATAATGATGATAATTAAGGTGTATACTGGTAATAGAAATTAAAAGCAGATTATGATTAGTATGGTAAGGTTGACCTGATTTTTACAAAAAAAAAAAATTACCGTAATAAAAATAAATAAATACATGTAAATAAAATAAAAAAAGCCATTATGGTGTATTTGTTTGCCAAATTTTTAAAATCTCTCAAACTACTGAAAAGTGAATCACAAAACTATTGCAGATTATTTTTCAACCTATTTTGTTGAGAAAAAGAAAAAAAAGTATTCAGGAGTTTTAACATACATGTATATAACAGGTCTTTATCATTTTTCATTGACCTGCCTTTGGGTTATTTTTAAACCACATTGTTATAATTGTTTTGTAAAACAGCTTTGCAAATTGGAACCAAATTTGGTATAAAAGATCCTTGTCTGATGGTGATTTATATACCCGTTAATATACAACATGTCCATCTGAAATCAAACATGGGAGTCTTTATCATAAATAGTTAACACCAATAACATGGCAGACTTTATCATAAATAGTTAACACCAATAACATGGCAGACTTTATCATAAATAGTTAACACCAATAAGTTGCATGTACTGGTTTATTATTGTTCAGATTTTGTTCAAATTTTAAAGAGTT
Source organism: Tegillarca granosa (assembly GCA_029721355.1). NCBI lineage: Eukaryota > Metazoa > Mollusca > Bivalvia > Arcoida > Arcidae > Tegillarca > Tegillarca granosa. The sequence continues at coordinate 3,780,133 of CM056595.1, forward strand.
TTTATTTATTAGATATAAAGTATTGTACATGTATATAATAAACAGGTTATTGACTTAGTATGGTAAAATGTTCCTCCAAAGCTTGGTTCATAGCAGTGCAAGTCCACAGTCAGTCATATTTCACTAAGCACTTGCCTATAAATATATGACTACAATGTGCTATAATCTAATCTCAATGTAATGTCATGAATAAATTACCAAGTTGTTTAGTATAAGGATATCCATAATTATTATGTTATCTTAATTGAAAATAAAAAATATTCAGTTATTACAATTATAAGTTAAAGGTAGAATTATAAGTGATAAATGAACTGAAGAAATGACAAGTATATATACATGTACATGAGTGTTATTTTATACCAAACTGCAGGATGGTTGCATGTATTTATTAAGTTGTTATTTTATTTCTTTTTTCAGGCACAGTGGAATCAAATGATGTTACAAAGTGAGGATGTTATGAAGGCTGCTATGGCTGCTATAGAAAAGAAAGAAGCAAAATTCTCAAAATTATAACACGGAGCATATTTATTGACATTTTATAAGTAGTAATCATTTACAATGAAGTCTGTGTGTATAGACTGTCTCAGGAATCAAAATATTATCATCATTGTTGCTTTTATAATCAGAGGTTGAATAAAGTTTGAATTTTATAACAGCGACATCAGTACTAATATCACTTCTGTAGTTCAGATTAAAATACATGTGTAACTTTTTATCCATAAGTTAAAGCACTGTAAAACAGTGACAGTAGTATCTATTTTTTAAATTAAAGTACAAGTGTATTGTCCGTTTCTGAAATTTTATGCAGAGTTTTGTACTCACAGAATGCAGTTGATCTACAGTATCCATTAAAAATGGTTTTAAAAAACCTGACAGTGATTTAATGTCGTTTTTTTAAGCTGTGAAGTAAGATTTTTCAGAAAGTTTTAATAAATTGTCTTTCTGAATATAGTTGACTGATTGTTCCAGAGTTTCTGTTGGGTTCATTACAATTTGTCAGTAAATCTTTCTATCAGCTCTGTGTCTGCTCAATACATGTATAATAATAATAATTAAAAAAAAAAAAAAAACACCTCAAAAATGGAATTATGCAGATTGTACATTTGGGATTCATTTTCAATTCTAGTTATATGTATCAAAATCATGAATGCTTCATTATGTAGGGTAAAATCTTGAATTTTCAGGTTATTACTGTCAAAAATGATAACACTTGTCTATTGTTTAATGAATAATAGATATTGAACTCTTGAATAATAATAGTAATTAATATTTTATTGTAATATCCAGTCATCAATTTAAATACATTATTACATGTATATATTTAAAATGTTGTGATTACATAAATTATGAACATGTGTTTGTTTACATGTCATTTGTTATAATATATTGTTAAATACATAAAGATATTCATAAAAGACATATTGATGTTTGTTTTTCATCTTTATATCGGGTTTTACTTATAGATTTTTCATTGGTATAGAACTTTGATCATTTACTTAAGGAATAACTTGTGTCTTTAACAAATTATATAATCAAAACATGAAAAACGATGTGCACAATTCATAAACTCGGATAGGTTATGATTCAATAAACCTGTTAAAAATACAAGTTATTCCTTATAAATTAATTTTAAACACTTAAACTAAAACATAGAACATTGTTTTTCTTGATTTTTTTATAATTGAAATAAAATTTCCTCCATGTTGGAATTGTCATCAACAAACGATTTTGGCCAGTGAAATGGAACAAGATATAAGCCACGTCCTTCATGTTTAGCGTTGCTGTGTTTGTAAAACATGAGTTTACGTTAATTTTGTATTGCAGTATGATATAACTGAATTTAGAAATTGAATTATAAAATCTCAACAACCTAAACCATGGTATGTTATTGACTTTAACAACTTTTTAACTTCTTCAGAAGAACCAGTAAGCCAAATACAGTGGATCTTTAAAGGGATTTTAATTAGTTGAAAACCTTTCAAGTTTGCTCAAAGTTTGTCAATCTTGACATTTAAAAGTAAAATCTTTCAACTCTTCTTGTCATAAACTTGTAGGTCTAGAAATTTTAATCTTCACATAAGTCAGACCAATAAAATAGTGAAGTTGGTTGAGCTTTACATTTTTCAGGTTTCACTTACCTTCAGCAGTAAATGCCTTAAAAGCTGGTTTTCAAAGGACCTAGAAGCATGAATAAACAGCATAACTACAGTAACCATTGGCTTGTATTTTTGTCCCCCGCCGCAACGCGGAGCGGGGACATAGAAATGCCGGGCGTCCGTCCGTCCGTGTGTCCGTGCGTCCATGTTTCCGTCCGTCACACTTTTTTGTAAGCGCTCTCATGCCTACAAATTTTGACAGATTTTCATTAAATTTATACCAAATGTTTATACCACTATTACCTTGGTCAAGTTCGAAAATCAGCATTGGTCGATACTTTTTGTTGGAGTTATGGGACTTTGACCACAATAATGACTCTGTTTTATCCAAAAATTGACCTTGTAAGCGCTCTCATGCCTACAAATTTTGACGGATTTTCATTAAATTTATATGAAATGTTTATACCACTAATACCTTGGTCAAGTTCCTAAATCAGCATTGGTCGATACTTTTTGTTGGAGTTATGGGACTTTGACCACAATAATGACTCTGTTTTATCCAAAAATTGACCTTGTAAGCGCTCTCATGCCTACAAATTTTGACGGATTTTCACTAAATTTATACCAAATGTTTATACCACTAATACCTTGGTCAAGTTCCTAAATCAGCATTGGTCGATACTTTTTGTTGGAGTTATGGGACTTTGACCACAATAATTACTTCATTATATCAAAAATTGACTTTGAAAGTGCTTTCATGCCTACAATCAGGCAACTCATTTTCATGGGAACAATCTTGACCAGATATTGACAACAGATGACGAGGCATCATCTTGTGTTTTTCCTGTCCCCTATTCTGACCATTTTCTTACATGTATATCTCTGCAATAAGGTATGTGATTTTATACAGTATGTAAACCAGAGTATGAAACTTGAATATGATTTTTAAACAAAAACTGTACAGTGATATTGTCTCGTACATTTTAGATAAACTTATATATGTTAATAGGTATTTGTTTGATTTTAGATTGTAGTATTTTGGATATATTTGCGACAGGAAAAATAGAAGAAAAAAAATGGGTGGTGGGGGTAAAAAAATGTTCCTCCCAACCTCCCCACACATTTAATTCTGGAACAGCCCTGAATGTTTGAAAATATTGCAATTTCATATACAGTATACTAGTATACTGCTTGACCAGCGGGGGACCCAGGAATTCTATTCTTGTATACATGGACATATATTTTTTAATTTTATTAATGATTGACAGGTGGCAAAGCAGGTCTTGTAATGACTTGGCAATCTGTCTGGATTTAGGGTACGGTGCAATTTGTAGATATTACTGCATTGGTTTCTTAAAATGAATGTTAACCTTTTACAACATTCTGCACAGATTGGTATGAATTTTTCACTGAATGTCATTTTGTCCAGTTTGCAGCACATAGAATAGTTTTTAACTCACCTGACCGAACTTATGGCATAGCGCGGCATGTGTATGTGCATTCGTGCGTGCATGTGTGTGCAACGTTAACACCTATTTTAGACTTCTCCTCCAAAACTGTTGGACAGATTTCAATGATACTTGGTCAGAAGCATATATGGGCCGGTGCAATTCAGGTTTGTTCATGGTGTTGCCATGGCTACCAAAACTAGGTCAAGGTGACCTAGATATACATCTTCAATAAAACCAGAGAAGTTAAATTGGTGTTATGATGGTTTCTTTTGATAAATTTTGTTCTGGTCAAAATTATCTTCATCATTTTCCTATTTTATAAATAAAAACTTTTACTTGTTTGATCAACCAACAATCTAAAAAAACAACCTTCCAAGCTATGATCATATTACTTTTTATTTTTTTCTTGAACAGACAGTCAAGAAGTGAATAATTTCTTAAGAAACCAAACATTATCAAATGATTACTAAAATCATTATTAAAATACTGTTTGCACGGACAATTTAAGCTATTGTACTTATCATTTTTAAATTTTTTTGATATTCGTTATTTATTTTTTTTTTTCAAATTTCGCTAAGAGAATTTTTGTAAAAATTGTCTTAATTGAATTTGTTTTATCGGCATTAACTAGTTTATTGCTAACATGTAACCGAGATTTACGAAATAGGTGCGCCTAAGACAAGAAGAAGTTACAACCGATGGACGCTGTAAAAGAAGGGACAATAGCAAAAGCAGCAATAACAAACGAAGAATGAGTAGATCTGTAACTGCAATGTTTTATGATCAGTTAAATTATAGCCAAAAATCATTTGGATGTAAAGGATGTGAATTAACTTTGAAAAGAAACAGACTTTGTTTCACTGATTTGTTATTCTGTAGCTTAAGCACGTGCATTCTCGCGCTAGTTTTTAAATTAGCAGGTGACCATCTGAATGTATCATGGACTTGGTTTCCAATGTTCAACATAATGAATTCGAAGGTATATTTTCTTCAATATCAGAATTTTTGTATCTGGAAAAAAAATACAAGAATCGACAATGGTTCGGTTGTCAAACCCAGTCTGTCACATTCCCCCCTTCCTTAGTCCTGAAAATCATGAAACTTAAACGGCTTTGCTATATGGATATGTGCATTTACGCCCGTTACGGTGGATTGTTATGTCTTGTCATATTGGCGATTTGGTGCCATAGTGTGGACTTTCTTCCCATACCTTTGACTGTTAACGAGTTGCATACCATGTGCCTAAAATCAACAAAAAGAAACACTGTATGAAGACAGTGTACCAGTTCATTAAGTCAAAATTTTTAAAGGCCCAATACAGGATCTTTATATACCTGTTTTACTGTATACTGTATACTTTTGATATACCAAATATAGCATCCCTTTAGATAAATTAATAAATTACGGAGTTATATTCTCTTGATGTATTAAAAAATGGAAGTTATTTTCATACAATGCTAATGACAATTGAACAGTGTTGTGTTAAGAAAAATTGGTCAGTAAGTTGACAGTAACCTACCATTAGTGTACCCATGCAGTCATGCATTATGGTTTGGGTAGCTCAATTGGCAGTAAACTTGTTATAGTTTTGACCCCTGGTCCAATCCTGCATTTTTCCATTCTGTTACAGTTTGTCAAATTTTTTCCTCCGCCTTTTAAGCCGGTCAACAAAGGCTTTTAAATATGCTAGAAATCTAACTGAGAACAAACCCCTGAGAACGGTTATATCTGCAATCTCATATGAATGTTTGTTATTATTATTGCTTTTTTATTTTCAGGAAATTCATTTAGAATTAGTGACAAGTGGTATCATTTTTTGTGTGAATATTGTTATCATACTGCATAATAAAACACATTCTGGTAAGTTTAAAATAGAAATTGAGATATTTGAATACATGTAATTGAGATATTTGAATACATGTAATTGAGATACATGTACATGTATTTAAATCTTGAATCAGGATTGTGTTTATGGAAACTTAAAACCAGAGTCACATTTGTCCTTAAAGGTTTGTCTCTTTTTTTCAATTTGAAAAACCTATTGTAATTATCTTTAGATTGTTACTTATACATAATATTTAAGGTCTAGTATTGTATGCTTATTGAAAATGATTTTTGAAACAATTAAAAGGGTCCATGTACAACTTTTCCATTTGGAAGGCCCCATTGCCAGTAATTTTGTAAATTACAAACTACTTGTCCTAAGGTTGCTACATCTAATATGTCCGAGGTCAGCATATTTCACATTTTTTAGAAATGGTTTTTAAATTATTTTTAGGAACCCCTCTAAAGTTTCTCTATTTGGATTCCCAAAGCCAAGATTTTTGCAAATGAAATGCTTCTGATCATAGAAATACCACATCTTAAATATCTAAGCTCTAGTTAAAGTATGTCCATCTTTTTAAACTATCTGTAAAGAATTGAACAAATTGAACACATTAATAAGTTCATGTCACATGTTGACTGAATCAATACTTGTCACTTGAATGTGTTTTTTCATTCTTCTTTGTATGGCTTTTTATCATTGAATTGTGTCATATTCTTAGTTATGCTGGTTGTTGCCAGATACAAGTTCTATAGTCACATATTTCCAACTATTTTGCATCTTGTTTCATTGCTTCTGTATTTATTATAATTGTTGTATATCCATTTATTTTGAATGACATTACAGAAGTTCTGATGGTGATAGCATCCGTGGGAATAAGTATAAAAACAATCAGTGGTCTCGGTGGAGAATCCACAGAATTTTTTAGTATAAACCAGATAAATGATGTAGTTATAATAGAGGCTGTATCAATGGTAATTATAATATTATCACAAAATATAAACCTTATCTCCTTCACTGGAACTAGTTTATCTGTGACTTTGCACATACATCAATTACATATATCACACAAGATAGAAAAAACAAATACACATCCATCATACATCGATTACACATGGCATGCTGAAAGATATTACAAACAAGGCACTGATGAAAATTATCATGTTTTAACATGCTTTTTGATGACTAAATGCAAATGATGACAAATGATAAATAAAAATAAAACACAGACGAGATCTAGACTGTACATCTTATCTGTAATGGTGCATAAGTCCTTTAATCCTCCTTGTTCTGCTTGATTTTTATGCCCAAGTCAAGAAATTTTTATTTATTTTGAGACAGTCAGTTCTGGGATGGTGAAAGAACGAGTGCCAAAGAAAACCATCAATGTGCGGCAAGCAAACTGACAAAAAAACTTTTTAACACTAGGATCTGCTTGAGTTCTCAGTGTTCTGTAATTATGTGTCTGTAGAAATTTTTCTGCATTGAATCTGTATTTCAAGTTTTTTTTAATTTTTTGTCTATCATTTAAAAGAATTGCCAAAGTCAGTTTTAAATAAAGCAACACCAACAATGACCAAATGACAGCAATGTTTAACAGTTTAAGATAATGACAACTCCTGAAAAAGCTCATTAAAACATGTTACAACAAAACACCTATAAAAGAATTATGGACTGTTGATGGACATAGTTATAAGAATAATAGAACACTGGATGGCAAGGTGTGTATTACATGTCAGTCCAAGACCTATTACCATGTTAATTAAATTTTATACGTAAACTTACAAAATTACTATTTTTAGGCAAAACACTTAAAATTTATTTTAACTCGTACAGAATTTGATACCGTTTTATTATACATTATTTGTTTAATGATTTATCTATAATTTTTAATTGTAGCAGAGTGTTGTATGTTATTTAGCAATAGTACTGAATGATAGGGAAGCAAATGAACAAAAAATATATCCACTCTATAAGGTGAGTTATAATAAAAATTATTCCTGACACTGTGATAACAGTGATAAAGAGTATCAATATGAAGAGTGATTTTTTTTTTTTTTTTTTTTTTGTATACCTTTATTGGTAGGATATAGCTTATATAGGGCAAAAAAAAAAGGGGGGGGGGGAGGTGTGGTCACTTGTATTGCCACTCTTTCTATAATCAAGTGTAGAAATGTGTTTGAGGTTCAAGTAATGATTGTCACTTTTATCGAGGCAGTCAGGTTTTTGACAGTGAAGGAAACTGAAGTACTTGGAGAAAACTGCATACTTTAAAGTAGCAAATTGACAAACTTCTTCACATTTGGATCTACCATTGAACCTGCATGTAAGTCGTAGAGGCACTATGATCCATATGCACACACTTTAGACCACTTGAGCATAGAGATCCTCTTTCTGTAATTAAGAAGTCACAGTTTGAGTGATCATTATAAAAAGCATAAAATTAAGTGGCATCTTATCATATTTGACTTCTCTTTACACCTTTATGGTTTTATTGGCAAACTGATTACTAAAACTATTTAAACATTTTTGACCATGAATATTTAAGCAACTGTGTCTATAGAATTTTTTTGGTGATGAATCTGTAATTCAAGTTTTTATTTTCTGTTTATCATCTAAAAGAAATGTAAAAGTCAGTTTCAAATAAAGCAACACCAACAACGACCAAATGACAGCAATGTTTAACACTTTAAGATACTAAAAACTTAGATAAGAGATCATCAAAACATGTTACAATAAAACACCTATAAAAGGATTGTTGATGGACACAGTATAATGAATGATAGTACACTGGATGGCAAGATGTGTATTACATGTTGATCCAATACCTGTTACCTTGCTTAATTTTTGTTTTATATGTAAACTTTCAAAAATTTACTATTTTAAGGCAAAACACACAAGGTTTATCTAAACTCATATTGAACTTTATACAGTTTTTGTTGAGCATGACATTGCCATACAGTGAGACTTAGGTATTACTTCTCTGGTGCCGTCGTTGTAGGCAGGTGTGTCAAAATGTGAAAGTTTATGTTAAAGTCCATATCTCTTTAACTAATACTGTTATTTCAATTAAATTTGCAACCCAGTTTAATTATGATAACATGAGTATATAAGCTGATGATTCAACTGTTTTGGGGGTAAAAACGTGCTTTTGACCATGAATATTTAATTTCTATAGCTATACAAATACTCTTAATGATCTAACTAAGAACAATGTAATGATACAATGTTGCAATATTTCTGTTTGATTTCAGACTATGAAGCCATCACTGACAGTTCTGCAGGATATTTACAGAAATGTTCAAATGGTTTTACCACAAACAACAGAGTCCTAGCTGACATAAAATTATATTAGTGCATTTATATAGGAAAATACATGTTTTATACCAAATTACTGTAATTTATTTGCAATATTGTATCCATATTTGTAAGTGACAGTGTTTATAATTATCAGACTCTTGGTCTGTATACATGCCCATTGATGTATCTTTCTGTCAGGCTGATGTGCATGTCTGTTTACATGTGTATGCATGCCCCTTAAAATGTATCTGTGTCTGGCTGTTTATATGTGAGTATATAGGTACATGTATGTATGTATGTATGTAATACTATGTCCTTTAAACTGTATCTTTCTGGATTTTTAAAAACAGTTTATGATTTTTAAAAACAGTTTATATGAGTTTTTACTATTTTATATATTTTTTAATTAAAATTTATAGAGAACAGACTTCAAATGTTGTTGTTATTTTTGTAATTATTTTAGAAGCAGAAACAAAAATGTGTTTGTATGTCGCCTGTATAACATGGCATCACTGATACAACACAAAATTATGAGAAAAGGTCCAGCTAAACAAAACCCTTAAAACAAAAGAGAATTGAATTATTGTTAAAGAATGCAGTTAATTCTACATTCATATCTGTACATTGTTTCATTGAACAGAATTTATCATTCTGACATAATTAATGAACTTATCCAGAAACAACTAATCAATTGGACTACACTATCCAAGAAACTTGCCACAATTGAAGGAGTGGAGTGGAGTAATGGTCAAGAATCTTTCACTTACATGTATGAGGCGTCAGTTCTGGGATAATAGTAAAACTGGAGTGCCCAGGGAAAACCACTGACCTTCACCAAGCGAACTGACAAACTTTCTCACACTAGGATCTGTCCCGAGTGGGTTTCGAACCCAGGCGGTGAGAGGCCCTGTGATCCATAAGGGTGCAATTCAGACCACTCGGCCATTGAGGCCCGCCACAATTGAAGAGAACACACATCAATCACACTGAGGAAACTTTTTTTTTTTTTTATTAAAAAGGACCAGAATGTTTCAAAACAAAGCACAGACAAGTTTCTTCAATATCTGATCAATACGACTGAAGTTATTATTCAGAAACCACTATAACCACCTCTTACCCACCCACTCACTAACAATCAGCAACCAAAGTTCTGCAATCAAAGTACCAGGTTTCTAAACAAAACTTGTTGAAAGACATGTTTCTTGTGTAACAGTATTAGTGCAAAACAAAGGATTTTAAATGTGCTAGATTTATTTTCATATTAATTGTTATTTCTTGATTTTAATATTTTCTGATTTTCTCATGCTTCATTTTCACATTCAGCACTGCATGCTCGTAGTAGCCTTTTTCACTAGGCACATGTCCTAGACACTGAAAATGTGATTTTACCATGTCTAAACAATTCGTATTTACTATCATAGATGATCTTTTAACATTGTCAACATTTTGTATTTCATATTTTCCTCTGCTTTCATTGTTCCTAGATGGTGCCTCTACTTTTCCTCACAATATCAATACTTCATCCTACAGAGCCTTTGTTGATGCACTGTACATATCAATAGATTGTAATAAGGTCTTTCTCATTTTTAAAACGAGGATGTTTTTCACCTGTGTCAACTGTCAGTGGTCTATTTCAAGTAGAATAGTGTGATCTGGATAAAATCACCTCGGCTTGTCATTAGATTTACACCTTTGACAGGTAAACCAGTAGTCTATGTGACATCAGGTAAAATGGAATCATATGTACTTAGAATCTTTAACTCCTCTTTTTGTTCTCCCTTCATATGCTTCATCGCATTCAACAGATACATGTTACCTGAAATATAACAAAATAAACATTAAAACAAACTGACAGAAAATTACCATAGTGATTATAAATGAGAATTGAGAGAAAAACAGCATAGTTTTTCACACATCTGATTCATTTAGAATCTGACCCAGAGGTCTAAAGCACATGCTTGTAAATTACAGATCTCACTGCCTGGGTTGGAATACCACAAGGGCAGATCCTAGTGGACAAAATTTGCCAGTTCACTTGCAGAAGGTCAATGGTTTTCTCTGGGTATTCTGGTTTCCTTCTATCCCAAAAATGTGAAAAAATATTGCCTTGGGTGTTAAACACCATTACTCTAGTCCACTAAACTCCACTCATTCAAAATCTACAGCTAATAACTTTAATGTTAAGTCAATCAAAAAACATTTGACCCATTGCATCTACAGTGGCACAAAGTTTGAGAAATCAGCTATGAAAATATTATTTCTGAAAATGAGAGCAGTTTTTTAGATATACATGTATTTCATTTTGTCATTTCATGATATGTAAACGATAGTAGAAAGGCCAGCTGTTCATGGCATATTGACATGTCATTAGGAACATATGTTATACAAGTATTTTAAACAAAGCACAAGGGACACAAATCCACTCAAAATGGAAATGTTGATTAATATTTGCAACTCTATGCACATGATATATTCGAATGACATGTGAGAGAAATGGAATTATTATAAGTATAATAAAGAAATTTGATAGAAATGAAGGATTAAAACTTTACACAAGACAATTTAGATTACAGAATGTGAAGGAGTAGATGTTACTATACTTGATATTAAGTTAAGGTGAAATTTTGTTGTTAAAGAGTGACAAAGCAAATTGAAGAAAACAAAAGGCAATTACTGTAAACATGCAAGTGCAAATTACGAAACATACACTTCTGAAATATTACCATTCTGTATCCATGATTCAAGTGCCATGATATATGTTACAAGTAAAGCTTAAGGCATTATGTGCCATGTAAAATAGACAAATAGCTCTGTTGCTACAGAAACCTTGGTTATAAAACACTAACTAAACAGAGATATAAAGTTATGTAAGAATTTAATTCATGAATAAAGTTAAAAGTGCTGACAAGGCAAGCATCAGATACAAGTGTACAGGCAGATATCTATATCCCTTCTAACATTTGAATATACTAAGTAAAGGAAATTACTGGCAAAGTGTATCAAAGGAAAACCAACTTGGTTCAAACAGTACTAAGGAACATAATGACTTGTGGTATAATAAACTGTCAGACATTGTATCTATGTTATGTGGTGAAGTAACCATAGTAACCAACCTGGTCTTAACAGTACATGTACTAAGGAACATAATCTTGTGGTATAATAGACAGTGGAAAACTGATCTATGTTATGTTATAAAGTAACCATGGTAACCAACCTGGTCCTAATAGTACTAAGAAACATAATGACTTGTAGTATAATAAACATTTAGACATTTTAACCATTATGTGGTTAAGTAACCATAGTAACCAACCTGGTCCTAACAGTACTAAGAAACATAATGACTTGTAGTATAATAAACATTTAGACATTTTATCCATTATGTGGTTAAGTAACCATAGTAACCAACCTGGTCCTAACAGTACTAAGGAACATAATGACTTGTGGTATAATAGACAGTCAGACATTGTATCCATGTCATGTGGTGGAATAAAATGGTAAAGCGGCCACCATGATGATCTGATATCCCAGATTGTTTTTACAGTGTCCACCATGTCAGCCCTGAAAATAAATATTGAAAAAGAGGTATGTTTATTTCTTAAACAAGAGGTTCCTTGGCTTGAAAATCTCACTGAGGAAATCTTACTTGAAATAAATAAATCTCAAAGGCTGGCTAAGTTATTACTGAAAGTGAAGTGTGATTTTTTCTCATACAGGTAACACATGTAATGAAGACATAAACTTTAAAACAATTTGCAAGAATATTTGCTTTAGTCAGTGCTTATGTAATCAAAGAAAATATCTGGTATTTTATTCACACTTTAATCACAATCAATGATCATATGAAAAGGCATTTTACCACATTTGTTTCATAATATAAATTGATTGATATATATATATATTATGTTTCAGATTTTACAAAAAGCCCAGTCATCAAAATGACACCTAAATGTCATTTAAAAGTTCAAACCAAGCTACTGGGGCTATGTTAATGCTTAAAATGCATTCAGAATTTATAAAACTGCAAAAGATGGCATGTTTTAACTTCATTGTTCAAGAAAATTTTATATTTATTTTGGAATTCAAAACTGTCATTACAATATTCATATGTTAGTCATTTAATTATCACAATTTCCACATGCAAGTCAGTCATTTAGTCACTAAAATATTCACATGTCAGTCAGTCATCTAGTCAATTTTCAAATCTAAGTCAGTCATTTAGTCACTACAATATTCACATGTCAGTCAGTCATTTAGTCACTACAATATTCACATGTCAGTCAGTCATTTAGTCACTACCATATTCACATGTCAGTCAGTCATCTTGTCACTACAATTCCACATGTCAGTCAGTCATTTAGTCACTTCAACATGCCAGTCAGTCATTTAGTCACTACCATATTCACATGTCAGTCAGTCATCTTGTCACTACAATTCCACATGTCAGTCAGTCATTTAGTCACTTCAACATGCCAGTCAGTCATTTAGTTGCTACAATTCTGCATGTCAGTCAGTCATTTAGTTAATACAATATTCACATGTCAGTCAGTCATTTAGTCACTACAATATTCACATGTAAGTCAGTCATCTAGTCACTACAATTCCACATGTCAGTCAGTTATCTAGTCACTACAATTCAGCATGTCAGTCAGTTATCTAGTCACTACAATATTCACATGTCAGTCAGTCATCTAGTCACTACAACATGTCAGTCAGTCATTTAGTCAATACAATATTCACATGTCAGTCAGTCATTTAATCACTACAATATTCACATGTCAGTTAGTCATTTAGTCACTACAATTCCACATGCCAGTCAGTCATTTAGTCACAACAATATTCACATGTCAGTCAGTCATCTAGTCACTACAACATGTCAGTCAGTCACTACAATTCCACATGTCAGTCAGTCATTTAGTCATTACAACATGCCAGTCAGACATTTAGTCACTACAATATTCACATGTCAGTCAGTCATCTAGTCACTACACTTCCACATGTCAGTCAAAATATTTGTCAGTATATAAATAAAGAAATGAAAAGAAAATAAAACCTTTTTGTCTTCAAAACCAACAATAAAACCTCCGACAACATTTTCCATGGCCTTTCATCTTGTTGCCACATACTGTAGTCTAACAGATCAAATAAATAACCTAAACAGGTCACATTCTCTTCACCTGAAAAATAATGAACAATTAATTTACTTCTTATAAATAACTGAAAAGCTTTTAATGAAATCATAGGATGAATGTCAGCAACATCATATAGCATATACATGTATAACAAATAGATCAAAGACACAATGGGCCGGGTTGTTTTTTAAATTTCTATTGAATGGGTGTAAAGTGTGGAAGGAATTCTAAATAATTGCCCAAAGCAATGTGCACAAGTTGTTTTTTTATACTTCACAGAAAGTCATGAAAAATGGGGAATAGGTCCAACAATGACAATATATATAAAGAGTAATGAAACAAGTATATATATGTATTAGGAAAATCTCAATCATTGTAACATTTTCTAAAGCCTACAGTAAATTGAAAAAATGTGCACCAGAAACTTTACATTGGAATGGACTAGATGAGATGGACAGTACAGGACAGATAGGGAACATAGTGACAGCACTAGCTTTCCACACTTTCATCCAGTCGCTAATAAACCAATGACTTTTAGAACATAAACAATTTTGTAGTTTTCTTTCATATATGTATAATAATCCTATTTTTTTAAGATTTGAAATTTAAAACCTGTAACAGTAGGATGTAATGACATAAAGGTAACACTACATCATTTGAAGTCAGGTGCACATCTTTGATAATCTTTTGTACAGTACAGAGTAACTAAGTTTCAAAGTCTGGAAAAATGGGAAAAAATTCTGAAATATTTCCAAAAAGTCAGGTGCACATCTTCAATATTTATAGATACATTCTGTGAAGTTTCAAGGCTTTTGGTTGAAAACTGTAAGAGGAGTTGAGTTCACAAAGTAGGTACATGTACCTCCAGTTCAAAACTTGCTTAAAAGTGACTAAGTTTCAAAGTCTGGAAAAATGGGGAAAAAAATCTTGAAATATTTCCATAAAGTCAGGTGCACATCTTCAATATATATAGAAACATTCTGTGAAGTTTCAAGGTTATTGGTTGAAAACTGTAAGAGCCCACCCGTCCGCACACCTGCCCGACATTCACCATACTATAAGACCTGATTTGCACTCCATGCAACCTGGCCAAAAATTTGGATGTTTTTTCCATTGACAAGTAGCTAGTGTATACATGCCTATCATTACGATAACTCAACTTATTTTGATCCACAACATTTATAGACAAGGTTTGCAGTGTATGTTGAAATTAATTACTGAATACAACCATTACTGTAATGAAACTTGATTGATTTTGAAGAATGTTGAAAAACTTTCACAATTAATTACAATTTGAAGTTTGTCAGGTAATCTTAAAGATGTATATTTTGGCATGTTACTTTGATATACGGTCAGAATCTTTAATGTTATATTTATATAATGGTTACATGTAAAATGATGTTTATATTATGTACAGTTGAACCTGCCTTTTTGGAACCACTGAAGAGGAGTCACAGAAGTGGTATAGAAGTTAAACAGTAAATACATACATATACAGTGCTGAAAATATCATGTACAGCTGAATCTGTCTATAAAAGCCACCTAAGCCACAAAATTAGCCTAGTTGGTTCTTATTTAGAGGTGATCTTTAACACTTGTTCAACTGTACATATACATGTAAATACTTTCTGTATATAAAATATTTATGATTCTCATTGTTGATGATTAACTCCAAAAATACATCCATTTTGAAAACTAATATCCAAATGAAATACAGATAATTGTACATGTATTATCCAGGGTTGTGAAGGTGACACCAGTCTTGTAATCATACACAAACATACCTTGTATCAACAGCTGACAAAGATCCAAAACTAGAGGGTCAGATGGAACATGTCTGGCTAAAGTCTGTAACAACAAAGTTATAAATTATTACCATTTCATTCACCATATGACATGAAATAAAAGAAATAATTTTATTCATGTGATGTACTAACACAGGATGACAAATCAACACCCTGCAATTTGCCATGTGATGTATGGTCACAGAATGCCCAATAAATACTCTGGGATTTATCATGTGATGTACTAACACATGGTGACCAATCAATATCCTACAATTAATCATGTGATGTGCAACATGTATAAATATAGGATGACCTAATTATATCCAACAAATTAACATGATATACTGCTGGTTTAAAATGTAACTGAAAATTGTAGTGACTGCAGATAAAACTTCAAACAGTATACACATGAACTGCAAAACATATTCTCTTTTTTAAACTTTTCACATAAGAATAAAATCGTACCTTTAGCACTTCCTTTCTTTTATCCAATGAAAAGTCATTCTTTACATAAAACCAGTACAGGTATCTATAAGCATTAGGATTATCAGAGTTGGTCTGTATATAACTTTCCAGTAAGTCTTCACATTCCTCATATCTACTGTAATACTCTAGTAACTGAAATCACACAAAACATACACGTTGTTATTAGAAAATCCTTATAATGTGAGACAAAAAGAATTTACTTTAGATTTTACAATCCAATAAGGAATGCTATATACTGCTGGCAATCACAATGAGTTTTTTATACTCCCTCATACCTATCTATCATACAATACATACAAGACCTCATCTCAAGTTTGATGGATTTAAATTCTTAATCTCTAATTTTAAGCAAAAGTGTGAAACAAATAATTTATTTTTGGTTTTACAATTCAGTAAGGATATTTTGTTTAAACTGTTGGAAATCACAACGAGGGTTCTATGCTGTACTATGGCTACCTATTGTAAATACACTACAAGACCTTATTTCAAGTTTGGTGGATTTAAATTCTGAATCTCTAATTATAAGCAAAAGTTTTTCATGTCAAAATTAACACCCAAAACGATGAAAAATACATACTGGTATTAAAGTATCTGTTTTGTATATTTGAACTTTTGTCATGCAAGAGGTTGTTAAATGTTTGTAAAAGTATGTGCACTTAATTCATGTATTAAATGGAAAAATTTTACATAAACTTCAACATCTCCAGTAACTCTTTTAACAGTGTAGTGTTTTCAGTTTTTACAGAAAATTTACTTAAATTTTACTACTAGCCAGTACTCTAAAGATTAAAAATTCAAAAATATTAACATTTGTTATTAAAGTACATGTACTGACAACACTTTCTCTGGTATAACTATTCTTTTTGTATCTGACAACACTTTCTCTGTTATAACTATTCTTTTTGGTATCTGACAACACTTTCTCTCGTAAAACTATTCTTTTTGGTATCTGACAACACTTTCTCTGGTATAACTATTCTTTTTGGTATTTGACAACACTTTCTCTGGTATAACTATTCTTTTTGTATCTGACAACACTTTCTCTGGTATACATGTAACTAATCATTTTGGTATCTGACAACACTTTCTCTGGTATAACTATTCTTTTTGTATCTCACAACACTTTCTCTGGTATACATGTAACTAATCATTTTGGTATCTGACAACACTTTCTCTGGTATAACTATTCTTTTTGGTATCTGACAACACTTTCTCTCGTAAAACTATTCTTTTTGGTATCTGACAACACTTTCTCTCGTAAAACTATTCTTTTTGGTATCTAATGTTTTACAACAGACTTATTTACATGTATGTGATGGCCAGTTATAATAAATAAATAGCAAATATTTCTGAACATATTATAAGATACATACATACCTCTAAATGTTTAGTAACAAATATATCCCATATCCCTAATCTTCCTTTTAGACACTGGAAGCAATTTAATGCCTTCTGACAATGTTTCTTCATCAGCTCTTCATAGTTACACATAATTGGTGTGCTTTGTAGGTGGATGTTGTCTGAAAATTCAAGTAAAAACCATTACTGTTTTATGTTATAATGTCCTAAATGTTAACTTTGGTAGTTGAAATCCTCAGAGACTGGAAACAATTAACCTTATGCCTTCCTGACATAGTTCTAAAATTTTGTGAAATAAAACATGTACACTTTTATTTTGTGTTAGATTTCTTTGTACTTGTTGTCATTAAATTTAGTTGAGAATTAATTAAAAGTTAAGATGGATTCATCATTTTAGTTTGTATGTTTCACTTTGAGTTAAATCCAGTATGCTACCTGTAGCTGTATTCTGTACATGTTCCATCTGACTTTTAACTTTTAACCATTCCACATAATAGACTAGACCATGATAGGCTTCAAATAATACATCTATGTACTCAGATCTGGCTGTAGGCTCCTTCTTTACACCAATATGTTTAGGTATATTCTAAAATAAATAAAACATGTATAACAACCACTGTATCCTTAATACATTCATAAAATAATGTTCCAGTATTCAAAGTAAATAAGATCTTATTAAATTATGCAAATTAATCAAATTAAAATGGAATCATCTCAATAATTCAGGCATTTATAATAAATATCCTCTCCTAAAACTGTGAAATATGAATATAAATTACAGTATGCTCACAAATTTATGTGTACTTGAACAAGGTGTTCACAGAACACTCTCTACCTGCAATGATGTACTAGTATAACAGAGTAACATACAGAACATCATAAGTTTAATATTATGGTATATTTCTGTATAAACAGCTTGATGGAGCCTTAAAGTTATCCAATGTCAACTCTTGTCATAACAAATTATCTAAGTTTGAGCTCCATTCTAATGTTTGTTAATTTTTAAATGCATGGAAACTTAACTTGGGTTAAACTTAGTATATTCTTAGTTACAATGGCCATCTTGCATGACAATTAGGCTGCCATACAATCCCATATCAACTACTGCCTTCACAAATCAATACAGTAGTTTTTCCATATTTATATAAATGATCTCCAGTCCAGTGCTAGTCTGCTCGTAATTTTAACTTTTTGGATGAGAAATCTCTGAAAAATCCAACAACTAATTAAAAGTCAGTGCTTTAGAACACCATCTTAGCTGTGAAGGCTGCTCGTAAGATGAGAGATCAAATTTACCATAAAAGCCGGTGCTGCATCTTCTGGTCTTGCTTGATTTAACAAAAACATTGCATACTCAAGGAGGACTTCTTTAGCATTTAAATCTGAACACCATTTCAGCTGACTGAAATAAAAAATAAACACATCTGCACAAGGGTTAAATAAAAAACGAGAGGGCCTGTGCTGCTCAACTAGCAGGCCAAACATGGCAACAAAAACAAACAAAGAAACAAGAACTAGCCCATCTAGGGACCTCCCACATCAAATTTGGTTTCATTTGCCAATAACAAGGCAATAATATTTATACAGTGCAACCTCCGAAAACGGAAACCTGGGAAAACCGAAATCCTGTACATTCCGAACGGAAGAAAAAGTCCGGAATGATTCCTTCTTTATTCTTTGTAATAAAAACCTGAATAAACCGAAACCTCCGTACTCTGAACACCGGACGATTTTCTCCGGACAAACCTTCTAAAATGTACATAAAATGACCTGTGAAAACCGAACATGAATTTTCCTGTCCTGAAAATTTACTTTCTTTTGATTTTTTTCTTTTCTGTCTTTCTTTCTTTCTTTCTCTCTATATTCTTTTGATGTCGGCAAAGTAAGACTTGTCTTAAAATAGATTTGCTTTGAAGCGGATATAAAGGAGTCAGTCAAAACTTCAATTCCAAACAATAACCGAAATAATTTGACTTTTAAAACATTGATTATTACTCTAATAAAAACCACCATTATCAATAAACAAACAAATGATTGACAATAAAAACACCCGTCTCGGCATCATGTACAGGTAAATGAAGGTCACGCTTGTGTTCGATTGACGAAAAAAAATTATCAAAGATTACCTTCGCTTGGTCTAGTTTAAACAAGACCCATATTAAGACAAGAAACCAGAAGGCAAATAAAATCTTAAAATATGATAAAAGTAAAAATAACACGGAATCTCTCTCTCTCTCTCTCTCTCTCTCTCTCTCTCTCTCTCATGTACGCACACATACACAAACACTGAGTCAGACACCGGCTCTAGATCGCCATCCTTTGTGTTTCCTGAGTAAACAAATGTGAGTTTTATAATCAGTAATTGTCTCAATATCTTAACGTACATGAACCTTAACTCGTCATGTTCCTAGGGTCTTTCAAGAACTTGAATGTATCGAATTTGTTAAACGTAGTGATTCCGGTGGTCTTAACTGTTAAACTGCATTAATGTATGTATGGTTCTTCTGTAGATTTTAAAACAACCAAACAGGTGTCCAGGTGTCAAACTTAGGTCCGTGTACGTTAGAAAATTGAAAATAATCAATCGAATGCACTTATTGTGCAATGGATAACATGTGTGCGAGATTCAGTTTAATGCTGATTTAACTCAGAAAACTTGCGATAAGAAAAATATTAGCCTATGAAATTAATTCTGTGTAATTCGAATAACATGTTATTTCAATAACAGAAAGAAATCTAATTTTGTTTCAAATTTACTGTTGCTTATGTATGGATGGGTGCATAATAAGGGGAGAAAACTCGTATGTACATGTTCTGGTGCTCTACATATAAAACCTGGATAAACCGAAACCTGTCAAAACCGGATTTTTTTCCAGGTCCGGATGACATTCGGTATTCACAGTTTTCACTGTAGTTACAGTGACCATCTTGGATTTAGGATGGAGCTGAAAATCACAAACTTTCTAATCCACCTAGGGAGCTTCCACACCAAATTTGGTTTCATTTGGTCATGTAGTTTCAGAGAAGAAGATTGAAGTTTACGCACACGTGGATGCTTTGCCATGCCATAAGCTTAGCTGTCTATAGCCAGTTGAGCTAACAATGAAAGCCAAAGAAGAAAAATAACAAAACAATATGTACATCCAGGCCTCTACAAACGCCGATTTTTGGCAAAAAATGCCAATTCAAACTTAAACAAGAGGCCCATGGGCCTTAACTCTCACCTGAAGATATGTCCAATATTGTTTGCAAAGTGCAATAGACAATATATTACGTACAGAAACTTGAAAAGTTTTCTCAAGTAAAGAACTCCCACAAAACTTAATCAGAAATATATCCACTCACATTTCATTCATAAGTAGCTTATATAATATGCATGAAGTAACTGTAGTGCAATGAATAATTTCAAAATCATTAATCAATTTCAGTATACTTATGCAGCTATGTCCTTGACCTTTGAACATATATGACCTTGAACCATATATGATTGTCATGTCAATACCTATAATATTCTAATATACATGCCTATGCATGAAATTAATATCTTTCAAGATAATTAATAATCTTAGTACTCCTATATTGATATGACCTTGACCTTTGAACATATAACCTTGAACCATATATCAAAATGATCGTTGTTGTTATACCTATAATATTCTAATATACATGCCTATACAAAAAGTTATTAGTTTTCAAGATAATTAGCAATTTAAGTCTTCTTTTGCAGCTGTGACCTTTACACATATGACCTTGTACCATATATTATAATGATCATTGTCGCAATACCTACAATATTCTAATATACATGCCTATACAAAAAATTAATAGTTTTCAAGATAATTAGCAATTTAAGTCTTCTTTTGCAGCTGTGACCTTGACCTTTACACATATGACCTTGATCCATATATCAAAATGATTGTTGTCGCACTATCTACAATATTCTTATATACATGCCTATACAAAGTTATTAGTTTTCAAAAATAATTAGCAATTTAAGTCTTCTTTTGCAGCTGTGACCTTGACCTTTCAACATATGATCTTGTACCATATATTATTATGATCATTGTCACAATACCTACAATATTCTAATATACATGCCTATACAAAAAGTTAATAGTTTTCAAGATAATTAGCAATTTTAGTCTTCTTTTGCAGCTGTGACCTTGACCTTTACACATATGACCTTGATCCATATATCAAAATGATCATCATGTCAATACCTACAATATTCTAATATACATGCCTATACAAAAAGTTAATAGTTTTCAAGATAATTAGCAATTTAATTCTTTTTTTGCAGCTGTGACCTTGACCTTTCAACATATGACCTTGAACCATATATCAAAATGATTGTTGTCGCACTATCTACAATATTCTTACATACATGCCTATACAAAAAGTTATTAGTTTTCAAGATAATTAGTTATTAAGTCTTCTTTTGCAGCTGTGACCTTGACCTTTCAGCATATGACCTTGTACCATATATCATAACGATTGTTGTCACAATACCTACAATATTCTTATATACATGCCTATACAAAAAGTTAGTAGTTTTCAAGATAATTAGCAATTTCAGTCTTTTTTGCAGCTTTGACCTTGACCTTTCAACATATGACCTTGAATCATATATCAAAATGATTGTTGTCGCAATATCTACAATATTCTTAATACATGGCTATACAAAAAGTTAATAGTTTTCAAGATAATTAGTAATTTAATTCTATTTTTGCAGCTGTGACCTTGACCTATCGGCTAGAGCTTGTACCATATATTATAATGATTGTTGTTGCAATACCTACCATATTCTAATATACATGCCTATACAAAAAGTTAATAGTTTTCAAAATAATTAGCAATTTCAGTCTTTTTTGTAGCTGTGACCTTGACCTTTCAACATATGACCTTCAACCATATATCATAATGATCGATGTTGCAATATCTACAATATTCTAATATACATGCTGTGACCATGACCTTTCAACATATGACCTTGCCTTGAACCATATATCAAAATGATCATTGTCACAATATCTATAATATTCTAATATACATGCCTATACAAAAAGTTATTAGTTTTCAAGATAATTAGCAATTTAAGTCTTCTTTTGCAGCTGTGACCTTTACACATATGACCTTGTACCATATATTATAATGATCATTGTCGCAATACCTACAATATTCTAATATACATGCCTATACAAAAAGTTAGTAGTTTTCAAGATAATTAGCAATTTCAGTCTTTTTTGCAGCTTTGACCTTGACCTTTCAACATATGACCTTGAATCATATATCAAAATGATTGTTGTCGCAATATCTACAATATTCTTAATACATGGCTATACAAAAAGTTAATAGTTTTCAAGATAATTAGTAATTTAATTCTATTTTTGCAGCTGTGACCTTGACCTTTCGGCTAGAGCTTGTACCATATATTATAATGATTGTTGTTGCAATACCTACCATATTCTAATATACATGCCTATACAAAAAGTTAATAGTTTTCAAAATAATTAGCAATTTCAGTCTTTTTTGTAGCTGTGACCTTGACCTTTCAACATATGACCTTCAACCATATATCATAATGATCGATGTTGCAATATCTACAATATTCTAATATACATGCTGTGACCATGACCTTTCAACATATGACCTTGCCTTGAACCATATATCAAAATGATCATTGTCACAATATCTATAATATTCTAATATACATGCCTATACAAAAAGTTATTAGTTTTCAAGATAATTAGCAATTTAAGTCTTCTTTTGCAGCTGTGACCTTTACACATATGACCTTGTACCATATATTATAATGATCATTGTCGCAATACCTACAATATTCTAATATACATGCCTATACAAAAAGTTAATAGTTTTCAAGATAATTAGCAATTGAAGTCTTTTTTGCAGCTGTGACCTTGACCTTTCAGCATATGACCTTGTACCATATATCATAACGATTGTTGTCACAATACCTACAATATTCTTATATACATGCCTATACAAAAAGTTAGTAGTTTTCAAGATAATTAGCAATTTCAGTCTTTTTTGCAGCTTTGACCTTGACCTTTCAACATATGACCTTGAATCATATATCAAAATGATTGTTGTCGCAATATCTACAATATTCTTAATACATGGCTATACAAAAAGTTAATAGTTTTCAAGATAATTAGTAATTTAATTCTATTTTTGCAGCTGTGACCTTGACCTTTCGGCTAGAGCTTGTACCATATATTATAATGATTGTTGTTGCAATACCTACCATATTCTAATATACATGCCTATACAAAAAGTTAATAGTTTTCAAAATAATTAGCAATTTCAGTCTTTTTTGTAGCTGTGACCTTGACCTTTCAACATATGACCTTCAACCATATATCATAATGATCGATGTTGCAATATCTACAATATTCTAATATACATGCTGTGACCATGACCTTTCAACATATGACCTTGCCTTGAACCATATATCAAAATGATCATTGTCACAATATCTATAATATTCTAATATACATGCCTATACAAAAAGTTATTAGTTTTCAAGATAATTAGCAATTTAAGTCTTCTTTTGCAGCTGTGACCTTTACACATATGACCTTATACCATATATTATAATGATTGTTGTCGCAATATCTACAATATTCTTAATACATGCCTATACAAAAAGTTAATAGTTTTCAAGATAATTAGTAATTTAATTCTATTTTTGCAGCTGTGACCTTGACCTTTCGGGCAAAAGCTTGTACCTTATATTATAATGATTGTTGTTGCAATACCTACCATATTCTAATATACATGCCTATACAAAAAGTTAATAGTTTTCAAAATAATTAGCAATTTCAGTCTTTTTTGTAGCTGTGACCTTGACCTTTCAACATATGACCTTCAACCATATATCATAATGATCGATATTGCAATATCTACAATATTCTAATATACATGCTGTGACCATGACCTTTCAACATATGACCTTGCCTTGAACCATATATCAAAATGATCATTGTCACAATATCTATAATATTCTAATATACATGCCTATACAAAAAGTTATTAGTTTTCAAGATAATTAGCAATTTAAGTCTTCTTTTGCAGCTGTGACCTTTACACATATGACCTTGTACCATATATTATAATGATCATTGTCGCAATACCTACAATATTCTAATATACATGCCTATACAAAAAGTTAATAGTTTTCAAGATAATTAGCAATTGAAGTCTTTTTTGCAGCTGTGACCTTGACCTTTCAACATATGACCTTGAACCATGTATCAAAATGATCGTTGTCGCAATACCTACAATATTCTAACATACATGCCTATACAAAAAATTATTAGTTTTCAAGATAATAAGCAATTTAAGTCTTTTTTTGCAGCTGTGACCTTGACCTTTACACATATGACCTTGATCCATATATTATAATGATCATTGTCGCAATACCTACAATATTCTAATATACATGCCTATACAAAAAGTTATTAGTTTTCAAGATAATTAGCAATTTAAGTCTTCTTTTGCAGCTGTGACCTTTACACATATGACCTTGTACCATATATTATAATGATCATTGTCGCAATACCTACAATATTCTAATATACATGCCTATACAAAAAATTATTAATTTTCAAGATAATAAGCAATTTAAGTCTTTTTTTGCAGCTGTGACCTTGACCTTTCAACATATGACCTTGAACCATATATCATAATGATCATTGTCGCAATATCTACAATATTCTAATATACATGCCTTAAAAAAGGTTATAAGTTATTAAGATAATTAGCAATTTCAGTCTTTTTTGCAGCTGTGACCTTGACCTTTCAATATATGACCTTGATCCATATATCAAAATGATTGTCATGTCAATATCTACAATATTCTAATATACATGCCTATACAAAAAGTTAATAGTTTTCAAGATATAGTGACAAATATATAATTTTTAGTAATTTCCCCACTCAGTGCCTTACAATTTCCCCATTTTGAGCCCCATGGCTACCATTTGTGCAAATCTGAAAAAAAATGACCTAAGGATGTTATAAATGAAATAACTTAGGTATATCTCTTGTAGATTCAGAGGAGAAGATTTTCAAAGTTTTTCACTTTTTCCCCCCTTGTGGGGCCCCAAGGGGACATAACTCCTTCATTTGTGCAAATCTGAAAGGGCTTCACCCAGGCATGATGGTTACTAAGTTTCATTAAATTTGGCCCAGTGGTTTTGGAGGAGAAGATTTAAATGTAAAAAGTTAATGCATGACGGATGACTGACGACGCACTACAGACGACGGACGGTGAACCATCGCAATAGCTCATCTGAGCTATCATACTATTAAGTTTACCATCTAACATGAATAAACAGTTCTCTAAAAGACAGTAAATTTCTCATGTCTTGAATCCAAAGTCAAATCTTTTACAATTGGACAGGTGAAGAAATAGTCTTTTATTAGAATTATTGAATATGTGCAATATTTTATATTGTCTGATATAAAAACCTTTTCTCTAAAATAGCATCATTCATGACCAGGTGAGCTACAATGACTTACTTTATCAACTGATCTACAAGTCTAGCATTTGTCTCTGGATTGGTATAAAGAAGCTCTAATCCAACCTAAGAACAAAATAAATAACACATGTTTAGTTTCAAGTGTCTAGGCCCTAAGATTCATACCAAATCTAAATACATGTAGTATATGTGCATTGTGACCTTTAATGGAAGTAGACATTGATACCAAACTTGATCACATTTTAGATACTGGTGCAATATATTAAATTTCAAACTCATTATTTAATAAACTGAAAAAAATAGTTTTCATATAACATTTTGCCTTTCAAGATGTTACAAAATAATATAACTATATCAACAAATCTGCAATGGTAGCCCATTATGTAATGACAATGGATAATAGGGAAAATCAAGGATTATAGGACTCTGTACATGAAATGTTTAACCACTTTGTAGCAGTAATGTTTTGGTATTTAGTTGCTTGGTTTCTGATCTTTCAGTTCATGAAGATATTTTTCAACACAAACAGTCAATATGACAATAAGAAAATTAGTGTCAACCAACTTCAACAAAGATGACAGGCCCCCGTGCTCTGATAATAGTCTAAGCATGAATTTCCAACTACTTCAGACCTCAGACTTTTTTTTTTAAAAAAGCATTTATTCTAGTACAAGATTGTGACTTCAAATAAATGACAATGTAATCCTTTTCAAAAATTAAAAGTAGTTTGGTTTAAGAACATCACTGTGAAATTCCATTGTGTTCAATTTCTGTTTCTTGAGAAGAAATAGACCAGTTTCCTATTTTAAATCTTGTAACACTGAGCATTTTCTCAGAATCATGAGACAGAGGCTCTGATTGCAATATCTAATGACAGAAATAAAAGGATGCAAGGCCATTAATCTGTTTAATTTGGGGTAGAAAATGGCCCCATTACCAAAAATCTCAAACCTATATATGTGTATTTCCCAAACATGTGTATAAGAGAGATTCATTACTAAAAATTACTACCCTATTTTAAAAAGAAATGGGGAAACTGGTCTTTTGTTAAACTAAAAAGATTACTGACAAGAGAAAATGGAATTAAATACCACCCAAAAAGCTCACCTTCAGCATTTGATTAGGTAAGCAAAAAATTTAGGACAAGACCTAGGATCAAACCAGACACTTAATGTACATTTAAGAATTCTACAACTATACACAAAAATCTACAATCTACAATATATTCATGCCTACAGGATGTAATGTTTCTGTTTTAATGGTTATAAAATTGATATTTTGTTGTTATTTTTATCATACCTTCCATATAGTAGTTGCAGTATTTTTGTGTTCTCTAGTAAGACCATGTAATACTTTAACAGCCTCTTGCCACTGATGTGACAGTAAAAATTCCCTTAAAAGCTGAAGCAGATGTGGCACCAGTAGTGTGTATCCATTTCTGGTGACTAAACTTAATGGGTCACCTAGCAAAACAACACAAAGACAAGGTTTAACTGTAGCAGATGAACAGATGGATGGATGGATATGTCAAAATGGATGGATTGATCAATAAATGAATTGATAGACAGATAGAATAATCAGTATATGAATGTTAATATTGATGGATGGATGGATGTATGGATGATGGATGGATGGATTTATAAATGAATGTGTACACTGGATGGATGGATGGATGGATGGATGGATGGATGGATGGATGGATGGATAGATGTACAGGAGGTAGAGTGAATGGATGCATGGGTGGATGGATAGATAGATGGATGAATAGGTGGCTGAGTGAGTGAGTGGCTGAATGGGTGCATGGATAGTTGGATGGATGGATAGGTGGCTGTGTGAATGAGTGGATGAATGGTTGATGGGTGGATAGATGGATGTATAGGTGGTTGATTGAGTGAGTGGATGAATGAGTAATGGATAGTTGGATGGATGGATTGTATAGGTGGTTAAGTGAGAGGATGGATGGATGGGTATATAGGTGGTTAAGTGAGTGGATGGATAGATGGATGGATGGATGTATAGGTGGTTGAGTGAGTGGATGAATGGGTCGATGGGTAGATAGATGGATGTATAGAAGGTTGAGTGAGTGGATAAATGGGTGGATAGATAGATGGATGGATGTATGGGTGGATAGACTTATAAATTGATGAATGTTTAAATAGAGAAATATATGCATTTGTAATAACAGTCTATAAAAGTCAAAATAAATACCAGTATCAAAACTTTTGTCTAATGCATCAAACCATTCTACAATCAATGGGACGTTGTCAACACTCTGGCTTGTTCTTGATTTCTTTTTGTACAGTAATAAGGTGCAAACTTCTTTCTGAAACATGTACATAATAAAAACATTGATATTGAATTATGTTTTTTAAGATTACTACTGCCATACTTCTTGAAATCATAATTTGAATGAAGACTTTTGTGAGAATGTTATCAGGTGCCCTGATCAGTCTCTACATTTGATATACCGGTACTAGACTATTGGATATAGGTACTTGATTCAGGTCATGGTGTGACTTCTGTATTGTAACTGGCCTGGCTGTAAAAGAGGTACATGTATTGGCTATACAATCTTACCTGGTTAAGTTTTAGATGTAATAATTAACATTTATTACTTCTTTTTTTGAAATGATCAACAAAGAGATTGGTCTGGGTGGGGACCAAATCTGATATTTTTTTACAAACTGTAAAAGATGAATTGATTTTGTTGCTGGTCAGGTATTTTAGTTGGTAGATTATCTTGGGTTGAAAAGTTCTGATTTCCAATTGCTGTTTAACAGTAGTCAAACTAACTTGAGCAAATCCCCAACTAGACATTTATTGGGCTGTTCAGTCAAATTACAGCTTAACTAATCTTTCTAGAAGAACAAGTTAAAAATGAAAAGTGATCAATGACATAATAATTTATGACTGAATGTAAAGAAATCAAATGTTTTATTTTAATTTTTTTATATTTATTAATTGTTATTTTTATTCATTCATTTATTTTAATCATCTTTCTTCTATCAGAGAAATATTATCAAGTTATGATTTTAACTGAGTTTACTCTAGTTTCACGTGATACAAACATCAAGATGGATGACAAATACAAATTTTGTCAATTAGGTCGTAGGGTAAACTAAATTTGATCTAGCTGTTTGTAATAAAATTTGGTTTGTGATGTAAACATATCTACAAAACATCTACCAGTTCCAGCAAGTTCTCAGTGCTCATTTTGCATTTTGACTTTAAAACACGTGCAGTTTCCGGTTCGTAATGTTGATAGGTGGCGCTGTTTAGTGTTTATCGATCCCATCTGTGTCACCTCTGCGTTTTCAATGAAAGTAAAATCACATTATTAACCAAAGTGTTTTTGTGATTTGATCGGACACCTCATCAAAAGAATTTTCCAGCTGGTTTTAGAGGAGAATATACCAAATAGAGGTTAGAATAAAGATAATTATATGCAAATGCATTGTTGTTTAATATCAGAAAAGCGCTCAACAATTATAGTATAATTTATTCTTTGTTATAAATAATTATATATATATATAAGTGATGTATATTATTGTTTCAAAAATATGTTGGAAAGACATGAAGCAGCAAGCTGCTCTACTTCATATTACTTGATCTAAATATTCCTTATCAAGCTACATTTTCTAAAAGTTTAAGCTCCTTATCTTCCTTGTACTTATGGTATTGGACTGTCGAGTGTACCTGCTTAAGTAGTAAAATTTTACTGTCGGTCCTTATTTTTTATTCATATGTCGGGTGAAAAATAGGATTCTTATCCAAACGTTATGTGAAAGAAGGCACAACATTTAATGGGTAATATTTTCTTTTTGTTATAATGTTTTCCCTTATGTGACCACTTACATTGCGTTTTTGTACAAATAATTGGACATATATGGGTGGTTAGGTAGCTCAGTTGGCTAGTAATTGGGAAGATCCCAGGTTTACCCACTGCATTTTCCCTTTCTTGTTACACCTGTATATACATGTAACAAAAATGGTCTGGCAAGTTATGTTATATACATACACATTCAATATACCACCTCAGTGATTCAGTGGTAGAGAGTCTGCTGTGAGCATTCAAACCCTTGCTTGATCATACATAAGGTTTTAATATTTGAGATGTTGCTTCCTTGCCGGCACACAGCATTAGAATGATAAAGTATGGACTGGTTCACCCTATACCACTCACATTTGCATAACTTTGCCTTTTAAAACAAACACAAAACAATGCTTTGGACATATGAGCAAGTTGAGAAAAGGCAAATTACAATGCCTGCTTACACAGGATATTTTACAATTATACAAAAGATTATTGAAACACAACTTCAATTGAGAAGAGAACAGGGTCAAAGACAGCTTCACGAAAACTACATTGAAAAAATTTGAATAGCATTTGCTTTAGATTTATTTTGTTTTTCCCCCATGCATTTAACCTGTAGGCCAGCTTCTCTACCAAGCCTTTTTGACTTATCAGGTTTCTTATTTGGAATTAAAACACCTTAAAAATCTCATTATTGTAAATACATGCAGCAGATTTGCAGGGCACCTGACTGCAGAATTTAGGACTGTGGAATTAAACCCTGCTGGGGTTATTGACAGTCATATTATATCATAGGTTAGTTTCTTTATTTCACAAATTTGCGGTCTTACCAGAATAATGGACAAGTGTGTTGACAACCTTTGTAACAGCTGTCTGTATAATGTACCACTTATAACTCATACATGTGCTGGTTAGACTTAGTTTATGATAGACACTTGTACATAAGTATGGTTTACTCTTGTAAATTTTGAAGAACTGCCATCCTTATCCTAACTCATCGCATGCATCTTTTATGTATGGATAAAGACAAGCCAAATCAATATGAATCTGTATTGGCTTAGCTTTGCTGTGGCTAATAAATATGTTCTTGGTCAAAAACAATGCCAAATGCAGTAAAACTGTAGTACTATACTATGAATGAAGAATTGGTTTCCGCACTAAAACTACTGTTAGTGTTCCTGGAAGGTTCAAACCCAACTTGTCTAGGGTAAGAACCCATCTTATATTATGAAGGTAAAAGATCATAATAGTATGATACCATAGTTGAGTGTCAAATGAAGCCCTTCAAAGTCAAAAGGAAGCGTCCTAACATAAGGAAAGTACAGGAAACTAAAGTAGTACATGTATAATTATATACATGTAATTGATTTCTTGGCTGCATAAGACTAAAACTACCATAACTGTTTTTTGGCAAATTTCATACCAAACTGGCTGAGGGGAAAAGCCATCATTTACCCATGAGTCTTAAAAATCTAAAGACTAAGGTCAATGCCAACCCTTGTGTCAAAAACCAGTGTTTTAACACAAAGCTAAAAAAAATCCAGAATACCAGTAGTGGATGATAGATCCCTTTACTGAAAATCAAACTCAGTCTAGAATGGTCATCCTAGTTTAGTACAAAATGACAATTTCAGAAAAACTCAGACAGAAAGCTTTGAAAAGCACATATCTTTCTGAATCTTCTAACTTTAGGAAAGGTAAAGATAGTTAAGAGACTGTGTAACATGTTAATTGTTATTACTTTAATACTTGTAATAATAATTGTCTCAAGAATATAACCAAGTGTACTGTCTAGCAAGTTTAAAGTCTGTTTCTTGTTTTACATTCAGGACACAGAGAATATGGAGTTACAACTATCATTTGTGATATTCAGTATATTGATTGGTGTAAGTTTACAGCATATGAACAGTCCACCTGGTATACCACCTAGACAACAACAGCATCATCACCAAGCTCCATCAGGACAACAACAGTACCAAGGTCAACCACCAGCACCACCAGGTCAACACGGCCAGGCTGATGATACATTACGCTTTCAAGGTGGTCATGGACATGGTCATGCAGCAGGTTTTGGAACTCAGGATGTACACAATGCAGAGTGAGTTACTTCGCTTGATCAATATTTACCTTAAAATCTGTTTCATTTCAAAATGAGCATTACACAATCAAGGGCCACCATTGCATTTTATTTTGTTATATAAATATATACAAAATTGGTATGAGTATCTGCATATCATAAACAGATGGTAACATTTAGATATAAATAAAGATATATCTATATGTATTATAAAACTTTAAACTTAAACTACTTTATATATTATATATATTTATGATTTTAAAAGACTTTCAATTACATGAATTTTTACCAGTATATATAATTAAGGTATTTTTCTTGTGTGTTGTAACGTAAACAGATGTAATGTATTGTAATGGATCTTGTATGTAAACAGATTTAAAGTGCATTGTGACAATATAGCTACTAGTAACAGTTATAATATGACACCAGTAACATATATACTTTCCTAATGTGTCAGATCATAAAGGTATGTATGGATTTTCTACCTGCTGTTGATTGCCTTTACCTGTCACAGATGTGCAGTTATGTAAATACATTGTATTGATATTTGACTAGAGAATCATTGTATCAGGTAGATTAAGGATTCATCCTGTTGACATTTGGCATTATTACACATGGAACTGTCAATCTCCTCTACAATGTGAACAGGTGTAAACCTTTGGAAATTCAATTAATCTTAATAAACAGAAATTTATGTTCAACTTAGAAAAACAAATAAACTGCCAAATATGTCATTATAGCTCACCTGATCTATTGGACCCAGGTGTGCTATTATTAAGTAATGATTCAGAGTGTGTTGTGTGTCATCCAACATGCTTATTTTTAACATTTTAATCTTTAATGAAACTAGTGTGCCAAGTATGATGATATTTTGCAAAAAAAAAAAAAAAGAAAGAAAGACGAAAGACCAACATATTTAGGGCATGTTGATTTTTAATTTGCACAAATCTCAGAGTGGGGTCTGAATAGAGAAATTGTAGGGTGGTCCTATGAATGCTATGAATGATTTAAAATCATAAATGACTAATTTACAATAGCTTAATCCAAGATACAGGGCTCAAATATATGACAATCCTTAAAACAAATAATATTTAATTTTTACAAACCTAGACTAAAGGCCATGAAAAAGGAAACTACAAAAGGGCCATATAATTATTTATTTATTTTTACAATCATATCTGACTTATGAGCTTACAGCATTGCAAAGTGGTTACCTGAGTCCTGTGAACTGAAATCTCCTTGTATGAAACCCCCAGTTTGAACCAAAGTTGGTGAGGAAGGACATTGATGATAAAGAATAAAATTTCCTTGAGTCTGATTGTCCAAAATTTAAGATTACCACTATATCTACAAATAAAAATAAACAAATAAATAGTAATCACTGATTTGATTGTCCTGCATGGTCATCCAAAATTCAAGATACTCACTGTATAGATGAGAATTAAGCTAATTATTAATTATTACCGTTTTTTCCAACAATTTTTTACACAATTTTCACAGATATGCAATTGAGTATTTACATTAAATCAATTTTTAAGAATCTTCTTTTCAAGAAAAACTAATTAAAATTAAATTATGATTATTTTCAAAATCTTTGGTAGAGGCATATTTTAATATTTTGTCAGGCATGGCTACATAGTATTCAAATACACATGTACAAATAAGGTGCAATTTGTGCAAGACAGGCCTGATTGAGCTTCTTGTTTTTCAGCAAATTAAATGCCTCCAGTGCAAGACAGGCCTGATTGAGCTTCTTATTTTTCAGCAAATTAAATGCCTCCAGTGCAAGACAGGCCTGATTCTTGTTTTTCAGCAAATTAAATGCCTCCAGTGCAAGACAGGCCTGATTCTTGTTTTTCAGCAAATTAAATGCCTCCAGTAGCCAAAGTGGTGACGATCGTCAATACCGGTATATATTATATATAAAAGCAATGTTAAAACAAAATAAGTTACTTTTTGAAGTATTTAATGTAGCATGCCACAATTAGGAATTACTACATAATAATTTGTAATGTTTGTAATTTCAGACATATAAAAGAACATTTAAAGGAAGTAGTAGATAAACCTAAAGAAGAAATGTCTGATGAAGAATTAGAATTCCATTACTTCAAACTTCATGATTACGACAGTAACAATAAACTAGATGGTATAGAAATAACTAAAGCTATTACACATTTCCATGAGGGTAAGTCAGTATTATATACTAGATTGTATAGAAAGAAATAACTTAAGTTATCAATAATTAAATTTAAAAATCTGTACCATACAGTAGTAATCTGTAAAAAAATCTTGATGCAGTTGTCTCCCTTTGTATAGAAATGATTTTTTTTAATGATATGTGTCTTGAGTAACTTTATAATTGTATGTGATAATATGTCAAGTTAACATGTAACAAAAAAAATTAGGGTAGGTTCAGCAACATTTTTATGAATTGTTTTGACTGTTTTTTTTGCTGTAAAATATAAAGCACATGGTATTTTTAATAGTATACATAATGGTAGCATTACAGTCATGAAATGATACATGACACTGGCTATTATTATTGGTCATAAGATATTTAGTGACATGCATCCGTATGTCAGTATTTATTGCAGAAATGATATAAATTATGTTGTTTCTACTTGCATCACCAGAGGCAAAAGCAGGTCTAGAAATGGCTTGGCTCTCTGTCCATGAGTCCATCCATCGTTCATTGTCTGTCAGTCCATCACATCTCAGTGGTGCAAAACTTGTGTACCGGTAATCTATAACTCTTCTGAACTTTATCCAAATTGAACAAAATTTTACCCACTTGTTTTGAACACATCAGTCATTTGCATCTTCTATTTCTGTGACATTTGATGGTTAATATTGTTAATGTTTTTTTTTAAAATTTTGTTTATTTTTTATTTATTTTATTTTTTATTATTATTTTTTTCTTTTGTTGTTGATGTTGTTGTAAAATTATTGCAAAAGGAACTTTGTCATTTTTTACAAAAAAAAAAAAAAAAAAAAAAAAAAAAAAAAAAAAAAAAAAAAACCATATGAACAGTATATAGTTTGTTGTGTCGCCTGACTAGGCGACATATAGGGATTACTTTTGTCGGCGGCTTCTTTCGGATTTCCTTGTCCGGAGCATAACATTGGTGTTGTACGTTCAAATGACTCCAAACTTGGTGTGCATGTTTCTGGCAATAACTCGAAGTGCAGTGCACAAGAACCGCAACTCTATCTTTTCCGTTTTTGAATTATTTCCCTTTGATTGATTTTTATAGAGCATTTCTTGTCTGGAGCATAACTTTGGTGTAGTATGTTCAAATGACTCAAAACTTGGTGTACATGTTTCAGGCAATGACTCGAAGTGCATTGCACAAGAACCACAACTCTATCTTGTTCCATATTTGAATTATTTCCCTTTGATTGATTTTTATGCAGTGTCAGGCAACATCTGTTTCAAAGAAACATATCTAGTGTAATCCATAACTCCTATTAGTATAAACTTTTTCCAAATTGAACAAAATTTTACCCAGTTGTTTTTTTGCAAAAATCAATGATGTGCACCTCCTATTTCAGTGACATTTGATGATTTTTTATATAAAATTGTTGCTTGTGAACTTTTTGTCATTTTAGAACTTCGGTCTTTATTTCCAAAAGCTTGATTCTTGTAATTCCCATGTTATATATTCTTTATATATTCATATATTGTACATGTAGTTTGAAAGAATTAATATAATTATTCACATTTTTCATATGAAGTTGTTTATATGAATGTTTCATCAAGGGATTACACAAACTATCTTGCCTTCCTATTAATTTCACAACAATTTTGAATTTCATCTAACCCATTAATGCATTTTAGACTGTTTCATGCAATTTCCTTGTGGCTACTACACTCTTCTTTAATTCCAATACATCCTAACAACATGGCAACCATGTATCGCTTGGTGTAGATGTAAAAGTTTAGTTTTATGATTCAAACACAATTATATTTGTAATTGGTAGGATATAATCATTACATGGTGTGTTGATGGCCTAATATGGTTTATATAAATTAACAGTATTTGATACATGTGTTTCACAGCTGTTACGAAATCTGCAGTACATTTATAAGTATTTCTGTCTACTACATTTGGGTTGAAATAATTGCAGACAACTTATTTCTTATATTACAAACTATTAAGATAAGAGTGTTGTTCGATATATAATGTGTATTGTACCACAGTGCAATAACACTCTGCACAATTTTGTTGATGATGATGATATGTTTGAATAGCTCTATTAAATACCTTTCCAACAGTATAAACACGTCTTCTGCTCCACAAAGTTTTAAAATTATAGCCATTTTAATAAAGCCAGTGGTTGACCAGAGTTGTAAAATATTTAGGAAATGGGTTGAGAATACTGAAGAAATAGAGTTATATAAAAGTTTGCACAAAACTCGGTCATTTCATAATAATGAGTTTTACTGAATTTGGGGAAGTTTATGAGTCGAATAATGTATCTTATGAGACAGTTCATAGGTGGAGAAAGAAATTTCTGACTGACACAAAGTCTTAAAAATGCAGCAAAATTTGGCCAATCTGTGACTGTAACAGGCAAGACAAATGTCTCAAAAGTCAGGGAAATAATTGAAAGTGATGACAGATATTCGATTCCTGGTATTAATTGCCAAAGCTAATAATGGCATATCGCTATCGTGGATGCATTTTCATTTTGAAGCATATTTTGAAATTAGGTAAGATTTCTGCCAGATGAATCTGACATATATTGACAGATGACCAAAAACAGTTACAAGTATAAACTGCTAAGCAATTGCTCAAAATGTTTCCCATTTTCAAGCAAAAGACATTTTGATAACTTATTTACTGATGACAAAGCATGGGTTCACCCTTTCAGACTAGTAAGAAAAATTGGAAACAAAATATGGTTAACTAAATAAGGTAGAAGGCCTGTAGTTGCTAAAATAAGCATAAGTACAAATAAGGATCTTTATTGCATATTCTTCTCGTGTGGTTGTATGGCTGTACAAATTTTCGGTTATGAAGGGCAAAAGTGTTACAGGTCGGTATTACCAAAATGTGATACTGTAAAAGCTCAAGAAATATTGTCTCTAATGATGTCCTGTGTCAGAATTTAGGCATGTTTGTCTACTTCATGCTTAATCGCATACATCTGAGCTTGTGAAGCATGTTTTGAAGTCTGAGAAGGTTACTGTCTTGCCACACCCACCATACTCTCCAGATCTAGCCTCACGCAACTTATTCCTATTTCCAGAACTTAAAAAGTTCTTATCTGGTCATCATTACAAGTCCCTAAATACCCTCGGATCAGCCATCAGTCAGTGTCTCAGAGGTCTATTCAAATCAGCATACTGTCATGCATTTCAGGATTTAAATTATGTATTTCAAACAACAGAGTTTACTTTGAAAGGATGTAATGTTGTTTCACTATTTGATCAAATGCTTTTGAGATATTGTATGATACACATTACATATTGAACAACTCTTGTAAGTATTGTGACCACTTAATGATCATGAATTTCTGGACTATGATTGGGTACTTGAAATCATAACAAAATAATGTCCAGGGATGTGGTTAATGTGGTTAAAGTACTATTGGAAGGCAGTAACAATCACTTTTATTTTACAGTCATTACTCTATAATCACACACACACACACACACACACACACACACACACACACACACACACACACACTGTATATTTAAAAAAAATTATTCAAAGACTTATTTGTGTATTATATAGTAAATTAGCACTTAATATTACAAAACAACCTTTATCTATGCCTCTGCAATTAGTCTTTATCTGACCCTTTAATAAACAAACACCAGACACCAATTTATTAATGATGAACTATTTTAATTAACATGTAAGACATACCACTACATTGATATTGATAAGTTAATTAATAAACACTGTACCTGTCACCCTGTCTTATCCTGACAAATATATTCTGTCTGTCAGGGTTTCTGATTTAGAATTAAGATAGGTTTCATTGTATAATGATAATAAAAATAGAATTTATTTGCAGATTTAAAAGAAACCTAAAAGTTCTTAATTAAACTTCAAATAATTAAATTTTCTATAAATTAATTAAAAATTTAAAAACATGTAATTTTGGATGTAAATAAATTCATGGGATAAATCATTATAATAATTGTTATTTAAATACTATAATTATTTTAAAGTTGGTATTACCATATAAAAGATTTTGACATTTATTTGTTATGTAGTTACAGTATTGTTCTGTATCATCTTCCTCATAAACATGTTTTATTCTTCATAAAGATTCTTATTGTGTGAGGAATAATATTGATTTTAACACATTAAGTTACTTTCCCCTTGACTAACAGCACACTGTTTAAAGTATTCTTTTTCAAACTCTGATTTTGAGTGGTCCCTGAGGATAATATAACTCCACCCATCTTGTTCACATAGCCAGGTGGCAGTCTTTTAATTATTGACAATGGTATGCAGCTTGAGTGACTGCTAACAAGCATACAATCCACATGGGAGATAACTCAAGTATGCAAATGTAGGAGTATGAGGGCCTATTGAGAATGGGGTAATTATGACAGACAGTTGTACAAATCCTTTGATATTTGGTTAAAACAAGTGTTTGTGTTACAGTCATTGACTTTTGTGTTCAGTTGTTGGAAGTTGTAAATATAAATGTCAAACAGTTAATACCGTTACTGGTTAGATATGTGTAATTAAAGTTATTTTGTACATATATGAATCAGCACACTGTCGTGTGTGTGTGTGTGTGTGTGTGTGTGTGTGTGTGTGTGTGTGTGGCATTCATGTGTGCATGCATATGTGTGTGTGTGTGTGTGTGTGTGTGTGTGTGTGTGTGTCTTCTCTTATTTTTATAGACATTACCAGTATCATGCGTTTAAAAAGGGATTGAATATAAAAAATGGATACAAATTTGGTGGTTGTTAAGAACTGAGAGTCTGTGTATGTTTATACTGGTTTTTAGCCTAATTGTCCATTATTCTGGAAAAAAGTAATGTAGTTCTTTCAATCTAGACACCAATAATGTTTCTAGTTCCATTTGTAAGAAGAAAATTTGTCTAAAAATTATCTGTCCTTAACTTTCAGTTTCCTAATCTTACAGTGCCATTTTTCAACAAGCAAAGTAAGTTCGAAGTTTTAAAAAGCATAAATTGAATGTGTAAAAGATTTTCTGTCTGTTATGATTGGTAAAGAAAATGAAAATTCTTATATGATATTTTCTACTTTTGTATTTACAGATGATGATGAAATAAAGAAAGAGAAAGCAGAAAATAGGAAAGTATTTTCTGATTCAGAACTTAGTAACATTGTAGATCTTGTAATGAAGGAAGATGATTTTAACAATGATGGTTATATAGAATACCATGAGTTTGTAACAGCACAGAGGAAGAACAGGGCAGAAGAGGATGAACAAGATAGAAAGAAAACAGAAGGAAATACTGGATCATAATTATGAGTTACTGATAATGAATGTTTTAATATCTCTTCTAGTCTGAACTTTTTTAACGGAAATTTGTACTATCAAAATTTTATCTGGTCTGGAGTCTTTTTTTTCTTTTTTTTTTTTTTTTTTCTTTTTTTTTTTTTTTTTTGAGATTTATAGAAATTATATAGTCATGTCTCATTTCCTTTATTGGATTTATTTATCTTTTGTATTGAAGACTTAATGATAATGCAGTCAAACCTGATTTTATAAGACCACCGTTGTCAAGAGTACCTGTTAAAATAAACAGTAGTCTAAGTAGTTAAATCTTTCATTCTACATTCTATTACCAAGACATTATTTTGAGTTAATTAGAAATATTTAAAAGTGTTTTATTACCAATTGCCACTGTTTGAAATATTTTTAGGGAGAAGTTTTACAGATTTACGTTCATGGAATATTTTATAGAAAGTCTAATTTTTACGTTTAAGTTTCTTTGAGTCTAAATTTCATAAGATTGATATTTGTGGTTGTTGACTGACCAATCAAGCAATGGTCCATGTCTTGAATTGAAATGTGTGTAAAACCAAACTGTAATGTACATCAAATCAAAAACTAAAATCATATTTGAAAAATACAAGTTTTTCCATCCTTCAATTAAAATGCCCTTTTACTGCCATTTTTCTAAATTTTGTTGGAACGGGGATATAATCCAGATGGTGAAAAGCTAGTTGTCATCATTTTATTTTGAAATCATAAAAATAATTTCTCATACAAGTGAGTGTTAATGGAATTTTTTTTTTACCACTCAAGTGTCAAATAGTGTCACAAGAATTTTTATTTTATTAGGGCCTTTGGGTGTAGTTCATTTGTACTAAATTTACACATACAAATACATGTATTTGTACCTGTCTTTTATTAAATTCAAAATGATTTGAATATTAAATTTTCACCTCATATTTTTTTTTACAATAATTATTTTAATGTTTAAGATGTTAATTCCAGTAGTAACAGTTTAACAAAGATTTATTAAAGATAGACAATGGAAATGTCCTGCCAGGTGATGTGTCAGAAACTTATTTTTCTTTTAGATACAAATGGTGATGGTTTTTATGTTATATCATGTATAGAGAGAGTATGAATATATTTATATTGTCTAACTGTTGTATGATAAAGTGATTTGTATGTGATGGATTCATCATTAACATGTGGATGCATGGGATTTAATCAGTATCATTAAATTTGTAGCATTCTGTTTCTGTGCTTTAAAAATTGGTTTATTTTTAATTTTAGTTGTATAATTGCTCAATATATCGTTTTTTGTTCTGTTCCATGTGTGATTGTTGTAAGTACATGTATGTTGTGTGTATAAGTTTTGTTTTCACATGAAGTCATTTAACTGGTTGTGTGGGCAAAAAATGTATGTTGAAGATAAAACAGTGTCTAACTGACCTTATTGATTTAAGTAGATATTTTCTAACAGCTTTATGTTTATTACATGATTTCAGAAAGAAACTTAATTTTGACATTTGATTTCAGTTGATCATGTTTTTTCATGGTACTGGAATTGTTTGATTTCTGTATTTTTGGAGCAATATATTTTTCTATTCTACGCAATTGTTTTTCAAAACTTTTCTTTACTACTCCAGAATTATAGAGTTTATATAAGAATTTCGAATTTTATAATTTAAATTTAATTATATAATGGTGCTTTAAAACAGTTTTGTTTTTTATAAGTTAACAGTGCTAACTCTTTTTTTAAATTAAATGTCAGCACTTTTTATAATACATGTAGTTTTACCGACGTTTGCTAGAAATTTTTATAATAGTTTTACCGACATTTGCCAGAAATTTTGATGATAAATTTGCATCATCTATATGTTTGTGTTTTTTATTGGTACCCCAAAATTTTGTTTATTTAGCTTTCTCTTTACTTAATTTTTTAAAGATTTGACTTTAAATTACTTCCTGTGTTCCAGTTATTTTGGAAAAGTTTTTGAATGAGATATTAATAAGACTATTATATTAGAAAAAGGCATCCTTAAGGATGTTTTAGTTAAAAACAATGTTTAATTTTTTGTAAATCTATATGCTTTAAAAGAATACCCAGCTTTAATCAATTAAAGTAATTTTTTGGTATTTTTTTTACCTCAACACATGCAGTGTGATGTGACCAAATCTATGAATTGAAGATGCTTTGGAGTCTTATTAAACTGTTAAAAAAAACTTTATTTATTTATTTATATTTTTATTTTATTTTTTTACTTGCTGATCTTTGGCTAGTAGTCAGGAATCTTCTTGTCTAAAATCTAAGTCCAGGATTCTTTATCTCTGTACTGATATCTCTTTTTTCTCAAAAATTAGCAGTTTTCATGAAAAAGGACTTGATAAGGAAATATTTTATGTTCTAAAACAAAGCCAGTGGTGACAAATCTCAGAGCACAATAGCCTTGATAATGTCCCATTTTTGTAATATTAAATTTCAATACTTACTTTATATACCACCATTATTTCAAATTTTATTAATGAATTTAATTCAGATACCTATTTATTTTTTAAGAAAATGAAAGTTCTATTTGTTTGATTTTATTTCTTTTTTTGTATATAAATGTTTGCATTGAATTGATAATAGTTATACTTAAAAGTTTAAAATTGCCAGTCTGAATTTTTTTAGACAAATCTTGAAATTAATTGATATACACACATATATTTTGTGATCAAACTAAGTAACACTATGTTATAGATTTCTACCTACCTTAGAATATAAGTTTTAGAGTTAGATTTTTGTCAATTTGATCATTTGAAATCCTTTTCCTTTAAGACAATTACACAAGTCATATTAGTAGTCTGACTCTAAAATCTTCATCAAAATTTTTAAGGATTTCCTTGTTCTATGTACAACTCTCGATTAAATATTAGACATAAAATACCAGACTGGACAGCCCAATTGTAAACGTTGTTCTTGGTTTGTTTTACAAACATATAAAGGCAGAATAATGTATTTGTGTCATCAGATATCAACGTTATGTAATAGCATACAAAATAAAAATATTCCATTTTAATTCACATAAAATTGCATGCATCTGGCATGTCTCATATATATATATATATATATATATATATATATATTACTGTAAGCATTATGTGTACATCCTTGCATACATGTTTATTCTATTATTCCATGTTCCTGTTATAATATTGTTCTCATACAGTCAATATTTGTTATTGTTAACTTTGATATGATTATATTTTGGTTATATACACATACAACACACACACACACACACACACACACACACACACACACACACACACACACACACATATATATATATATATATATATATATATATATATATATATATATATATTTATATATATATATTAAATCTGTATTCTAGTCATTCTAACAAAAAGGAGTAATTCAGAACATTTTATATCAAAAAACTGATTTTGATCTACATGACATGAAATATACATTTGGGTTGATGTTTTTTCAACACATTTCTTTTGTAAAAATTTCAAGAATGTCACTTGTTTTTTTTTTTTTACTAATTAGGAGTTATAACAAATTGTTATATACTAGTATGTTGTTTTGTTTTGATAAGAAATATATATTTATTCACTGCCAGTATAAAAACTACCAAGTGACTTCCAAAAATGCATTTGCTAGGATATGAATCTGAACTGTTTGCCCAGAGAGTTGTTCAACATATTGTTAGTGATTAATGAAATCTGAAATAGTGATTATGACTGTAAGTATAATATTGGCATAAATTTCTTCTTTTAATAGTTAACCTGACAACATAAAAGTCTGTTAAGCATATATACCTGTGGTTAACATGACATTTTAATTTTTATCAAACCAAAGTCTGTTATGCTTACTTAGCTATGGTTTACCTGACATAATTGTTAACAAACCAAAGTCTGATAAGCTTACATACCTATGATTTACCTGACATAATTGTTTACAAACCAAAGTCTGATAAGCATACATACCTATGATTTACCTAACATAATTGTTAACAAACACAAAATCTGATAAGCTTACATACTTATGGTTAATCTGACAACCTCATTGTTAACAAACCAAAGTCTGTTATGCTTACTTAGCTATGGTTAATCTAACAACCTCATTGTTAACTAACCAAAGTCTTAATCTTACATAGCTATGGTTAATCTGACAACATCATTGTTAACAAACCAAAGTCTGTAAAGCTTACATACCTATGATTTACCTGACAGCATAATTGTTGACAAACCAGTCTGTTAAGATTACATAGCTATGGTTAATATGACAACCTCATTGTTAACAAACCAAAGTCTGTAAAGCTTATATACCTATGATTTACCAGACAACACAATTGTTGACAAACCAGTATGTTAAGATTACATACCCATAATCTACCTGACAACATCATTGTTAACAAACTATAGCCTGTTAAACTTACA
This sequence comes from Tegillarca granosa, assembly GCA_029721355.1. Taxonomy (NCBI): domain Eukaryota; kingdom Metazoa; phylum Mollusca; class Bivalvia; order Arcoida; family Arcidae; genus Tegillarca; species Tegillarca granosa. Next base: position 3,823,853 of record CM056595.1, read on the forward strand.
GAGCTATGGTTAATCTGACAATGTTGTTACAAACCAAAGTCTGTTAAGCTTACGTTCCTATTGTTAATGTGACAGCCTCATCGTTAACAAACCAAAGTCTTACACTAATAAAACTATAGACAACTGGATCTTGTCATTCAACAGACCATAGTTTGTTAAGATTACATAGCCATGGATATCTGGATATCCTCATTTTTAACAAACCAAACTTTTTTCTTGTCATTAAATTGCACTTTGTTTATTTAAAGTGGATTTGAATCTTTTTTATGACTGCCAGTATAAAAACTACCAGTACATTACTAGGAGATAATTAGCTGATATTTTATTAAAATTGTTATTGTCTGTCATAGATAGTTTTGTTAAAATATGCTTAAGAATCATTCTTTATGAATATATATATATATATATATATATATAATCTTTGTTATCAGATGCTTTGTAAATGTGACAGGGATTGTTCATTTTGTATTGTTAAAAACTACTAGTGTTTTATATATACATGTATCTGCTTTTGCCAGTGAGCATTGCATTCAGGAATTTTTTATTGTGTATGGTTATAAGTGGTCATTGCATCTAGGAAGTGTTATGTGTGTATGGGTGTCTTCTTGATTTTTTCATCTAGATCTTTATATTGTCTGTCATTGTGTAATCAAATAATTTCTTGTTAAAAATGAAATAATTATTTATACAGAAATAAAAAACTAATTATAATCAATCAGATATTCCTGGTATTTTGTGACAAAATTTTGTGGAACAGATTATAGGCATGCTTTATTACAGTAAAGAAAGAAGTTTTTAAAAAACAATAAACACTTCTTTTAAAAAGAGAAAAATTGTTACTAAAACATGTACTTGCAACAGCCAAAACAACAAATAACATGACACAATACAAGGAAATGATGGAACAGCCAAAACAACCAATAACATGACACAATACAAGGAAATGATGGAACAGCCAAAACAACCAATAACATGACACAATACAGGGAAATGATTGAACAGCCAAGACAACCAATAACATGATACAATACAAGGAAATGATGGAACAGCCAAAACATGACACAATACAAGGAAATGATGGAACAACCAATAACGTGACACAATACAGGAAAATGATGGAACAGCCATAACAACCAATAACATGATGCAATGCAAGGAAATGATGGAACAGCCAAAACAACCAATAATTTGACACAATATAAGGAAATGATGGAACAACCAAAACAACCAATAACTTGACACAATACAAGGAAATGATTGAATAGCCGAAGAAACCAAGAACATGACACAATACAAGGAAATGATAGAAACAGCCAAACAAGTCAAGTGAACATTCTGGGACTATAATTAAAACAGACACAATGATGTAATTAAAAATTCTTTAAATGCATTTAATTGGTTGTTCATAGCACTCATTTGTGGTAATTATCAACAATCGGTGATTCTTCCATGCTAGAAGTTTATGTGTTTAGATACCATCAGTCTAGTTGCTTAGATACCAACAGTCTAGGTGCTTAGATACCATAAGTCTTGATGCATAGATACCAGCAGTCTAGGTGCTTAGATACCAGCAGTATTGGTGCTTAGATACCAACAGTCTTCATGCTTAGATACCAGTAGTCTATGTGCTTAGATACCAGCAGTATTGGTGCTTAGATACCAGCAGTCGAAATGGTTAGATATCAGCAGTCTAGGTGCTTAGATACCAGCAGTCTAGTTGCTTAGATACCAGCAGTATTGGTGCTTAGATACCAGCAGTCTATGTGCTTAGATACCAGCAGTCTAGTTGCTTAGATACCAGCAGTATTGGTGCTTAGATACCAGCAGTCTATGTGCTTAGATACCAGCAGTCTAGGTGCGTAGATACCAGCAGTCTAGTTGCTTAGATACCAATAGTCTAGGTGCTTAGATACCATAAGTCTTGATGCATAGATACCAGCAGTCTAGGTGCTTAGATACCAGCAGTATTGGTGCTTAGATACCAACAGTCTTCATGCTTAGATACCAGTAGTCTATGTGCTTAGATACCAGCAGTATTGGTGCTTAGATACCAGCAGTCGAAATGGTTAGATATCAGCAGTCTAGGTGCTTAGATACCATAAGTCTTGATGCATAGATACCAGCAGTCTAGGTGCTTAGATACCAGCAGTCTAGTTGCTTAGATACCAGCAGTATTGGTGCTTAGATACCAGCAGTCTATGTGCTTAGATACCAGCAGTCTAGGTGCGTAGATACCAGCAGTATTGGTGCTTAGATACCAATAGTCTTCATGCTTAGATACCAGCAGTCTAGGTGCTTAGATACCAGCAGTCTAGGTGCTTAGATACCAGCAGTATTGGTGCTTAGATACCAGCAGTCAAGGTGCTTAGATACCAGCAGTCTATGTGCTTAGATACCAGCAGTCTATGTGCTTAGATACCAGCAGTATTGGTGCTTAGATACCAGCAGTATTGGTGCTTAGATACCAGCAGTCTAGGTGCTTAGATACCAGCAGTATTGGTGCTTAGATACCAGCAGCATTGGTGCTTAGATACCAGCAGTCTTAATGTTTAGATACCAGCAGTCTTATTGTTTAGATACCATAAGTCTTCATGCATAGATACCAGCAATCGTAATGGTTAGATACCAGCAGTCTAGGTGCTTAGATACCAGCAGTCTAGGTGCTTAGATACCATCAGTGTAGGTGCTTAGATACCAGCAGTCTAGGTGCTTAGATACCAGCAGTCTAGGTGCTTAGATACCAGCAGTCTAGTTGCTTAGATACCAGCAGTCTAGGTGCTTAGATGCCAGCAGTTTAGGTGCTTAGATACCAGCAGTCTAGGTGCGTAGATACCAGCAGTATAGGTGCTTAGATACCAGCAGTCTATGTGCTTAGATACCAGCAGTCTAGGTGCTTAGATACTAGCAGTTGTAATGGTTAGATACCAGCAGTCTATGTGCTTAGATACCAGCAGTCTAGGTGCTGAGATACCAGCAGTCTATGTGCTTAGTTACCAGCAGTATTGGTGCTTAGATACCAGCAGTCGTAATGTTAAGATACCATAAGTCTTGATGCATAGATACCAGCAGTCTTGGTGCTAAGATACCATAAGTCTTGATGCATAGATACCAGCAGTCTAGGTGCTTAGATACCAGCAGTCTAGGTGCTTAGATACCAGCAGTCTATGTGCTTAGATACCAGCAGTCTAGGTGCTTAGATACCAGCAGTATTGTGCTTAGATACCAACAGTCTTTATGATTAGATACCAGCAGTCTATGTGCTTAGATACCAGCAGTCTAGGTGCGTAGATACCAGCAGTATTGGTGCTTAGATACCAGCAGTCTATGTGCTTAGATACCAGCAGTCTAGGTGCGCAGATACCAGCAGTATTGGTGCTTAGATACCAACAGTCTTTATGCTTAGATATCAGCAGTCTATGTGCTTAGATACCAGCAGTCTAGGTGCTTAGATACCAGCAGTATTGGTGCTTAGATACCAGCAGACTCGATGCCTTGATACCAGCAGACTTGGTACTTAAATACCAGCAGGAATTGTGCTTAGATGCCGGTGTAACGAAGAATTATGACCCGGGTTGAAAATTGGCCCGGGGGTTCATTTTTCAACATTGAATAATGAGACCGATGAATTTAGACCCTAGTCCGTTGAAAATTGAACCGCGTCGTTGAATTTTGATCGGAAAACCGATTCAGAATTCAACAACATAAAAGTAAATATCAATGAACTCAGATCATAAACCATGATTTTTTTTTTCAATAAAAAAGATTCAGTCAATTCCTCTTTTTTTCTTTATAATCCTAAAATTCAATGATTTAATATTCTGGAAATGTTAGATGCGATTGATATATATTGATATTGATTGATATATAAGTCATATTTTATTAAAGGGTGTGGGGGTGGTGGTGTTGGTTCGTTTAATGTGCTTTGTTTTTGTCATTTTGTTCTATTGAGTGGGGGCATTTTTGTGATTTTGTTTGTTTGGAGGTTTTGTTGGTTATTCTTTTTTTTTTTTTTTTTTTTTTTTTTGGGGGGGGGGGGTATGAAAAAAAATCTAACACAAACAGATAACCCTGCTTTAATCGGACAAAATAATTTTAGAATATTATATTGCTATGTGGCAACCCCATAAATTTTATTTTATTTGATAAAGAATCATTATTAAAACGCAAAAATCAAAACCAATAAATGCCGTAAAATTAAAAACACTGTCGTTGTTATTGACATCATGTGGCCTCAAACATGAAAATAAGTTAACCGTGTATTGCTGGACATTGGGTGATCTCAGACGAAATTTTACTTATTATTCTGGGAAAATTAACTTTTAAATTTAATATTGATGACTAGTGTCGTAACATTTTATTTGTATTTACAAACATCCAGTAAATTCAAAATTTTCAACATGACAGTAGATATAGATCAGTCTGATAGAGCAAATTTCAATGAAAGAGATATAAACAAAAATAATTTGTAGTTTGGGTCAATTTTCAACAGGGTCAATTTTCCACGTGTTGAGGTCTTTAGCAATTAAAAAAAAATATCAAACCGTTGAAAAATGACCCCGGGTATAAATTTCACGACATTTGGTCGTTGAAAAAGCACCCGCGGGTGAATATTCAACGTTGAAAAATGAACCCTGGGTCAATTTTCAAACCGGGTCAATATTCTTCGTTACACCGGCAGTATTGATGCTGTTTTGTCTACATACCAGCAGTGCTTATAACAACTATTTTAATTATTCAAAGTTGTGTTGCAGCCAAAAAATGAGAAATATTACTGATTGATATTCCAAATGTCTGATTATTTTCTAATCACATTAATGTACATTGTAACAGTCTAATACACGCCATTTCGTCATTGTGTCTAATAAATGAGTTGTCTCAATATTGGTTCATTCCCACTTAGCCAACATCTTGAAATTTTGTACCTATAGGTAAGGTTTTAAATGTTGGCTAAGTGGGAATTGCTGTCAGTTGTAGGATTAAGCAAAACAATAGGTTTTAATTACAGGTGAGGGTATAGTCTGTTTCTGGAAAAAATGAAAATATTGATGATTTATATTCTTGATATTTGTATCATGTTATAATTTCATGTTAAACATCAGGATTATATTCACTTTAAAATGAAAATTTGACTTTTTGCACATCAAGATGATATTTACAAGAAAAATAGTTTACAGTGCAATCTCAGAATTGACCCTCTTGTATATAAGTAAAAGAATCTTGTCTGTGTTATAAAACACAATTAATCCACTCTCTATTATGCAATCATTTTCTTTAAAATATAACTTATTTATTTATTTATTTATTTATTTATTTATTTATTTATTATTTTTTATCTATTTTCGAAAATAAAATGAATGAATGAATAAAAAAATAATGTTAAAAAGGGGGAAAAAATTTTACTTTGTATTTTATCTCAAATGATTTGGCATTATGGTACAGTATAGTACTACCGGGTATTATGTCATTTTGAATTTCATGTTTTATCAAGGAAGTTTGTATGTTAAAATCTTTTTGAGGTCTAAATTTTTAACACTGGTTAAAGTTAATTGGCCATTTTGATTTATCTACGGATTAAACAGATGAGCTATTTGAGTTTATTTTCTACTGCTTTACAAATTTATGAAGATTTACTTAGCATGTTAAAAAGTTAAAATGTGGTCTTGAACTTTCTGCTTGGAAAATCAAATGGTATGGATATTCAAAACTTCTGACGGTAAAGGTCATTTACTGGATTTGAAAATAAATACCAATATTATTTAATTGTCTGGTTATCTTTTGGAGGAAAACATTTGCGCAACAAATATAAATGCAAGGAACGGACTCAAAATGTTGCTATTACCTTCCTCAAAATTAAAAAATTAGGAGACTTATTTAGTGTTGTGTTCTTATATCACACCAGTGATATATGTTATTTCTTAAAAATTCAATTTTGAAATAACTATTCATATAAAGATTACAAAAGGTTTAAGTGCAAACTGGATGATTTTTTCTAAATGACAAATAGCATTGTATATGGAGTAAAATTTTACAATATATTATTATTTTAGAATAAGTATCTAAATCTGAATAAAACAAGAATGTTTAGTCTTATTTTGCCTTTTTTTACCCCCGAAGAATAAAAATGAATTTGAATAAAATTTATAAATAATATAACATTCCACCATATTATCATAGAATTATCCTGGAAAAGACTATAGCAAAAAACTTTCCAGGTGAGATCTTAATTGTTTATTTAACAATGTTGGCTAAGTGGGAATGAGAAATTTTAAAATGTTGGCTAAGTGGGAAGACACCGTTTCTGGCTGTTAGACGTTATTTTTCTTCAAAGTCACCGCTAATGAAACTTTTAATAGGAACAATATATAATCACAAAACGGCACCCAGTGTTGTGTAAAAACTTTCATTATGTAAAATAACATCCGAATATTTCGTAAACAATCTAGACACAAGACAGATACACTGATATCTATTATAATGCTCGCTCTACTTTGTACGAACACAGGCCATACTGACCAAACGGTATCCAGTTTTGTTTTGTTTTTACTTGTATAGTACAGTTTATTTCAGCTACAGTATAGTACAGTTTATTTCAGCCCTATAGTACAGTTTATTTCACCTACGGTATAGTACAGTTTATTTCACCTACAGTAAAGTACAGTTTATTTCAGCTACAGTATAGTACAGTTTATTTCAGCTATAGTAGAGTACAGTTTATTTCAACTACAGCTACAGTACAGTTCATTTCAACTACAGCTACAGTATAGTACAGTTTATTTCAGCTACAGCTACAGTATAGTACAGTTCATTTCAGCTACAGCTACAGTATAGTACAGTTTATTTCAGCTACAGTATAGTACCGTATATTTCAGCTACAGTATAGTACAGTTTATACCAGGTATAGTATAGTAGTTTATTTCAGCTACAGCTACAGTATAGTACAGTTTATACCAGCTATAGTATAGTACAGTTTATTTCAGCTACAGCTACAGTACAGTTCATTTTAGCTACAGCTACAGTATAGAACCGTTTATTTCAGCTACAGTGTAGTACACTTTATTTCAGCTACAATATAGTACAGTTTATTCCAGCTACAGTATAGTACAGTTTATTTCAGCTACAGTATAGTACAGTTTATTTCAGCTACAGCTACAGTATAGTACAGTTTATTTCAGCTACAGTATAGTACAGTCTAGTACAGTTTATTTCAGCTACAATATAGTGCAGTTTATTTCAGCTACAGTATAGTACAGTTTATTTCAGCTACAGTATAGTACAGTTTATTTCAGCTACAATATAGTGCAGTTTATTTCAGCTACAGCTACAGTATAGTACAGTTTATTTCAGCTACAGCTACGGTATAGTACAGTTTATTTCAGCTTCAGTATAGTACAGTTTATTTCAGCTACAGTATAGTACAGTTTATTTCAGCTACAGTTACAGTATAGTACAGTTAATTTTAGCTACAATATGGTACAGTTTATTTCAGCTACAGTATAGTACAATTTATTTCAGCTACATTTATCGTCATTTGGTTGATTTTAACAGTAAGTAGATATTTAAAACAATACACGTGAAGAAATATCTGGTGTAAATTCTCTAATTTAATATTGATTGTACAAGACATATCACAATACATTAATTAACAACTTTGGTTTGACCGGATTCAATATATTGACATAAAACACACAATGTATCGATATATCGATATAAAGTCACATTGATATGTACAATATTTGGCATCTGATTAATATGTTTAGTTCTGATAATGATAAATTTTTGATATTTCTCTCTAAAAGACTACAATTGTGGGTGAGGGGATGGCTCTTGCGCAAAAAAAAAAATCAGACCAGCAAATCGCTACTAAGAACAATTAATAATAGAAGTAAAAACCCTTAAAACTGGTGATTTCATTGTTTTAATAATACTTATTTGTTTGGTCACAATCATCGTGAAAAAACAAAATTGCGACTGAGAGAGTAAATTTTAGTTTTGTTCCATATAGTTGTATAAATGTTTTCAAAAATTACTGTCCAAAAATGGACAAAGAAACTCATTATCATTTAGATTCATGGCGTAATTAAACCATTCACGATCATAAATAACTGTTTTAGTAAACCGATCTCAACTTCAAACATTTCCAAATTAAAAAATATCAAAAATTTATTCTTAATTAATGTTAACAACAATTTAAAACAGCATTTAAAATGCAAAATTAAAACACTTTTATAATTTTACCTTTGTGATATTTACATCTTAAATAAAAAATAAAAGAACAATTGCACATTATTTATGATTAATATTCATATGTACAAATAAGTAAAATGTCACTTGTTTCATCATTCCCTGCTTACGGTGGAATTACAAAATACAAAATAATAATATTTTTCGGAAACAAAATGAAAATAATAATAAAACTGACATAAAACTGCAGCAATGGTATACGTGAATTACAAATGCATGGAGATCAATATTGATAATGTCCATATTATGAATGGCATGGTTTGGTTAATATACACATTACTAGTTTTTATCATAACGCTTAAATTGTGGATGTTCGAGACAAACCTTTTTTACCATTCTGCACTCCATGAATTTAAACAGTCACAGTCTATGTTTCACGACTCTCATGTAATAAACTAACAATGTTTTCCCTGAAGTATGTGTTCAAATATTGTCAAAAAATCATCATCATGGCAGCATTGTAAACAATTATATCGTAATTCTGAAATATTATCTACCAAATTCTTTATACACATAGTTATAGAAGTGTTTCAAAAATTTCACTATCACGATAGTGTTTTTAGCATTACAATACGGGTAACATTTCCAGACATTGGAATATCCTACCGGAGTCCTGGAACAATATTGAGAAGTGCCATTTTTTAAATGGTGTCAAATCCTTTGCACTTCAACTGTTATAGCACTATATATTGGTAAAGTTATTTTGCAAGGGTAGTGTCATACCTCCGCAGTTTTCTAGTCACGCTTGGTATGGTAGAACCGTATTTGCCAACCCGTGATGGCTGTTGTTCATGCGCAGAGCTGTTAAACTTTTGTTATACCAGTCATCTTCATGTGAATCCTAGAATTAAATTAACGGATTTATTATTCTCTCATATCAAATGTCATATACCACTTTTTTTAATTTAATCATAAAAATACATTCAAAAAGTGGTATATGACATTGTCATATACCACTTTTTGAATGTATTTTTATGATTAAATTAAAAAAGTGGTATATGACACAAATAATAACAAAGAATAGGGGAATATAGCTCTCATATAATGTAACGAGGAATCAAACCATTTATTATCACGCAGAGAATACAGGATCCCCAGAGTATTGCAATATAATGCCCTTTTACCAGCATAAAAAATTTGTGGTGGAATCTTAAAGCAACCTTCAAGATTGATACAAAAAAATCAGAAGGATATTTCAACGCTTTTTTCACATTTTAAACTACAAAACTATAATTGGAATTGTTTCTATACTTGTATTGATAATTCTTTGAACGTGTCTAAATTAATACACAATGTTCTTTTCCAATTGATCGTTAAAATTAAACTTTCCTACGATTTTTGTTCAAAGTTGCACGTAAATTGAGTTTGAAAGTATAAGGTAAAAAAAAAAACAAAATCCAACGAAGAACAAAAAACTTAAAAACTTGACGAACCAAAACTTTCTGTTGTCCTTATTTTCAAATCTGACTCTAAAATGTTCTTTCTTATTCTTTAAACAACCGCATCTTCTAATGATATTATTTAAAAATGAATAAATTAAAATTAAAAATCTCTAAAACATACCAAGTTATAATCTGTTGCCATTGGAAACTGTTGTCGTTGCATTGTTGTCATATTAGATGTGCCCATACTTCCCATCCCAGAAAACTGCGCCACTGGTGCGTATGTACTGTTCATCTGTGGGTATCTGGGCATTGTGTTCATGTTGCTAGGAGTCGGGTATGCGGCGTACGGTCTGGAGGTCGTGGGGTAGATATTTCTCATCATTCCGTTACATGCTGGACTCATGACTGGCGATAATGATTTAGCAAGTTGTTTTTCTTGTTTCCTGTATTTAGCTCTTCTATTTTGAAACCACACCTGAAAATACAACATACAATACATATATTGATGTGTTTCCATTTACATGGTATTGAAAATTTAATTCAGATTAAAGAGTTTTTATTCATAAAATATTAGTTAATTTAACATTTAAAACAAACCTAAATACAACAGTAATGTTGAAAACAGATACATTATTTTCTATATTCTTTCCTAAAACAAAGTCAGGAGGAATACAGAATGGCGAGGAGAAATTCAGAATAGAATGGCGAGGAGGAATACAGAATGGCAAGGAAGAATACAGAATGGCGAGGGGAAATACAGAATAGAATGTCGAGGAGGAATACAGAATGGCGAGGGGAAATACAGAATAGAATGGCGAGGAGGAATACAGAATGGCGAGGGGAAATACAGAATAGAATGGCGAGGAGGAATACAGAATGGCGAGGAGGAATACAGAATGGCGATGAGAAATACAGAATAGAATGGCGAGGAGGAATACAGAATGGCGATGAGAAATACAGAATAGAATGGCGAGGAGGAATACAGAATGGCGAGGAGGAATACAGAATGGCGATGAGAAATACAGAATAGAATGGCGAGGGGGAATACAGAATGGCGATGAGAAATACAGAATAGAATGGCGAGGAGGAATACAGAATGGCGAGGAAGAATACAGAATGGCGATAACATAACAGAACAACGGTCACGACTAAGAACGACAAAACGAGACACAAGATAAGTACATAGGAGACAACACATTATACGGTCAACGGTCACGACTAAGAACGACAAAACGAGACACAAGATAAGTACATAGGAGACAACACATTAATTTATACGGTCAACGGTCACGACTAAGAACGACAAAACGAGACACAAGATGAGTACATAGGACACAACACATTATACGGTCAACGGTCACGACTAAGAACTACAAAACGAGAAACAAGATAAGTACATAGGAGACAACACATTATACGGTCAACGGTCACGACTAAGAACGACAAAACGAGACACAAGATAAGTACATAGGAGACAACACATTATACGGTCAACGGTCACGACTAAGGACGACAAAACGAGACACAAGATAAGTACATAGGAGACAACATATTATACGACTTTGGACAAACATTGTTATGATAAAATGATATTCAAAACAGTGATGAAGTAAAAATGCTATTCTATTTTCTAAAACCAAAGAATATAAGACTCCTGATAAATGGTATTTAAAATAAAAACAAAAGATATAAAATGTCTATAATTACAGACAATACATTTCTAGGACGGGCATTGTCATAACAAATGAAAATCAAAACAAAAATAATACAAAAAGTAAAAAAAAAATCATATTTACATTATTAAACTACGTATTATGGACAGGTATTATCATGAAAAATTATATTTAAGGAGAAAAAAGTAAAATGTCCAAATTTTATCTTCTGAACAATAAACAAGCCCCATACACTTTTGATAACGCATCGTGAAGATAAAAAAACCCGAATTTACCATTGATGTAGTAGCATAATTGTAATTATTTCAATAATATTGAATTGATTATTTCAAGAACATCAAAAGACGCCATCTTGACAAAATATTATAAATCAAATTTAATGAAACTTTAAACTCAATACTTATTTAAAACACACGTTTTAATTATCAAAATATCTTAAATTAATTTTTTCTGAATTAATTATTTTTCAAATTTTATATCTGTATATAATATGTATGCGACAATGTGGCATATATTATTATTATTATTATTATTATTATTATTATTATTTGATAAGATATTATTTAGACTATTGCAGTATTAAGCACGGAATTAAATGGAGTAGAAGTATGGCGTTTTCTCTCATTTAATAAGAATAAACAATACAGTTTATATCTGACTTGAGTTATATATGAAATGTCAAATAGTTGTGAGTAAACCTTGATTTTTCGAATGAGCTTAATTTTGATTTAGTCCCTTCATGCTGTAATTATGAGTATATTTCAATATCATTTCTCCTAATTCTTTTATATTAAATTTAATGCCCTTTCGCTTAATTTAGCAAACACAGTCATCAAAATATTGAATGTGTCACACTTTCTATCAAACGTACTGATGAATAATAACGCATGTACAAGTATTGCCGGGCACCTGGGACGACTTGATTTGCATACCTAATTGTAATCAAATACTGGCTGATGAGCAAAGTGGTCAAAATATTTCTGCAGTATTAAATGAAGCAGAAGTGTTACAACGAGCACAGAACCAAACGACATTTCGATTATTTCCCGCGCTACGTGCTACTGCTCTTGACATTATCGTTATTGTCATACACAACACTAACAAATTGATTACAATCATTATTCTACTATAAATACGCCATAACCAGCGAGCTTGAACAACATTAAGTGTTGATGATAAAGACTTTGAATTTACTATCCAAATTTTGCATGCAAGAGTTTTCTTGTTTGGAAATTCAGCGTAAAGGCATTGGGATAACATAATGACTCTTGCATGCAAAATGAACTCTGAGAGATAGGGAAAAAAGCCTTTTAAGCAGAACAACATTCTAGTCTTATTCTAAACTAAAGGATGTTTCTGTAATTGAATTACGTTTTAAAATGAAGTCGCTCGATTATTCGGATGGCCTTTCATCTGATCAATTAGAGGCTTTTGTACATTTTGCTTGTACCAGTGATAAGTGTAACAAAATGGCACCTGCCCACATTTCAATAGATCGATATAAATTGAAGTCGGGATAATCTTGCCACCATCGATACTTTATACAAAATACGTCTGGCACGCGACAACGACCACCAACGTTTATTAACAATATGGCACGCGTTCGTAATCACTTATCAATTAGTAAGACACGTTTTGTTAAACATACCGATACATTTAAATGTGTTTTGTTATAGTGATTATCACGATATGATCATATGTCGCCAATTTTGTTTTTAACGGGCGTGTTTTCAACATCATTTGATTATATAGTGCAGTTGTTTAGTTGATATTTTGTTTTAAACTATCAAATATGAATGAAGAAATAAGGAATTAAAATTTAATAAATCTATAAACAGATTTCGCAATGTTTGTTTTTTGTCTTTCTTGTCTTGTATTGTTTTGATGGGGGTTTTTTTTTTTTTTTTTTCTTTTTTTTTTTTTTTTTTTTTTTTTTTTTTTTTTTTTTTTTTTTTTTTTTTTTTTTTTTGTTGTCTTTCTTGTATTCTATCTTACATCGGCTATTGCCATAAACATATTTTCTTCTGAGTTACAATTTTTTAAAAAAATTTATCAAAATCTAAATAATTCGACAAAATTCTGGGTAAAGCTTTTTTCATTTCATTTTTTTAAAAGGCTGTACTCGGCAGTTCTTGTTTAAACATTTTAAAATGAAAGTAAATAAATAAAATTAGTATTTAAATGTTTATTTACTAATATGGTATTTAGGGCTCTTAAAGACACAAAAGAATCCCTTTGGAGCTAAACTTTTATAGCAGGAAATACGACAAACCTTTTGCAAAATATATATCAAATCTTCATTTATTGAAAGAAGGCAAAACCGGTATGTTCTGACTATACAATAGAGACAATTTCCCCCGACAAGTATTAATTATTTTTCATAAGAGTTACATGTTTTATACCACAAATTGTAATTAGGCAAAACAAATCGTTTAAATGTTTTATGATTTTTTAAAAATATTCTTGCTATACATTTTCCTAAAAGGTAGCTTTTAGTTGTTTTTTTAATACATAAAGAAAGAAGGAGAAGGAAGCAAAGAAAGAAAAGAAAGGGAAAAAAAGACAGAAAGAAAGAAAGAAAGAAAGAAAGAAAGAAAGAAAGAAAGAAAAGAAAGAAAGAAAGAAATGAAAAGAAAAGAAAGAAAGAAAGAAAGAAAGAAAGAAATGAAAAGAAAGAAAGAAACGAGATAAAAAGACATAAGACAGTGATACAAGATAGACACCGAAAATTCCCGACTTCAAACTATCGCTAAAAATCGTATGTAATGGCATGGTTCAAAATTTTAATCATCCCTCTTGTTCTAGATCGAGCGGTTTCAGTTAATTGTCTAATAAAAAGTGCGGATACACTGGTAATTGTTACACATGATGGAGCAGTGTATAAAAACCAAACAAACTTGTGATTATCATAACGTCAGAGACATATTTATCTCATTTTAGGTAGATTTATTATTTATTTAAAACAAATACATGTAAATTTTAAAAAAAATATTCTAAACTTTTGTAAATGTCATATACCACTTTTTGAATTTAATCATAAAAATACATTCAAAAAGTGGTATATGACATAAATAATAATGTGTATGCAAAACAACATCGCGGTAAATAAAATGGCGTTTACAAATTATAAATCTTTTGAATCAAACAGCCTCTAGCCTCTTAGATTCACTTCTTTATCATTAAAATGAATATAAAAGACTAAAAACATCTTAAGAGAAAAAATTAATTCAATCCCTTAGTCTTATTTTTTTAAATCGCTTGAAAAATAGTTAAGCTTATTAGAGTTTTTGGCGCTAGTTGTCGCGCGGGTAATCCGTGCTGCTTCACACTTGTCTCCAGAGAATCTCGTATCTAATGAAGATCGACATCTCAGCTAATGGAACCGTCTCTCAGAGACATCGTACACTGCATTAACGACACATAAAAATTCATCAGAACAGACACAAGGTTCAAAATTGATCGCTGCCTTAGCTATTTACGAAATTCAATTTCAGGTCTGCCCATAGCAGTATGAGATACTAATGTTCTAACATAGATATGAAGGCAGCTTCATTACATTTAAAATGGCTGTAAACACGGCTAAACATTTTATAACCCAGTCTTATATGTTGTCAGTTTATAGAATTAATATTCCTGAATTGTTAGGGGTGTGATCTTTAGAAATTGTTTTAGTTTCATCGCCTATAACAAATGAGAACAAATATGATTTGGTAAAAATTTCTAGCTGAAAAGCTGTAAAATTAGCTGTTAAAATTTCTAACAGATTGTTGACTAATATATTTTATAAAGATTTCAATTAGTACAAATAAGCAGCTTTCGTAAAACGTTAATCTATTCCGACGGAATTAGATAATCGCTAAAATTGCTATGATTCACGACATAATGGTGTTTATCAAGGGTAAATAAATAAGTAAAACGATACTGTAAATACCACTTGTATGAATAACACAGTAACAATATAAAGTAATAGACGAGCAACTAAGATCACGCCATAAAACATGTATGAAAAAGAAAACAGGACAAAAGGTCTGACTAACGACATGCACTGGACAAACAACGAAACATCACTCTCGACTTATGACTATCACTTGATCTAAAACAAGACCTAACTCCCGACTTAGATCCAGTACTCGGCACAAAAAACTCCCGACTAAGAACGAAGACTGGATATAATAAAAAGGCCTGACTACTAATTTAGGGCCAGCGCTGGATATAAAGATACAAAACCCCCGACTTAGAACCAGCCCTGGAAATGAAACAAGACCTAACGCCCGACCCAATAGACTAAGAACCATCACTGGATATAATAAAAAGGCCTGACTCCCGACTAATGACGAGCTCTGCATACAAAGATACATAACTCCCGATTTAGAACCACCCCTGGGTATGAAACAAAACCTAACGCCCGACCCAGTAGACTAAAAACCATCACTGGATATAATAAAAAGGCCTGACTCCTGACTAATGACGAGCTCTGCATATAAAGATACATAACTCCCGATTTAGAACCAGCCCTGGATATGAAACAAGACCTAACGCCCGACCCAGTAGACTAAGAACCAACACTTGATATAAAAAGATCTGACTATAGACTAACACTGAGTATAATAACAATTGCAGCACGGTATTTGTGGTGTAGTAAGAGACTAAAAATTCTACTTATCACAACAAATATTTCAATAAAAGAAAATAAAGACGTTATTTTACAGAATTGGTTCTTTGGTCCTCCAGTCTTAGTTTGAACTATTAAGAGAGATAAAAAAAAATAGAATACAAACAAATGGTAAACAAACAATCCGACTTGTTTATGTTTTAAGGGTTATAAAATCCTAGGTGTACTTCAATTTAAATATGCTAGTTATGTGATGGTAACCAAGAAAAAGGGGGGGGGGGAGAAACAATAGTTATAGCCAAATACGCACAAATTTAATCAAAGCTGCAATTTTTTTCGTTTTGAATAAAGTCCTATGGTGGCACAGAGGTGACATGAAATATATTTTTCATATTACGTGCGCACGTATAACTCTTTACGTGCGCACGTATTAACCTATTACGTGCGCACGTATTAGCTATTACGTGCGCACGTATTACCTTTTAAGTGCGCACGTAGTTACCAATACGTACGGTGGCACAGAGGTGACATGAAATATATTTTTCCTATTACGTGCGCACGTATTACCTTTTACGTGCGCACGTAATACCTATAACGTGCGCACGTAGTAACCAATACGTGCGCACGTATTACCTATTACGTGCGCACGTATTACTCTTTACGTGCGCACGTATTACTAATAGGTAATACGTGCGCACGTATTGGTAAACCTATTACGTGCGCACGTATTACTTATAGGTAGTACGTGCGCACGTATTGGTTACTACGTGCGCACGTAATATGAAAAATATATTTTATGTCACCTCTGTGCCACCGTAGGTTTGCGACCTCAAGTGGTTTTTTTTTTTTTTTTTTTTTTTTTTTTTTTTTTTTTTTTTTTTTTTTTTTTTTTTTTTTTTGGTAAATGGCATCGTGCGCAATACATTTTCAGAGCAAAATAATGAAAACAAAAGTAAAAATAACTTGGCCTTGACTTGACTTGATATTTTTGCCGTTTGATTTCGCTTTTAACAAAGACCAATTAAGGTTTCTACTTAAACAATGATTGTTCAGCCAACGATCCACCATAAAAATATTGGGTTAATGGTGAAAAACTCTACTACTTTGGGTATTATGAATGTATGATTGTTTAAAAAAAAATTAAAACGGATTTAACCAGTAATTTTTGGACCAATGTTTAGACTATTTCAATCTATTCGCTACTTTGAATAAAACAATATTTCATATCTATTTGAACTATAACAATCTTTTTTGAACAGCAGGAAATGAAATACCTAAAGTAAATCAAACAAAATATGTATATTTCTGTCAAGAAAAGTTTTTGTGTAATAAATAAAATCACTTTGCAGTAAAAGGATAAGTAGAAATGGTTTAGTTATACAGTGATGTTGATAAAACGTAAGTAAGACCTTCCTCTCTATATTATAGTTTTTGTTTTAAAGTAAAAAGCTTTGTAAATTGTACAGGATATTATAGTCTGCGTGTAAAATTTGATAAGGTTATTTTAATGGCCCCAGTCAAGACAAATTAGGTCATTTTAATGACCCCAGTCTGGACATAATCTACCATAAAACACTCTATAAAGCCTCTATAACGCGTCAAATTAAGCAACCTTCTTACGAAACCTTTTCACAGTTTTCCATTATTCTTCTCAAAATTGCTTTTTGATCGGCTGCAAATTAAAAACGGAAAACACTGTATGTTAAGGGCAAATGGATTCATACTTTCTTCCAGAATTACCGCTTCTAGAAAACTGTTTAATTAAAATATCGCGCTCTTTGAAGCATTGCTTTTAACAGTGACCCGAAAGGGCCATGTTTGTACTATGAGTTTAGGCATCTGTTATTACAAGCAAGTTGAGAAGATTCATCTCTATGCCTCCTTAAGACTGTCCCCTCTGGCGGTAATTTGTTGACGATGCTAGAACAAGTCTGTCACATCAACTGATATCATCATCAGCGTGCTCTTATTGAATGTGTTAATTCTCATAGTTTTATACCAAGCTTTTATAAAATATGCTAAAACCAAGATAATGGATAGATAAAATTTAGTTAAGAAAAGATGCCAATGTTTCCATTATCGTGCGGCATATGCTTGCGTTGTGAAACGTGTGCAGAGGTTACGCCAATAATGAACATTAATGTATTGGTTTTAACACCATTAGAAATTGTAAATTGGACAGATATAAAATCTATACGGCATGTTTAACCATTGCGGTTACGATTACGGTTTTTATTTTACATTCAATATTTATTATATTTCTATAAAGATGCTTGTTCCATTGTTTGGTATCAAATTATTCTACATAAAATATATTTTCAAAAAATATCAAAATTAAGTCAGTATATCATTTGAAATATAATATACATATAATTATACATATAGAATTGTCATATATCTATTTTTGAATGAATGTATAAAAAGTTTTTTTTTTTTTGAAGTGACAATGAGAGAACGAGTTGCTAAGATTTAATTAGTGCTTGTTTTATTATTAGTATTGTAATTTATTTATTTATTTATTTGTTAATTTTATTAGTTTTTATTTATTTTGTATCTCGACTTATGTAATGATCGTAAATTTGATTTCTTAAAACATATTACAGCTTAATTTTTCAACTTTTATGATTAAAATTATAAAAAAACAAATTCAAAAAAATTATAGCATTTTAAGGGGTTGTTCGTTTGATTTAGTTTCAAACATTTTTTTTTAGTTTGACGGCTAATTTGTTAAAAGTGACATTTTGAAGTTATTTTATTTTGCATAAAAATTTTTTTATCCTTAAAAAGAAAAAAATTATGGTGTCATTTTTTGCAATTATGTTATTTTAACATGTATTATTATTATTTATTTTTTTTATTGATTTGAATCATTACATCTAAACAGTATGCACCAGTATTGTAATACGTGAAAACCGGTGCGAATCCAGCAAATAAATGAATCGGTATTTATTTATTTATTTATTTAATTGTTTGTTTGTTTTCATATCAAATTATTATTTTAAAAAATAAAAACAATTAAATTATTAAAAACACAAGAATAATGTTATTCTTCTTTTTTAATCATGGCTGCATAATATGGATATTTTTATTAAAAATACATGCAATTATTTTGTGGAAAAATTTTACATATCTATCGCTAAAGTTTCTTTATTTTAGTGTATCGTGCAACTAAATTCCCGAATCATTTTAATCAGAATTAGCAGCAGCCTTGAATAAAAAAAAAAGCAGAATAGAGAAATATTAACTAAAACAACAGCGGCTGTGTTTCTGTGAGAAATTTCATGAAAACAGTATCTTAACCTTTCCATTTCAAATATTTGTTTAAACCCGAATTATTACAAACTGCGTGAAGTTAAATAATGAATAATTCAGAGCACTAAATATACATGCAAACCGTGCCCTTATATTTCAGTTAAAATCATGGAGTTCAACTCTATTAAATTTTAGCGATAATAATTTAAGAAAAGTGACTACAATTTTTTTGTTAATGAGTTGGGTACTCACTAATTACACTTTCGCTAATTGTCGCGTTTAGCTTTTGAAATTCCTTTTATTTTCGTTTTCGTGCATTCTTGCTTGAGAAATAACGGCACATGTACAAATGAAGCATGTTAGAAGACATGTACCGCCCGTGGTGACGATTTCTACACGATATTGTCACATCTGTCCACATAATTTTCCATGATGATTGTCCCCAAACACTATACCGAATTGACAATTTGACTTTTGTTAATATTGTATGACCAATTTGTTTAACTGGTTTTATGCAATCCTTGTTCACTTGTATTATTTCGAAGAATGATAAAAATTAAATAAAAAATATTTAAAAATAAAAAATATATAAATATATTTTAAAAAGGAAAAGAAATTGCCTATCGACTGAAAATTATTTTATCTTTTTTTCGGTTTGTGCGGTCAAAATCAAATTTAATGATAAATAAACAGAGTCTTTAATTTTTAAATGGAATATAAAATGTCGGTAAAGTTGAATTACGTGTACGTAGAAATAATCAGATCAACCAAAGCAAGTCAAAACAACATATAAGAGAACGAAACACAAAACACACTCCAAGTCCCCGCTCGCTCGTCCACTCTAAGACGACACAATATGTCATATTATCTTTCCATATTTTTGTAGGGTCCAAAAAACTCCTATTGACCCACGATATGCACTGAATTACTTATGTTTTGATTTAAAATTTAAACAACGCTAAGTACTGAAAGGAAAAACGAGAAACGATGGAGTGTTTGAACGAAGTAGTCAATTTCTAAATTTGGAACCGTTTGTTTAAATTTGGTAGCTTTATCTAATAAAAAAGTTTCTAATTCCAATAAAATAGAAAATGTTTTTAAAAAATAGTTTGGTTCTATGATTCTGGTTTATTAAACAATTGTCGGACCTTTTTTAAAATTAAAACATAAAAATAAGTCAAAAAAGGATTTAACTGTTCCTTATATCGAACATAAACTCTTATAATTCCTTCCATGTATTTATCTTATTATTCAACAAATTAATTTGTAAACAGGTAAGATCCGAGTTTGACATAAAATCAATATTAGTTATTTTCTCTGGCTAATTTAATTTACATCTTTGGACCATGTCTTGTCTACACCGAGTCAAAGTTTTGGATAAGAAAGTCCCAATAGCGCAACGGTGCCAAAACCCAAGTTAGAATAACAACGAGAGACAACCAGTGTCAATTGCCATCGCATCAAAATTACCGAATTTAGAAAAAGAATTGTGGTTTGGTTATTAACCAATTTGAGAATTGGAATGCCCAGTATATTATAATGTGTTGGAAGATGTTAAATTCAGCTTTATGGAACAATTATGATTTAAAATGTAACAATATCTAATATAATAATTGACGTGTTCTAGAACAAATTCATCCATTTTGGGTAGTGTGAAATAAAAAACAAAGACAACAAGCGACAATAAAACACTTCACATTTTGAACATATGGTCATTTAGGTCAATTCTTTAAAAAATAACAAAACGGACAAACTGATAGGATGGAGCCACCCAAGCACCAAAAAAAAAAAAACCATCAAATATTTTTAAAATATAAAAATATATATGTGTGTAAAGGAATTTGACGTTTTTTGGTTCTCGGATGACCCCATCCTTTCAGTATGCCCAAAAATTTGCAAAATTGTATTAATTTAATTTCTTTTTCGACTAAAATAAAAACAAAATTTCATTAACCGAACAATGAACAATCGGGAATATTCTTAGATTTTAAGAATCATCGAAGTAAGCACATGATTTAAACATGAAATACATTCTTATGCCATATGCGAAATTCTGAATTTTTATAAAATAAAATATTCATATGACATACGCATTGCGTTTTTTCTGTCTTTACATAACTTCTGACCAAATATAAAATAATATTTCAAAATTACTGGTATTGTTACTTACAAATTATCAAATTATGCCAAACGTTTATAGTTTAATTAAGATTAATGTCGAGTATTACTAAAAGTTGTTTAGTTCTTTTACCGTGTCGTTCTGCACATATTTCTACATCATAAAAACGACTACATAAAATTAATACAAAATGTAATGACTACATACAGGTTTGGAGATCTTCTCTCAAATTTATACTTTTATTTATAGACAAATAGGAATGTTGTTCTTTCTGGATTGTGAGCTTCTATGGTTTACCAATAAAAACATTGGATAAAAAGAGACAGAGAAGAAAAGAGGTACATTGTGAACAATACTGTTGCCATGTGTAAATTGTTATAAAACAAAGTAATAAAACTTTACTCATGACTTAGTTTTGGAGAGCAATCAAGCAAGCTGTAGTTTTGTGAATTAGTATATTTTGTTGGATTCTGTCCTCTTTTCAGCTGTGTGGTGGATAATCTGCGTTTAAGCCAAACGAATAAGAAACTTTTTTCATGACGCAATTGTTATGTGATACTTTTGAATGCATTGTGCGATGTACCACATTTAAATGCAATATTTCATAAAAATGCAAGAGTACACATGACACAGTAGTAGGGAATAAGTAGAGAAAGTTGTCCCGTGAGATTGTATAAAGCACCATTATACCTGATGATTATTATTAAGTAAGTCAATTGTTTTACGATGGGATTAATAATTAATTCGAGCTTATAATTATAATTCCTGCTAGATTGTTTGTAATCAGTTTTGTACAATAATAAAGCCAATTCAAGTTTACCTTGTTAAAGAACAGATTTACTACCCCACGCACTGGCACCATTGTGTCATTAGTGCTATTTATTTTTAGGTAGGTATTTTTCATTAGCTACAATAGGTGGAATACTGCCATCTTCAATTTCAAAACATTGCTTATTTCAATTTTAATGTAATTTAGGAAATCAAAATATCAAATGTTTAAGCTAAAAAAATACAATCGTATGGCAGTTACAATCAAAAACACGCTACAAATATACAATAGGCTATAGTTTAGGCTAGCACTGGTCACCGGTATAATGAAAATAATTCATCAGAAATTGAAGAAAAAAATATGCTAAGCAACAGCCAAATATAACCATATCGTCATCATTATTATTGTCATGTGCAAAATTTAGAATTTTTACAAAAGAAATATTCAAAATTTTGCACATGACAATTCAAAATTTTGCACATGACATTATCACTTACCTGTATTCTGGCTTCGTTTAACTTTGTAATTCGTGCAAGTTCTTCACGACAATAAATGTCCGGATAATGACTCTTAGCGAATGCAGATTCTAGTTCTTGTAGTTGTTCCTGTGTGAACGTTGTTCTGTGTCTCCGTCTGGCTGGGGTGGGACATGTCGATGGATTGTGTCCACCGGAACTACCCCCACTTCCGGATGACCCCACCAGAGATGAACTAGACGTTGCTCCAGGTTCATGTTTTATCTTCTTAAAAGCACCTTCTGGTCCTAAATAATAATAAAAATACATGTACATCATAAGTAGATAAACGCTTGTTCAGAATGAAATTTGCAACAACATATAAAAGCATGTCTTGGCATCAGTCAACGCAACCAAACCTCTAAAGAGTTAATGATACAAGCAGCCAAACATGACAAGACAAACCCATAATGGGATAACCGATTATAAAACTTCCGGTGGTGAGGTTAAAGTACTGTTGGAGAGACCCAAATTAAATGTACAATCTAGCAAATTTTTCAGCTGTCTTAATTTTTGAAATTCATTTACTTGTAAAACTTAGGTTTGTTCCCTTATGCAAAGCATTGCTTTAGCTGTATTTGGATTCATATAATTTTGGAACTTTAGATTTATTAATTTTCAACTGTTTGGCTTATGTTTTATCTATCAATTTTTTCGGCCCCTAGTGTCACTAATGAGGAATGATTTTCCGAGTTGTGCGTATATGGCACATCAAAATTAAACAGGTATTTTTGTTATATATTTGTTATACTTTATATTAAAGCTAGTTTGGAGTAACCATAAATAAACAAAGATCAAAAGCTACAGCTTTATTAAATTTATTTAACAAAAGTGCTGTAATTATAGGGTATTAATTAAAAACAAGTGCCCGTTGCATTTTGAATATACAAACATTTTCCCTTGGATTTTCTATTTTCAAAAGATTTAGAAGTTGTTGCACATAATCCCAAGCTTTACTGAGTGTTTTGCTTTCTAAGACATTATATTAAAAAGGTTTTGAAGCTCCGTGTTATAACTTCAGAATAAGACAAAGTTCTACAGCATGCTAAAGGTATGTTCTTTGGTACGTATTTGTTGCTTTGGTTCAGTATAAACCTTTTTGACTACTAGTTTTTAAACGAGTGAGGATTTACAAATCACTTAAATTGTAAAAATAGACACTATTTTATATACCATTTAGCAAATTTTCGGTCGTCTAATTTTTTAAATTTATTTAAAACTAAGGTCTGTTCCCTCATGTAAAGCATTCCTTAGCTGGATTTGGATTCATATCATTTTGGAACTTTAGATTAATTATTTTTCAACAGTTTGGCTTATGTTTTTTATCTATCAAACTTTTCGGCCCCTAGTGTCACTGATGAAGAATGATTTTTCCACATATGGCACATTAAAATTTAGCAGGTATTTGTAATATATTTATCATTTTATTCTATATTATACAGAAAGTCTATATTCTTACATAAGCTATCTTCTGATATATTTATTTTTCAAATTCAGTAGCATTTTATTTGATCCAGTGATTCATACTGGCACAAGTAATACAGCAATTGTTCTGGTATATACATATATATATATTTTTTTATTTGGGTCTCATCATACATACAACATATATATAAAAGCAAAAACATCATCACACAAATATAAAAAATGTACATATGCCACTCTTAAAAGAGTTATAAGAGACTTAGTATTAAAATAATTACAAAATCAATTAAAATCCATTATATAATACATGTAATTGAAGTAGATTCTATTTATATTTGTATAATTGGTTAATAAAAGTATACTACTTTTTGGATTTTTACTTATAAATGCATTCAAAATTAGTCATCTTTTGAATGCTTTATTTCATCATGAAAAAAATCAAAAGCAGCACATGGCAGAATGGCGTTGTTTACTACTGTTGCACAGTGTCTGATTGTAAGTTGTCCATTGTCATAAGCCGGGTGTTTTATACCGGAGAACCACTACTTTAGCTCAGGTGATATAGTCAAACGAATGTTAACTTATGTTTGTTAGTAAGTACCATTGTTATAGAAAGATGGACTAGATAAATCACAGAATCGGTATAAGGTGACAGACTATACCGGAGACAGAATCAGATAAACATTTTTGCAGGCAGATTTAAAATCGTATACATAATAAAGATTGTAACAACAAAATCGCTAATATTGATCATATCGTAATAAAATATTCATTGATTAATATAGCTCTCTTGTGATTTTCATTGATCGATTGTGTTATCTAAATGTCTTTGTATATTAAGCAATTTTACGTGATTCTTGTAAACCCTAAAATTCCAACATAGAAATATGAAAAAATGCAATAAAAATCTAGAAAAAGATAAATAATTCTTTTAGATTTACAGTAATGAATTAAAACAGGAAATCAATGCATTGTTTTGATAAATTCATGAAAACTTCACATAACGTATTAACAATGTTGTGTTGGAATGTCCTAAATACTGGTTAGAAATGTACACGGGCAGAAACCCGGTTGTATCTATATACAAAAATAATGTCGACAAAAACCAATGTGCACATTTCCTATTTCATGTTGGAGCTCAAACGATAGTTTCGAAGGAAAAATATTCGTAACTGGTGTGCCGAAATGTGCAAATACAAAGCACCAGCTAAAATTACTAGTCGAAAATGAGCCAGAACCTGGTGTGGTCCTGGCTCTGATACCTGCGTCATGTGTTACCTTTAAATTCAGTGTTGAAATTGATACATATAACAATACCTTATTACATTACTTCAGGCGAATTCTTTTTATATAATTATAATTTTTATTTATTTATTTATTTATTTATTTATTTATTTATTTATTTATTTATTTATTTATTTATTTATTTATTTATTTATATATATTTTTTTCTTTGTGCTAGTTATTTTTTTTCGTAGCATTTAATATAATACAATATTTATTTATTTATTTATTTATTTATTTATTTATTTATTTATTTATTTATTTATTTATTTATTTATTTATTTATTTATTTATTTATTTATTAAAAGCATAACGATTTTGTCTATTTGATATATTTACTAAAATATATAATTATGAAATCTTCTGAAAAAAATATATTGAAACCTTTAATGTGAAATTTTCCATGTTTATTAATATAAACCACGTTGACTAAATGGAAATATGAAATTTTAAAATATTGACTGCGTAAATGGACAAAATTTTTGATAAATATGAATTAAGGTTTTATAGAAGTTTGATAACCAGCTGTCAGATGTAAAATCTTCAATATTTCTTTTTGTAAAAATTCAAAATCCTGCACATGACACAGCCACCGCCATTATATCGGCCCGTACGAATGGTCCGGAATTATTGCAGTCAAATAATAATAATAATTATAATAATAAATAGAGATAGAAATCAAGTCGACCGCTTTTTGATGCAATATTTATATAAATTCAAAAAGTGGTATATGACAATTGTGTTTTTGATTTAATTAAATAATTGGTGTTCAAGCTAAAAAAAAAAAGTATTTTTGACGCTCGACATAACATCAAATTGATTACTTAGCTTAATTTCGATAAAAAAAAATTTAATATTTAATTTATAATTATCAAGGTTAATTTTTTTTTAATTTACATTATTATTCTCTGGTCATTGATGAAGAAAATGTGCTTATAGATAACTTATCTCACGTTTTGTTTTTCATATAATCATAATACATGTAAATCATATGTATAATTTTATTTTGTTTTGAGATTAATATTTTCAGTCTATATTAGACAATCCCGATCTAATTTTATCATTAAAAACTGTCATAAATTAAATCTTTTGATGATACAAAAAATTATCGTTAAAACCTAAGTCAATTATATATCATATATTAATTTTAAAATGGTTTAACCGTGTATCAACTAAGTACTGTACAAAACGCACGATTACTGAAGTCAAGTCTAAAATCTAATAAAAAAGTAATAAAACAAACTTTCCGCGACGCTAAATAATAATAATAATAATAATGATGATGATGATGATGATGATGATGATGATGATGATGATGATAATAATGATAATAATAATAATAATAATAATAATAATAATAAATACCACCACAACAGATACATTAGTGACTATTATTATTATTATTATTATTATTATCATTATTATTATTTTTTTTATTACAAATGAAATAAATGAAATATTTATCAAATGTACTGTGGTATTTATATTTAAAAAAAAAGTAAAATCTTTTCTTTAAATAAAATTTAAAATATTTTTCCTTTGAATATAATTTTTTTTCTATGTAAATATTTTCAGGTGTTTGTGTAGTAATATGTGAATAATTTATCGGTAATTTTGGACACAGAACAGATTGTCTTTTTACGGAAACTACTACATAATTAAAGAACCTTTGTTGGTCAGTGGTTTTATGTTGACCGTTAAAGGTGTCAACAGATGGTCAGTTGTACTGAAAAGTTAACCATTACTTTCACCTTATGTGTCCGACAATTTTATCTTGTCGTAGCCAATATTGTGGAAAGTAACCTTTGACGGTATTTGAAATTGTTTACATAACAGTGCAAAAAAGAACGTGTTTTATTCCAAGGAGAGCGTGTCTCTGTGAAAACAGTTTTTTTAACGCGTGTGTCGGACACGCGACGGTATGGCACGATTTTCCACGTCAGCAATTATCCAATTAATCTTTTACACCCGTTCTAGTTCTTCTTCAACTCAATATTTTCTTTCAAATAAAAACTTACCACCATTTTGCTCCCTTAAATGTCATATTAAATCGGAAATTGTATTTTTTTAATTTATCACTTCTTGTGAAATAAAATAAATATACGCGCAAAAATTATTTTTAAAAAATAATACATCTTGACTTTTATATAAACACCACATGACTTATAATTTAAATTTTAAAAAATATGAAGTTGTATAATATATATACCGTGTTTAATCTTGTTAAAATTATAATACTTACATAAAAATAAAATAAATAGTACAATGAAAAAAATAAAATTTTAATAAAAATGTTTTATAAATATAATTATTTGCCTACGCTCTTTTAAAATATAAATGTGGGACTTTCCACGGTAATGATAAAATCACGGGAAAAATATGTATATTAAAAAAAGTTATTTAAAAAAAAGGAAATAATCACAATTCGCCAATTTAAAGGAACGTCAAATATACTTAGTAAATACTTAGAATAATGCATACATTACTTTATTAAATTTAACTTAATTTTTTTTCTAAATAGATAAAAAGTTTATAAAATTTTGAGAGAAAAAGGATTTTATTAGTTTTAACATTAAATATTGGCGGGGAAACTTTTGTATTTTCCTTTATTTTCCACTATTATCAATAAAGAAAAAACTAGAATTAAGCTGTCATATTTAATGGTATTTCAGTTAGTTTTTCTTGAAATAAAATTATTTTTTTAAAACAACTAATTATAATATCACTTCACATACTGTAAACATTTTGTTTGTTAGTTTTCCTATGTTTCGCTTGGATATTATGGAAAAACAGTCACTTTTGTTTTTTGTTTTTTTTAAACAAATAAAACTATTTTTTAAAATACCTTTCCGTAACACGTAAGATTAAACAACTAAAAAATTTCATCTACCTGTTTTTAAAAATTATAAATTATGAACTTACTCCAAAATAATTTCATTAAAAAACAGATTTTTGGAAGTTCCTTTTTTTTTCTTTCACATCCTTATACGTGTTTAATAATGCCTCCATTTCGTGACAATTTTCTAAAATTTTCAAATTCCGATTTGTTCTCATTTCTGTACTACTTAGTAAATAGTGTTTTTAGAATACTTTCAGCAAACAAATAAAATGAAACTTATTAAAAAATTAAAAAAAAAAAAACACGACAAAATCTCTTCGTTACAAATTTCTACCCATTACCGTTCTAAAGTTAAAAGTAATACATATAATTCCAAAGATAAAATAAAAAATATATTAAATTTAAAGTTTGCCTTCTTAAGTTTATTAATTACAGTAATCCGTTCGTTTTCTGATTAACGAAATCATTATTGCCTAATAATGCCGTGTAAAACGCATTAAAATTAAAAAGACTCCAAATAAATTTAATTTTCCAAAAAACCGTTTCATTATAATACACTTAGATAATATAATAAATTCAATAAAAATAATTAATGACTATTTTTTCGTAACACAAATTTTATTATTTAAAAAAAAAAAACAAAAAAAAAAAAAACTTACCTCTTCAAAAAAAAATTCCCGTGATATCGCCGTGAACGTGGTTTTGAAGCTAGTTAACTGCTTTTAAAGAAGCTAGAAGCACTTCTTATTTGATAGTAAATTTCATCAATTTGCTGACTTGATTTATGATATAATAATCAAGTGATAAAAACTGACGATGAAAACCGAATTTTATTGTCTTGTTATGGTAACGGCAAAAGTAAGAAAATCACATAAAATTTTATTAATCTTATTTGTTAGCCTCATTGTTATCGACACAACGAATGAAATCTAACTACAGACCAAAATTTGGTTAGGAGAAAACAAAATTACGCTCTTATAAACGAAGACTACCTGTGTAATAGCTTGATAATGTTTTAGATGGCAGTAAATAGTTGGAATTGTATCAAACTTGCTTACATTATTTCATATTCTACCGGTGTTCGCAATAATGAAGTCAAAGTCGCTTTCGCCTATTTAAGACTATTGTAAATAAAATACAATTATAGCCGGTATATGTAATAAAATTTACCCTTATTTGTGTTTATTGCCCACCTGAGTCGCTGAGTAATTTTTATTTCAATTCTTCGATTTATCTAGTAATTGCAAATTAGGTTAATTAATAAAATGAATTATCGACAAATAAATCAAATTTACTGGTGAGTTATGCCTAATGATGTTCTCATTCAGTTTTCACCTACCATTCGGGTCTGTCAGACTTCTTGCTGTGGAGGTGTCCAAGTTGTACAATGCAGTAAAATCGTCCTACTTTTCTTTTTTCGCTTCTATCATCAACAGATATTCTACCCTCATCGGCCATTTTTTAGAATTTTGTATGCACAGGGCGGAGAGGTGATGGTTGTAAAATTAAGTGTCTAATGCGATTTTCTTTTCGTCTACATTTTATATCCATTCCGAAAGAAGTTTATACTTAACTTGTCTTAACCAATCAGATTTGTTTTTCGTATTCATTATGTTGGTTTCGTAGTACGTTTTCACGTCGCGGGCATAGACGGTCTCTGATTGGTCAAACCACTTGAACCTGGTCATTGCTTTTATGAAAAATGCAGGCAGTTGTGTTTAAACCGATTCTAATTTTAAAGATAGTCATCATCGATTTGGGACTATTAGGAATGAATGTGTAATAATTAGAGGCACAAATTACGACTATTGTTTGATTAAGAGTATAACCTCGCAAACATTGCTTCATTTTTCAAATAGATGGATACGAATGCATCTCGGGAAATTGATTTTAAAAGTGGTTTTAAACAGTTTTCTAATATATCAAAATTTCGAATATATTTTCAAATATCTTTTTCCTAAAGTCTAGAAATTTAATTGGTTTCCTAAAAAAAACTTGCAATTTGATTCAATGTTGTTATGATGATATTTTAATATGAAATATCTAAAGAACTCCACATGAGATGTCATGTGCTATATTTTTATTTTTTAGATTATCAAGATGAAAAGTATCACGTGTTAATAATTTATTTTTTTTTAAAATTCAAAAAATAAAACTTAAATTAAATAAAAATTGAGATAAAATAAATTTTAAAAATTTTAAATAAAATGAATTTTAAAAAATGAAATAAAATAAACAGCAAACGACAACAGTTGAGCATGGTCATCCTGTTTTAACAAAATTAAAATAGACTTAACAAATAACAGTCAAAACAAACCTGCATTAAAAATATAATTCAATTTGAATATATTAATAAGATGTTATAATTTTTAATAAGAAATAATTGTAATATTTAAGCCTTAAGGAATAAATTATAATAATAATAATAGTGATTTTCTAAATTATTGGTAGTTTTTTTAAATTCATTTATTACGTTTCTATAAAAATACAGATATTGAGACATTGTTCTTCCCACAACGATTTAATTGATTTATCAGGATTGATGTTGAGATTAATGACTCAATATATCTGTATTATAGAAAGTGTTAACTGTAGTGGTCAATTGATTTGACCGACAATTTTACACAAAAATTGATCTGGAAATCGGCGAATTATTTCTAATAATGAATTCTATGAATAAATCACAACAGTATAGCTGCATTGTGACAAAAGTCAAATATTGTCACATTTGTCGACTAGTCACAGTGTATTAACCTTGAATTGTCCTTATATTGTCTGGGAGGATTCAATTGTATTTGCTAGTATCATAGTTTAAATTCTGTTTCTAATTTGATTTAATAATATGTATTCTTATCAGTGATTTCAATATTTATGCCCGGTTTCTTTTCCTTGCCAACTTGTATTTTGTAGTGAAACCCATCATCCCTAATGTCAAACACTATTTATTACCTGTTTTTTCTTAGATGTATGAAAGCAAAAATGTATCAAACATTTGTAATTTTTAAAAACTCAAAATTCCAGAAACAAAATACTTGAAACGAAATAATTTGATGGAGCAAGGACTTTGTGAAAACTTGCGATATACAAATTATTTTTGTCGGAGGTCGTTGTTTTGAAGGCGACAGGAAAGTCATCCAACATTCTAAGAACTGAAGTGTTACTATCGATGTACAATATGTAACTAAAGACAACAACTACTGTACTGGTAAAACAGAACTGCAAATTAAATTAAAGATTCCATGCTTTCTTTAAAACTGACTATATCCTTTGCTACTATATTTGGGCATTATTCCAGTTGCCTCTTTCTTATCTGTTTTCTCTCCTTCTTAACAGTATTTGGTCATTAAATTGTCTAAAATTTGCTTTCCCTTCCTCAAAATGTGTCCGATAAAATTACTTTTTTTTTTTTACTTTTACTTCGCAGCTCATGTTATACTTTGTTATACTCTGTATCTGATATTACTTTGTTGATAATTTTTGTAGCCATTTCATATTCAATTTTCTGTTTGAGTCATGTTTAGTTGTTTTTTACGTCTTGTTGTTTTCAATGCCCTGGTTTCACAATCATTTACTCCAATAAGTGTACACTCAACTCAAATAAGCGAATATTTCAACGTCAATTTTAAAGACATTACACCGTTAAAATTAAACATATTTATATCGTTTCATGTAGGTTTGTTGAACAAAAACAAAGCACTGCCCCATAAAACTTATTTATTAAAAAATATTGATGAGAGAAAAATGGGAAAGTTGAGTTGAGTGAATGATTGTAAAACTTGGGGCACTAGGTCTCACGAGTAACACAATTGTATTTTGGCCTTTGTAACCATGTTGGTGACTTCCATTTTTAGCCGATGTAGTTAAAGATATAAATCTGAAATTTTCAACCTCATGGTACATTTTTAATTTAATAGCTTTGTTTCTATCATTACATCTAGACTAAGTTTTTTCGTACTTATGTGAGTGAGTGAGTTATTGTTTTAAGCCGCATCAGCAATTTTGTAGATATTCGCGGCTAGAAAAGTTAAAAATTAAAATATATAAATATTGAACAGAAATAAATTAAATAAGATAAGATTTTAAAAATAAAACTTAGCTGGTAAACTGAACTAGAAATATCACAGTTAAGTTATTAATAAAAGACTGGATGATATATGATAAAAATCATATTGTATTAATTAAATTGATTTCACATAGGAAGTTTAAAATTTTATGTCCATAGACATTTTTAAAAAGATCTTGCATTTACTTATGATACAATCACATATCTTGAAGACTTTAGTTACCAGTGTCAGATACCATTTTTGAAGACGTTTGTTACCAGTGTCATATACCATTTTTGAAGACGTTTGTTACCAGTGTCATATACCATTTTTGAAGACGTTTGTTACCAGTGTCAGATACCATTTTTGAAGACGTTTGTTACCAATGTCAGATACCATTTTTGAAGACGTTTGTTACCAGTGTCATATACCATTTTTGAAGACGTTTGTTACCAGTGTCAGATACCATTTTTGAAGACGTTTGTTACCAGTGTCAGATACCATTTTTGAAGACGTTTGTTACCAGTGTCAGATACCATTTTTTGATTTAATCATTTAATACATTAAAAATGGTATATGACACCAGTGATGAAGCTGAATTGAAATTTTTGCCATGTTTGGAATGAGGTCTTATGATGTCCAATAAAAATATAATAATGATGATCCTTGAATTGCGTTTAATTGTTGAACTGTTGCATTGGTCATTAATATGAAATATTATATGGAAAAGAAATAGTAAAACCGACTAAACGATGGTTATGCTTTAATACCGTGATCTGATCACAAACTATGACACCTTGGTAAACGGTAATGCTTTACCCGTGACATCTTCAAAGAAAATATTCACAATATTTTCTATTATATTGCTATGCTTTACCGTGATCTGACCATGAACGTCTTTGAAGAAAGTAATTGTGCCATTGATCGTAAGACTGCTTTACCGTGATCCGAGCACAAACCATGACACCTATAAATAATGGTAATACTGAATATTAGATTGTTGTGTTTTACCATCTGGACTTAAATCATGACATCTTCCGAGAACATACTGACAGAGCAATCACAAGTCCTGTGAGTCCAGTACTTTATTATGATACTGCTTTCACAGAAATAATAATATCCGAGTGCAAACCATGCTAACATTACCCTAAAAAATGATTGAAGACACTGGTCATTACAGAGTTGTCAAGTGATACTTAAAAAATATTTAATAAAATTTTAACACAAATAGATAAATAAACAAATAGATAAATAAATAAAAAATAAGGTAAAGTTGTCTTTTGACATAGAAAAAGCAGACTATTGTGGAGAGTAACATAATATAAATACATTGTATGCTGTTTTGTCAAACTACAACATGAAATGTTAAAGTTTTTCTGCTCCAATTCTGTGGCAGACAAAATTTGCTGGTACATGATATGTTAAGTTGTATGTTTCATCAGTTTATTTAGAAGTATTTGTTCCAATATAGTGTTAAAGCGTTTATTGTTACAAACATCTCCAGAGCACAAGACCTAGATTTCTTTGACATACAGATTGGTATTTTTTGTGATTGTTCACACTGTTGAAACCACAGATAAAAAATGGACCATTTGGATTACAAGTTGAAACAACAGATACAAAATGGACCATTTGGATTACAATGTTGAAACAACAGATACAAAAAGGACCAATTGGATTACAAGTTGAAACAACAGATACAGAATGAACCATTTGGATTACAAGTTGAAACAATAGGTACAAAGTTGACCATTTGGATTACAAGATGAAACCACAAATACAAAAATGGACCATTTGGATTTCAAGTTGAAACAACAGATACAAAATGGACCATTTGGATTGCATTGTTAAAACAACAGATACAGAAAGGACCATTTGGATTACAATAATGAAACAACAGATATAAAAATGAACCATTTGGATTACAAATTGAAACTACAGATACAAAATGGACCATTTGGATTTCAAGTTGAAACAACAGATAAAAAATGGACCATTTGGATTACAATGTTGAAACTGGCACAGATACAAAATGGACCATTCGGATTACAATGTTGAAACACCAGATACAAAATGGACGATTTGGATTACAAGTTGAAACAACAGATATAAAATGGACCATTTGGATTACATTGTTGAAACAACAGATACAAAATGAACCATTTGGATTACAATGTTGAAACAACAGATACAGAAAGGATAATTTGGATTACAATGTTGAAACAACAGATACAGAAAGGACCATTTGGATTACAATGTTGAAACAACAGATACAAAATGGACCATTTGGATTTCAAGTTTAAATCAAAAGTACAAAATGGACCATTTGGATTCAGTGACAAGTTGATATAAAATTAACCATTCGGGTTACAAGTTGATACAGATGAAAAATGAACCATTTACATACTGACTTTGAACCAAATGAATTGTTTTCTGTGCGCACATAATATTCGACTATGTGCATTAAAAATGGAAACTAATGGAAAAAAAATGGAATGTGTGCACTATAAGTGGAAACTGAAGACAAATAAACATACAATTACTTATAACAAGTTACTAAACGGCGAAAGAACTACGGGTGATGTATTTAAAATCAGTTTTAAAGAACCAAGTGTTTTCATGTTTGGTTGTGGATATTAATGAGATCTGTGTTACTGTCTGAATAATTATTCATTAATAAAAAAAATGTTGGAAAATAAGTTAAAGGAATGTCTTTTTTTTAAAAAATACAAAACAATACAAATATAACATAAAGTATTATGGTCACACGTCACGTGACCTTAAAATAATCAATTATTAAAAGAAAGTGACAGTTTGTCTAATAAAAACAATGTTGATGCACAACTGTTCATTGTTCAGAGATGAAAGAAATGCTTTCCCGCAAAACCAATCGACCATGGGTCAAGGGGACGCTCTACACCTTCTATGTTATTGTCCGAACCCCTGCTAGTGAGGCGGTCAGTTCGGATTGTTTTTATAACGATCACTTGATAGCGATCGTCTCCTTGTAACTCCTCTCGCTCTTACTTTAATGCTGGGAGTATTAATGACTCTTCTAATTGCTAATTGATAGTTGACACATGCTCAATATGAAGTAAGAGGTTATGATGCTAAATTTGTTCAAACCACCTCTTAAGAATTTCATCTTCTAGACATAAAGAATTAAAATTGTTTGTATTGAGTAAAGAGTTAATACACGAGAAGCAAGGCTTTATTGAGTTAAGAGAGATCGTTAATGTTTGCAAATAAGAAAGTCGCCAATTTTTTTTTTCAAATTAAATAAAGATAAATAAATTTTAATAAAGCTGCAGACATATGAATAAACTTATTTCACATGTACTTTGTAATAGTGACCGTAAAAATCAAATAAAATTGTCAGAAAAATCAAACAAAACATTTTTCCAAATGAATATTAAACTGTGTGTGTAATGTACAGAATTTTGAATTTTTATCAAAAGAAATATTCAAAACCTGTTATAGTGTTGCACAATATCTTATCAAATGAAATTAAAATCTTTATTCTCTGTAAGAAGATTTCACTCAAAATTTTGTTTTTAGACGCTCAAAAATTAATCACTATTTTATATTACTTTATTACTTTGAGTATTAATATTCATCAGTATAAACAAAATATACAGCGTTCAACAATATAGAAATGTATGTAATATATCATATGTAGTATATCATAACAGGGAGAATAGTACAACAATATTATTAAGACTGTTGGTTAGAACGAAGTAAACTAGTTTCTTAAGAAAGTACCAAGATTGCAGAGTTCTTAGAGAGAGAGAGAGAGAGAGAGAGAGAGAGAGAGAGAGAGAGAGAGAGAGAGAGAGAGAGAGAGAGTGTGTGTGTGTGTGTGTGTGTGTGTGTGTGTGTGTGTGTGTGTGTGTGATGTAAGCATTATTGGTTAAACTGGCTAATGCAATTAAAAACCTTTTTTCAAATAATTAAACCTAATATATGTATTCAACAAAATTTAGCTAACTGACTTTTAACCAGATGTTTATCCCCGTTTATTATGAGTAAAAGTGGGCGTGTCAACACATGAGCATGCCCCACTGATAATATGGTGTTCTTATATAAAGTACATTGTGTAGTTCTGATAATGACTTCATTTTGATCCTCCTTCTCAGTAGCCCTAGAGGGAGGGATATTAACACAAACAACGTCATTTTAGGAGTCGTTTTCAAGACGATGATAGCATGAGACACATGTTACCATTTGTACAAGTTTAAATAAGTTTTATTAATTATATTTTTAAACAAAAATAAATTAAAACTTTTGTTTGAATTAGTTTCAAGATTATTTCATGACGGAACAGCCACTTTTAGCGATATTTATAACCTGAACCTATCGGACTTGTTCAGTCAGAACTTGAATCCGAATGAATTATTCTTCATAGGATTGTGCATAGCAATTATACGCGTGTGAATAAATAAATAAATAAATAAATAAATATCAGCTTATTCTAGACAGGTTTTTTTTACTCTAATTGTCCTTAGACTTTAAGAAGAAAGGTTTCTTTCTATTTAACAGTTTTAAAATTCGCTGGTTGCAGTGATTTTGAAAAATGATAGACATACCAAATGTTCGGAACATTGTTCCCTCTCTAATTTCGTACATATAAAATGAGTTTTATTGTATTCCATAAAATTATTTCAACATTTATACCAGGCTAATTTGTGTCAAAAAAGAAAAATTCACACGAAAAAGAGAAAGGAAAAAGATTTTGAATCATTTTTCAAAACAGTAAATATATAGATAATTTTTAATACGAAGATAAATACACTATTAATTATTATTTGACATTTCAGAAAACATTTCTATATATGTATATATTTGTCGTGAATAGATATCAATCTTCAGTTCGTCCGCAATAATAAAAATAGAAAATTGGGAAAATAATTTAATCAGTGTATGGGACGAGCATTTGTGATTGCCTGAAGGGTAAATCAAAGCTCGTCATCTCGTTCTTATCCTCATTAGCTCACGTACTAAATAACCGATCTGTTTGCAAGAAATTATGAAAATATTCCAGTGTTTTTCAGCATGAATAGCTCGACTGTGATCAATGTCAATGGGTTCTAATACATCCAATTCTGTCGACAAATTGAACGCAAATGCTAGAAAATTACTCTGATGAATTCAATTGAGAAAATTCTGTAGGTAATTTTAAACGAAAATTGCATTATCAACGATACGAGAAAAAAAAGACTCATATTTTTCTGATAGGTTCTGTCTATTTCATATACATGTATATAATTGCATCCTATTTTACAGTTATCTAGAAATTATTTTTGACAGAAAAGAAAATGAATGTTTTACAACTTCATCAGAATCTGTAAGAAACATTTTTTACTCAAAAACAGTCAACAACAATTAACAGTCAACCAAAGAAAAGTACAGAGAGAGAGAGAGAGAGAGAGAGAGAGAGAGAGAGAGAGAGAGAGAGAGAGAGAGAGAGAGAGAGAGAGAGAGAGAGATCCATTTCATAATTACGAGCATTCTTTCACCTGTTTACGTTGAATCTCTTCCTTAAGCTTCACACTAAACTTGAATTCAAACCCAATAAAATAAGATTATGTATAATTATGTGCGCCGATCGTATAAATCTTTTGTGTAATCATGGGTCTGGAGATTTTTCTTATTTTTATTCTCGAAAAAAGTGAAAGGAACATAGTTTTTCTAAGTTAATACATATAGAATTCTCGGATTATAAAACGGACTGTGACATTATGCGGGTACAAATGTCATGTGCTGATTTTGAATTTCTATTAAACAGTGCATTCAAAATCAACACATTATAGTTTTAATAGAAATTCATAATCAGCACATGACATAAATCTCGCCCGGTCAGGTACTAAATTCTAATAAATTCTATAATTTTCAATTAAAAATCAAATGGAATATTTAAAAAAAAGTTCTCTATCTTCTCCCACGCTTTCTTTTTATTTTTGACTTTCGTTTTTGGGCGTTACAGGTGTGTGTGTGTGTGTGTGTGTGTGTGTGTGTGTGTGTGTGTGTGCGCGCGCGCGCGCGCGCAAAGATATGTTTCTGCCTATGCTATTCAAGGAAACAATGTCTTCATTTCTTTTAAAAAGACAACATGTATATATACAAAATAAAAAAGTATTTACAGTTGCTACAAAAGGTACACACGCAAAACTGGTTATGATTACAGCTTACAAACTGTTTTATTCTTTGCGATACTTTTGTGATATTGTCTTAAATTATGAAGTTTTTGCAAATTTTGATCATGTTTTGAGCAACAGGTTTCATCTTTGACGATATATAGCGTAATGTCGAAAAGGTCTTGACTTCAATATATTGTTTAATTTCTAAACATTGTAGAATGAACCACAATTTCTTTCAGCTTTTTCCAAATATTTCCAGAACCTTAAAATCGTCCATTTAGCAAATGAAAAAAAAAATTTCAATTTGTTACACTTTTTGTTGCCTTGTAAACAATCGGCCATTCTGAGTATTTCACGACAATGCATACTTCCTTACTTGCAGATTTATTTGTTAACAACAAAATGCTAATTTGTAATCAGGATTGGAAACAAATTCTTATTTAGTTCATAGTATCCAATGTATAACAAAAACAATTGGCGAAATTTTTTTTCCGAATAAACAGGCAGACGGTCAGACATATGGATGCAGTGCAAACCTAAAGTTTCTTTCTACTACACCTTCCAGGGGTTTAAAGAAGCAAACAGGTTGATTAGTTACAATGTTGTTTAACGTCATATTAGCAATTTTTCAGCTATTTACGACCGGAGCAAGTTGTTAACCTCCGTAAGGATTTGTGTAAAAACAAGTTTGTGTACATGCGCAAAATGTGCAAGTATATAAAGATATATACGTACCCGAATTCAACGGAATTTTTCCGTTGAGTAATGGTGTTTTACGCCGCACCCAGGAATATTTCACTTATATCGAGACGTCGCAAGCTATAGGCGAAAGTGCAAAAATTTTGCCTGTGAGTTGCGCTGATGGCATTATACAGCAGGGTTCTTTATCGTGCCACGCCTACCGTGACACGGGACCTCGTTTATTTTAAGTTCCCATCCGAAAGTACCGTGACTCTCACTAAGTTTCAGTCGTACTGCCGAGTGCTTGGTCTACGCAATGTTTCGCGTTAAAAATGTACCAAGTCTTTGATATGTAGTACCTTGAAATATATTAATATTTTGGAAGAAAAATCATTCACCTACTGACATTGGTAACTTTTTTTTACAGTCAATAATATTTTCAATCAGTCGAAGCGAAACTAGGCGACATGCCGTGACGGCTCAGTCCGATAAGAATTTGTTATGGAAAGTCCCGAAATATGACACATTTAATGTGACTGTATATTTAATATATAGTATACATTAGCATGTATCATATTTCTACAACATACGAATGGAAAGGGACGGTGTTGGAAACTCAATAATTAGACCTTATGTGAATAAATGCTATACTTGTCTACGTGAACAGGTTAAACTTGTCGATTCATAGCCTCGACATTCGCCAGTCTTCGGTTGATTTCGTAAGTTTCACGATTCAGATAGAGGTATACCGAATGTATTTCGTAAATATAGTATTGAATAACGATGAAGATTAAAATTAATGCCTCAAGTATCGTGTTTTGTTTTGAGGGTGTTTTTACAGATTGAACATATATTCATTTTCTTTTAATAAAGTGTTTTTATCCATTTATTTGTAATAATAACAATTCTGAGTCAAGCACCGTTGGTTCAGTGGTAGAATGCTCGCCTGCCACGCGGGCGGCCCGGGTTCGATTCCCGGACGGTGCATTATTTTTTAAAATGCGTATCTAAATAGATTGTTTTCAACGCATGGGTAAAAAGATTCCATCTAAATAAGATCTAAATTTAGATCTAAAGTTTTTATTTAGTTATTTAAAGCTAATATAATGCCACCTGTACACTAAATACTTCACACAAATACATATTAAAATAATCAAAGTATTTTATTACTCTGGGTAAAGTTTTTTATTGATTCGATTATGTTCTACCTGGCGCAAGTCTTTGTGATTTTAAAATGTTTATAATTTTCTTCAGTCTTAAAAATTGCTGTACAAGTTAGAATTCTTAAATGTTTTGACAGACAAATGGAGTTTTATAACTGAATGTTCCCGAAAAGAAAAATGCTACAGACAATATATCATGTATTGGGATATCTGCAGTTTATTTCTATTTGAAGTACATGTATTAGGATATCTATAGTCCGTTTCTGTTTGAAATGCATCTATAAAGATATCTATGGTTCATTTCTGTCTGTAGTGCATGTATTAGGATATCTATGGTTCATTTATATTTAAAGTGCATGTATTAGGATATTTATGGTTCATTTCTGTTTGAAGTGCATGTATTAGGATATCTATGGTTCATTTCTGTCTGTTGTGCATGTATTAGGATATCTTTGGTTGATTTCTGTTTAAAGTACACATGTAAGGATATCTATAGTCAGTTTCTGTTTAAAGTGCATGTATTAGGATATCTATGGTTCATTTCTGTTTAAAGAACACGTATTAGTATATCTATAGTTCATTTCTCTCTGTAGTGCATGTATTAGGATATCTATGGTTCATTTCGTTTGAAGTGCATGTATTAGGATATCTATGGTTCATTTCTGTTTGAAAAGCATGTATTAGGATATCTATGGTTCATATCTGTTTAAAGTACACATATTAGGATATCTATAGTTCATTTATGTTTGAAGTGCATATATTAGGATATCTATGGCTCATTTCTGTCTGTAGTGCATGTATTAGGATATCTATGGTTCATTTCTTTTGAAGTGCATGTATGAGGATATCTATGGTTCATTTCTGTTTGAAAGAGTGCATATATAATCGTATCAAGATATCAGATGACACATCTATACTGATTCATTTCAGTCGTGTTCATGTATTAGGATATCTATGGTTCATTTCTGTCTGAAGTGCATGTATTAGGATATCTATGGTTCATTTCTGTCTGTAGTGCATGTATTAGGATATTTATGGTTCATTTCTGTTTGAAGTGCATGTATTAGGATATCTATGGTTCATTTCTGTCTGTAGTGCATGTATTAGGA
This sequence comes from Tegillarca granosa, assembly GCA_029721355.1. Classification (NCBI taxonomy): domain Eukaryota; kingdom Metazoa; phylum Mollusca; class Bivalvia; order Arcoida; family Arcidae; genus Tegillarca; species Tegillarca granosa. Next base: position 3,865,100 of record CM056595.1, read on the forward strand.
TATCTATAGTTCATTTGTTTGAAGTGCATGTATTAGGATATCTATGGTTCATTTCTGTCTGTAGTGCATGTATTAGGATATCTATAGTTCATTTATGTTTGAAGTGCATGTATTAGGATATCTATAGTCAGTTTCTGTTTGAAGTGCATATATTAGGATATCTATGGTTCATTTCTGTCTGTAGTGCATGTATTAGGATATCTATAGTTCATGTCTGTCTGAAGTGCATGTATTAGAATATCAAGATATCAGATGATACATATGTACTTTGAATTAGTTCTATCCAAGTACATGTATTAGGATATCAAGATATCAGATGACACATCTTACTTTGATGTAGTCTGTTTTATAGCTTCAAGCAACAAGTATCTACTACAGCTGTCAAAATTCTTGGTGTTTTTAGGGTACAAAATGATCTCAATATTTTCTTATTTGAAAAATCCTCTTGATAGTATGTTACATGCAAGTACTTCATGTACTAATGTGATTTAGGAAGTTTAAAACAAGATGGTTAAAGGTTTTACTATGTACATGTAAGGTCACTGTGACCTAGAATAAAGCTTTATTCATTGATGCTATACATGTTTTTGAATTAACAAGCTTCTAGACCTTTGAGTTAGAGGCAATAAATTTAAAGGGTTTACTATTTTCAGTCAGTGACCTTAAATGAAGGTCAATGTAAAAAAAACTTCACAAAGTTAAAAGGAGTCCCTATCAAGATTCATTGTCATTATCTTACTGGATAAGTTTGACTAAAAATCACTTCACACTGGGTGATTTTGATATCTGCACTGCATGTAATTTACGCCCATAAAGATTCATCCTATTACACATACGTTGTGTTGGACTAAAACTTGTACACACTATAATTTATACCATCACATTTATCATGTTCAACTCTTAATTTACAGCATGGTGTCAGTGGTTTAGCCTTTTAATTTTACATTTTTAAAACCTGAAACTCATACCAATTTTTGACTAGCCTTTTAATTCTACATTTTTAAAACCTGAAACTCATACCAATTTTTGACTATCTCAGAAGACCAGAGTAGCTCATTTGCACATCTAGTCAGTCAACACACTTGACACCACACTGATGTCAGACACCACACTGATGTCACTGCCAGAGATATGATAGACTTTCTTGTACTGGGATTTTAATAACATACATGCTGAACTCAAAATCATGTGGCAGAAAACAAAAATAACAATAATTACAACTTCAAAACTCTGTGATACTTTTATTATTTTGTCACATAATTTTTGTTCTCCTGCTTGGAGGGTCACATGTTTACAGATATATTTTCCCTGAATATAAACTGTTACATGCATAGCTAAGAAATAAATGAGCAGCATCAAGTTAACTTTTTATTACTAATATTATGTTTACATAATCAAATTTCTGGGATTTTCAGACCATTACTGGTACACATATCCATATGTATAGCTATGGATAAAATATTCAGTTATTGCACACATTTCACACCATACTGCCTTCCATACAAGATATCTATGTTATAAGTATATATTTATCATTCTTTCAAGAAGCACCATCTTGTTGTTCAGAATAAGTCTGTTTTATGTTTTTAGCATATTCTAGTGTAGATTGTAATATTTTTTTCTCACAAAGTCTCAGCTGAATCAACAGTCTACAATGTTCACTTAATTCTGATTTCTTCAATTCTTCTTCATCATCCTGAAAAACAAATTCATCACATCATTTATACTATATTCAAAAGAAATGATAACTTGTAAAAATCAACCTCATTATGCGCAGAAAATTTTAATGAAAGGAATAAAAGAAGAACAACAAGACTGGGAAATAGAATAGGTCTCCGTGGTATCTAACAATAAGCATTCTTATAATAGATAGTCAATTTCTGAGGAGACAGATCAATTGATTATTATAAATGGGGATTAAGTACCATTTAACCTCAAATTTCAAAATATTTAAATTAAATCTAGACATCACCAGCTATAGGTGAAACTGGGATTACTTATAACTATGGAACATAAGGTAATGTTGTTTAAGAATGTCACTAGAAAAAACAATAGACACAGGAACATAACACTAAGATATGTCATGATTTATATTCAAACCTAAGCAGGGATGCACTGTAATCATTAAGCATATTTGGGCCACTCCAACATACATAAAGTAAGTTACAGGATATGCCAAATATTTCCATCTATCTCACTGTTTGATATTTTATTATACATTACTCTCCTGTAGGACTTATTTGTAAAATTGATCAATGTATACAGTTTAAGACTGGTAACAATATAATTATGTTACCTGTATTGATCAATGTATACAGTTTCAGTCTGGTCACCAATATATTTATGTTACCTGTATTGATGTTTCATAAGCTCTCTGCAATAACGAAACTCTTGTCTCTAAAAACTTCCAAACTTTTTCTTCATTATCAGGGGAGACAGGATGTTCTTCATCACCAAAGTTTTCCTTTGCCTCTTCTGTCAATGGCTGTGATAAAAACTCTCTCAACTTCTCTGTAGAGAAAAAAAAATTATATATAGGCGATATTTCTACATGCTAGATGAATACAATATAGAAAATTTCTCTTCAATGCATAGTAAACATTACCTGTAGCTGTCACAATCTTACTGTAAATTGGAAAATGTTCCTGTCAATTTTCATGAGTATTGACTTTTCAAGATATTCATTTATCCTCATTGATTATGTTTCACTCTTATCTGCAACTCAGCCCCAACCCTCTCCACGTGCAAATGTGAATATGAACAAAGGAAATCCAATGAAGAAATTATCATAAGTATAATTCTCAAATACGCTGCTTGAGGACCATGGTCCATCCCATTGTATCTCACTGTCAGAATTTACAACAATATGCATATATATCATTTTGTTTATTTTAATTTAAAAAAAAGGCTTCTCAAGTGATACTAATCCCCTCACAACGGAGTCATGTATAAGATCGTTTTTCAACGAATCAGCTTAAACACAAATCTTGTTATCTTGTTACTTCCTTCCAAAGAGAAGAAAACTCCAGAAGACCTAATAGAATTTCACCTGTATGTGGCTAATTGTGGATTTTTACCTGTATGTGGCTAATTGTGGATTTTTACCTGTATGTGGCTAATTGTGGATTTTTACCTGTATGTGGCTAATTATGGATTTTTACCTGTATGTGGCTAATTATGGATTTTGACCTGTATGTGGCTAATTATGGATTTTTACCTGTGTGCATCTAATTATAAAGATTTACCTTCTTCCATAGAGAAGACTCTGAGAAATGCTAAAAGATGTGGATCTATTGGATTTTGACCTGTGTGAATCTGAAAAGTTCTGGATCTAAAATAAAAAAATATATATACATGTAAATGTAATATTTGATGCCTACCTACTGAACTAAGTATGATTTTAAACACTTATGAGGAGTTTAAACAAGATGTTAATAATGCACAGACCAACATTCTATACTTTTTATATCAAAAGTTCACAAGACCTATGGTCAGATTAGCTAAAAATTTGACAAATTAGATTGATAAATAGGCATCGAGGCAGTTCAATGTTTCAGTGCATGAAAATAATATCAATTTACACCAGAACTTATATGTAACTGTAGCATAAATATAAAACATGTAATATATAAAATAATCATAAACTCACGCAGGTAGTCCTAACTGTGAAAGAAGTTCTGTTTTTAACTCACATAGTGGATCACTTTTACTTATTCCTAAAACAAATATAAATACATAATCATTAGCTATAAATAAGTACTACTAGCATCTATGGGATTTTAATGTGAATTTTTCGCAGGTGTACTGAGATAGTTTACACATCAAAGGAGTGATTAAAACAAAGTACAAAAAGTAAATGTTGTAACAATTGATCATTGATTTGACCAACAGCTACATTTGGCCTTGTAGACGAAAAAGGCAAATCTTACTTAGAATTCATGCACATTTAAATATCAATACATATAAGTACGGTATATCAAACAAGCCATCAAGTTTCAAGTTCATCACTTCTAACCAACTTTAACCACAGCTTTGCTCTGTAGTAGCTGACACTCAAATGAGAGTAAGAACAGGCCTCAAGTTCATCACTTCTAACCAACTTTAACCACAGTTTGCTCTGTAGTAGCTGACACTCAAATGAGAGTAAGAACAGGCCTCAAGTTAATCATTTGAAATAGACTCGAACTAGAACTTTGTTCTATAAGTGCTGACACTTAAATAAGAGGTGACATACCAGTAGTGTAAAAAAGTAACAGTATTTTTACTAACTAAGCATTAAAAAATTTATTTTTATTACACAAACCTAATTTTACAGGTAATCTGTCTAATTCATTTTCTGGATAAACAAAACCATTATGAACAAGGAACTCTGAATTAGATCTAGCTCCATAAAAAATAAATATCTACAAGCAGAAAAATAAAATAGACTTTTACATGGTGATATTAATACAGACCAGATTTGGTTGTACAAATGTACTGATGACCAGATCTAAGTCCAAAGGTCTTATGTTCTTAATTACAAAATGATTAAATATTATATTAATAAAAAAATTATTTTAAAATAAGGCTACAAAATGGTAAAAATAAAAGCTAATAGCAGAACTAATTCCCAATATTGAAATAAAAGATTTTCTTTCAGTAATGAAATGCATTACAGTTTCCATATTGAAATGTTATTTAGGATTAAATAAGTGGCATTTTTTTGCCCTTGTCAAGAATCGTTCACTTATTTTGAGGCAGTCAGTTAAGGGATGGTGAAGGAAACTGAAGTGCCAAGAGAAAACCACCAACTATGGCAAGCAAATTGAAAAAATTATCATGCTAGGATCTCTGCCTGAATGAAATTTGAACCTCTGTGACGGCCGCTGATATCCTTGAGTACACACTAAAGACCACTCGGTCATCGAGGACCCAAGCTGACATTTAGGGGTTTTGGCAATAACATTACAATATAAAACTTTCGTGCTTCAATTTCTAACATAAACATGCATGTGTGTACCTGTTCACCTTCTTTAAACTCTCTCATGGCAAAACAATCACTGCAATCTTTTTCCAGACAAAAATCTAGCGAAATCTATAAAAAAACAGAAATTTTTCTTTATTACAGACCACAAGCAATGAAAAATCTTATTTTCATTCTTCATATAATGTTACATGTATGTATTTACATCCAAAAACAATTTCACATGAAATATATGTACTACAGTAAGTGTTTTGATTCCAATACATCAGTATAAAATATTAAGTTCAGGAATTATAATTTTCCTTCCAAAGAAGCCATCCACTAACTTGTTTATAATAATAATTTATTAGCATTAATCAAATTACAGCTTATAGCCCAAACATATTTACAATATATAAGATGGCAGTAGAATACAAAACTTGATGAAGGTGGCATAGTAAACACAAACGGTAGTGATAAAATACATGAAATGACAATAAAAACAATTAAATATATATAAATACTATTAATTGATGTTGTTATTTATATATGACAATTCATGAATTTATGTCTATTTACAGGTCACTTGAAATGAACACAACACATCTTCATATTATTAATGGAGGATGAATTTAGAGTTGCAGGTCCCCTCCATATATTCTGATTGAAGATAATTTGGCAAAAAGATGAGAGAGAGAGAGAGAGAGAGAGAGAGAGAGAGAGAGAGAGAGAGAGAGAGAGAGAGAGAGAGAGAGACTACTGTATATCTTTGTTTAACAGTGGTATCAAACCAAATAATTTCCATTACAATGATTACACACGTCTAACAGTGGTATCAAACCAAATAATGTTATACTTACAGTTCCATTACAATGATTACACATGTCTAACAGTGGTATCAAACCAAATAATGTTATACTTACAGTTCCATTACAATGATTACACATGTCTAACAGTGGTATCAAACCAAATAATGTTATACTTACAGTTCTGTTACAATGATTACACATGTCTAACAGTGGTATCAAACCAAATAATGTTATACTTACAGTTCCGTTACAATGATTACACATGTCTAACAGTGGTATCAAACCAAATAATGTTATACTTACAGTTCGGTTACAATGATTACACATGTCTAACAGTGGTATCAAACCAAATAATGTTATGCTTACAGTTCCATTACAATGATTACACATGTCTAACAGCTATTATCAAACCAAATAATGTTATACTTACAGTTCCATTACAATGATTACACATGTCTAACAGTGGTATCAAACCAAATAATGTTATACTTACAGTTCCATTACAATGATTACACATGTCTAACAGTGGTATCAAACCAAAAATGTTATACTTACAGTTCTGTTACAATGATTACACATGTCTAACAGTGGTATCAAACCAAATAATGTTATACTTACAGTTCCATTACAATGATTACACATGTCTAACAGTGGTATCAAACCAAATAAAGTTATACTTACAGTTCTGTTACAATGATTACACATGTCTAACAGTGGTATCAAACCAAACAATGTTATACTTACAGTTCCGTTACAATGATTACAAATGTCTAACAGTGGTATCAAACCAAATAATGTTATACTTACAGTTCGGTTACAATGATTACACATGTCTAACAGTGGTATCAAACCAAATAATGTTATGCTTACAGTTCCGTTACAATGATTACACATGTCTAACAGCTATTATCAAACCAAATAATGTTATACTTACAGTTCCATTACAATGATAACACATGTCTAACAGTGGTATCAAACCAAATAATGTTATACTTACAGTTCCATTACAATTATTACACGTCTAACAGTGGTATCAAACCAAATAATGTTATACTTACAGTTCCATTACAATGATTACACATGTCTAACAGTGGTATCAAACCAAATAATGTTATACTTACAGTTCCATTACAATGATTACACATGTCTAACAGTGGTATCAAACCAAATAATGTTATACTTACAGTTCTGTTACAATGATGACACATGTCTAACAGTGGTATCAAACCAAATAATGTTATACTTACAGTTCCGTTACAATGATTACACATGTCTAACAGTGGTATCAAACCAAATAATGTTATACTTACAGTTCGGTTACAATGATTACACATGTCTAACAGTGGTATCAAACCAAATAATGTTATGCTTACAGTTCCATTACAATGATTACACATGTCTAACAGCTATTATCAAACCAAATAATGTTATACTTACAGTTCCATTACAATGATTACACATGTCTAACAGTGGTATCAAACCAAATAATGTTATACTTACAGTTCCATTACAATGATTACACATGTCTAACAGTGGTATCAAACCAAATAAAGTTATACTTACAGTTCTGTTACAATGATTACACATGTCTAACAGTGGTATCAAACCAAATAATGTTATACTTACAGTTCCATTACAATGATTACACATGTCTAACAGTGGTATCAAACCAAATAATGTTATACTTACAGTTCTGTTACAATGATTACACATGTCTAACAGTGGTATCAAACCAAATAATGTTATACTTACAGTTCCGTTACAATGATTACACATGTCTAACAGTGGTATCAAACCAAATAATGTTATACTTACAGTTCCATTACAATGATTACACATGTCTAACAGTGGTATCAAACCAAATAAAGTTATACTTACAGTTCTGTTACAATGATTACACATGTCTAACAGTGGTATCAAACCAAACAATGTTATACTTACAGTTCCGTTACAATGATTACAAATGTCTAACAGTGGTATCAAACCAAATAATGTTATACTTACAGTTCGGTTACAATGATTACACATGTCTAACAGTGGTATCAAACCAAATAATGTTATGCTTACAGTTCCGTTACAATGATTACACATGTCTAACAGCTATTATCAAACCAAATAATGTTATACTTACAGTTCCATTACAATGATAACACATGTCTAACAGTGGTATCAAACCAAATAATGTTATACTTACAGTTCCATTACAATTATTACACGTCTAACAGTGGTATCAAACCAAATAATGTTATACTTACAGTTCCATTACAATGATTACACATGTCTAACAGTGGTATCAAACCAAATAATGTTATACTTACAGTTCGGTTACAATGATTACTCATGTCTTACAATGGTATCAAACCAAATAATGTTATACTTACAGTTCCGTTACAATGATTACACATGTCTAACAGTGGTATCAAACCAAATAATATTATACTTACAGTTCCGTTACAATGATTACACATATCTAACAGTGGTATTAAACCAAACAATGTTTTACTTCCATCTTTGCTAGGTATTGGATTTTGTCTTGTGGATACAGTAGACACTGCCCATCTGTCAAAATAATTAGAATGTCTATGATTTTTGTTTTCATTTTAATTACAAATTATGCAAACTAAAAACTGAAGGCTATATTTAAATCAATTAAGTATCTTAATCTAAAGTAAATTGAGGGTAGAAATAAAGTGTTTGACATTTTTAAATTGTGTCATTTAATTAGGATTGTTTTAATGTGAGCTCAGATTATCTTTTGAAGAGGCAGATTTGAAAATTTAGAGGGCTGACCGGTCTTCATGTGCAAGTCAACTTTTCAAATGGATTTATGATAATCTGTAAACCTCTTATACCTTTTCACACAAACATGCATCCTCCTGTAGAAAATATCTAAATTTTGAGATACAAATGTATGTGCTATCAAGAACTTCAGTCTAACTTCAGACACTATGAGGAAGTGTTTTCTAGGCCTTCTCAATATCCCACATCATTATACATGTATTACTGATTCTGTACAATATGTAAATATAAACATGGACACATACACACATACATACCTATAGTCATCATATGTAAAATGATCTTTTATAGGTAACTTAGAGGCTGCTGGGTTATTCTGTAAAGCAAGAAACAAAAAAGTTTTTAACTGTTTTTCATACAAGTAATTCCTGTACATGTATTTAGACTTTTATTCTCATTTTCATTAATTTTCACTTATCATAAATATAGAAAATTTTTATGACAAAGCTTTATCATAAAATATGATATCAAACACTACATATATATGACAATAAATTAACGAAGAGGCATCTCAAGATAGAACTCCTGAATACATGTGTTCACTGTTAACACTGATTTAATTAGAATAGTTAGAAAAAAATATGACAAAATGTAATAGACAAACTGTCAAAATCATATAGGAATAATGTTTTTTTCTCATAAAAATGGCATGATGGGGCATAAATTGTACATATTTCAAAAACAGAACACAATTTCTGGTGCACACTACATCTTTAAAGTAAGATTCTGGAGATAGTTTCAATAGTTTGGGTATACTTTTAAATCACTTTAACCAGAAAATAGATTTTACTTGGTTCCTAAATCCTAACATTGATACAATGATCCTATGAGCATACATTTTGCCAGATGTTGAACATATACATGTATTTAGTTACCTGTAACAGTCTATAAAAGTATGCATACTGTCTTGTGATATTTCTATAATGAGTCATACAACTACCTGTAAATTAAACAAAATTTTTGTTATTGTACAAACATGATTTCAATATGGATAAAAGATGTGCAATCAACATGTTAAATATCACTGCAGTATTTTACTTTAAAGCATTGCCTTCTTTTCTTTTGGGGATTATTTGCAAATTTGTAAATTTATGTAACATCAGTTCACTTCACTAATGATGTTGTCAACTCCCACAATTTCAAACACAAACAAGAAACCTTTATGCATTCAAAATGAGTACCTGTACCATGACCTGTGGTCAGCAGTGTAGCAGTGTCCAGGATAGTACTTTAAAAAGAGAGCATACATAGTTTACATCATAACTTCAGAGATTAGTCTGTACTGCTTGAACTCAAGGGTATTATTATTATTATAATTACAGGTATTAAAGCTGCATTAAGTTTTCCAAGGAAAAAAATAAAACGGTGCTAATCTAATTATTGATGTTCCTAATGAACAATGTTACATTTGGTTCAACGATAAAAGCTCGAATAAATACAGAAATTACAGTATTTACCCAGCAAGATGCAGCATTTGGGATCTAATATTAGAACATGGTTACGCCATCAAAACCCGGGTCATTTAAACACAATTTTCAAAACGGTAAAATACGATAAATTAAACACAGAACTTCGTTGAATTTGTCATTTGTGACTTTGTAATTGATACATAACACCATTTCAAATACATCTGGATATTAATGAAAGACAATTAATGCAATCTGTCATGTTTCACCTTCGATTCTAGGGTTTTCCGTACATCGGTGCGCATGCTCCAAGCTCATAATTAACATCGTAAAACACTGACCAACCGGTCAGAGGATTCCGTTCATTTACAGCTAAAAGAAATGAAATTTTAGGAAAATGAATGTCACAGATCGTGGTTAGAAGATATCTATTTTTAAAAAAATATATTTTTAGAAAATCAAAAAAAAATTCAGAAAATTGAAAAACTTAATGCAGCTTTAATATTATTATAATTTTGTTGCTTTTTTTAACATGCAGTACTACAGAACCAGACTTACTCTGTGATGGAGATCCTTTCAGTAACTGAATCTCTTCTGGTGTAAAGTACAAAGGTGTTGTATACTTATCTGGTAAAATATGTAACAAATGTTAAGGAAGATTTTATACAATAAGATAGGATATTACATTCTTGTCAGACAGTATAGGTGAGTCAGACATTATAGGCGAGTCAGACAGTACAGGAGAGTCGGACAGTACAGGAGAGTCAGCCAGTACAGGAGAGTCAGACAGTATAGGTGAGTCAGACAGTATAGGCGAGTCAGACAGTTAAGGTGAGTCAGACAGTATAGTTGAGTCAGACAGTATAGGCGAGTCAGACAGTATAGGGGAGTCAGACAGTATAGGTGAGTCAGACATTACAGGTGAGTCAGACATTACAGGTGAGTCAGACAGTAAAGGAGAGTCAGACAGTATAGGTGAGTCAGACATTACAGGTGAGTCAGACATTTCAGGAGAGTCAGACAGTACAGGAGAGTCAGACAGTATAGGTGAGTCTGACAGTATAGGCGGGTCAGACAGTAAAGGTGAGTCAGACAGTATAGCTGAGTCAGAAAGTATAGGCGAGTCAGACAGTATAAGTGAGTCAGACAGTATAGGTGAGTTAAACAGTACAGGTGAGTCAGACAGATGTATATTTGTCTATAACAAGTACTGGTGGGGAGATAGTGCACTCTAAAAAATGTTTCTTCTTAAGATAATTCAAACTTATAGTTACAAAAACCTGAGATTGTAAAATAAAATAAGGATATCTATGTAGGATTTCCAAAAAGACTCTGGATTTCTTTTTTCACACAGTAGATGTAGTACTAACACAATACTAGGCATGGCTTGTAATATCTTATCTTCTGCTATTAAAGGCCCTGTAATAGACGATAAACGACTAACATAAATTTATGCAACAAAAAATGCTGAAATACATGTGAGGTACAACATTTTTAGTGATCAATCACCAACTTAAAACATGTATGATAAAGTCCAATATACAAAATTTTGGTTAAAATTTCAACTAAATTACACCTAAACATAAAGTAAATTTTGTTTCCTTGAGATAAACATGTAGCTATGGCTAGATTTTACTGATAATGATAAGTGTAAACTCTGTGACAAAAGCCTGACGAAATAAATTTTAGTAGAATCTTTAAACTTTAGTCAAAGGGAAATAACTCTTAAGATAATTATAATACATGACCCAAATTTGAATCCGTGTGAGACACTTTGGACTGAAAGATGTACAATGTACAGTATATGACATTTTTTTCAAAAAAAGAGCATATTCAGGAGCATGGCCTTTTGTGTTTGTAATAAAACTATCCTCAGACAAATACGTAAACAGCATGGTAACATTATATGTTTGCCTTTTTTAAAGGCCATATATGTGTAAAAATGGAGGCTTTTTTCACTTAAACAGGAATATGTATTAGATTCTGAGATGAGCAGCAAAGAAAGAGAAAAATTCAGGAGCAAGTAATGTGTAAATACCTAACGGAGAGTCTCTGGCTGTCATTGTTGTAATCATTACCTTCCTGGGTACAGATAAAATAGCATCTGCTTCCTACAACAGAACAATATAATTTTATAAATTATAAAATCCATTTTAAGTATGATACAGTAATCAAGGTATCTCATGTAGTAACCTTTTGATAGAAGGACACAAAAAACAGTACAAACATTACCAAAACATAATAAAAACCATGTTTAAAAACTTTTTAAAAAGTTTATCATTGTTATAATGTAATTATCAAGAAAACAATAATATAATGACAGAAATACATTTTGTCATTTTCTGGGTTTAGTCCTGATTCTTAATTCATAAACTGGCTCCTAAATTTTAAAATTAGCTCATTTCTGAGGGCCAGGGCTAGCCCTGTACATGTATATACATTGTGCCTAAATCTGAGTAGTTGTGACTTTGAATTTAAGAATCTTCAGTTCAAAAAGCACAACCCAGGAAAACAAACAAACAATGAATCAATGAATCAATCAAAATTCATTTATGCCATATGCAGTATCCTATCAAAGTAAAATAGCTCTGAACAAGCACCCAGATTTCTAGTTAAGGGCAAGGTTTAACTATTATCAACTTTCTTTTAATTACAAGAACTTTGAGTGGGATGTCTTAAAGTATGGATAACTTTTAATTTCTTATATTAAATAGAAATCTGAAATGTATCAGAGTTTTTTTTAAAGCAACTATCTTACAAACACTGACAGATGACTAAAATAGCTAGAAATGTTATTAAAAATGACTCTTATCCTTTATATGTTTTTCAATAGATATATGTTTTAAATAAAAAGTGTACCTGTAAATCTTTCTTGGTTTTCAATCCCATTCCATATCCAGGGAATTCTGCTATCTCAACCACATTACAGTCTACACCATTATTTGTTAACCATTCTTGGAAGGTGGCTAGATTATCTCCCCTTGGGGCAGGTGGACTGCTAATGCCTAAAAAAAACAAAGTCCTCAGTTCTGATTTTGTTATGATATATTTTTAGCAAAAATGATGAAACAACAATGTTTGTTTGCTAAAAAGCCAATAAATGTGGCAATTGATTGATAGTTTGAACAGATTAGTATTTTTTTTTTTTCAGATTTTCAGACATGACAATTGTTCCAATTATTCCCAAAGATTGATCTTTACACAAGTCTTTGTGGTGCATAAGTTTTGTGCAGGCCTTTTTAGACCACTCTTTCAACAAAGCCCTAGAAGCTATGGGTTGCTTGGCTGTTTGTTTGGTGCAGTGATTTTGCTATTGTTTTTAAAAACTACCTTCTACCTTTCTGATTGGAAAAATTTGGACCCTTTTTATGTCACATATTACGCTCAGAATTTTGAAATTTATTGCAAAGATTTTATAATGTGACAATATCTAACATTTTTTGTCTGTCAGAACAGTTTTGGACAACTGGATTTAACTAAAACTATTTGATTGTGTGTCACTGTTGCCTTTTGGGGAATTTTAGTTGTCAAATTGGGAAATTTTAGTCTTATTTCTCAAGGGGAAACTACCTTTATTCGGTAGTAATTTTAGGCAAGCAAAACCACTGTGATGGGATAGTTTAATTTGTCTTTCATCATTTTTCCCTCTTTGGATGAGACATGTTTTCTCATTCTTCCCAAAGATTGATCTGTACACAAGTTTTGGCAGTGCTCAAGTTTTTTGCAAGCCTTTTTCATCTGTACTTTTGCACCCTTATGACTACAAGTAATGTGTTTAAATAGTTGTTCACAGTATTGGGAAAAACACCACAGACCAGTCAGTCCATTATACTGATATCAAGCAAAGGTGCTTACTACAAGAAAGTGGCTTTCCTTATTGGTACTAAGCCAATCATTAGGAACTTACAACCTGGAAAAGAGTAATTTTATGTAGATGGGTTGATCCACCAAATAGATTGTAAAGTTCTTAAAGTGCATGATGAAGTTGCAAAAGCACCATGTTTGTCTTAAAGTTTGGCCTCAAGGTTGTTTTATGTCTAATGAAATATACCTGATTGTATTTGTCTAATCTTCTCCACCATGTTGTATATTTCAACATATTCTTCAAACTCTTTTGCTCCTGTGGCTGGTTGTCTTGAACAAACTAAATTTAATCAAGAACATTATTGTAGCATCATAACTGATTAGAAGAAGCTTCTTAGAGTTAAGGATGGTTAGAGCATGTTTTTCTATTACTGTTTGTCCTTTACTGGTTTAATGCTAAATATAACTGTACTGATCACAGACACTTGTTTTGATATTAAAAAACCCTAGACCCTACCATTACAGGGTTAGGGTTAGGTAGGGTCAGGGGGTTTTTTGTTGGGTTTTTTTTTTTTAATATCGAAACAAGCACCTGTGGTACTGATGGTATTGTATGCAAGTTGCAAGTATTGTCCTAACATACATGTAGTTAAATAACTATCAATTCACATACTGATACATTGCCTTTATAATGGTTATACATGTATATTCTTTTGTTGTGTGTCATTAACTTAATCTTTCATTTTACTTGGTTAAATGGAGACTTATGATAATAGTACAGTAATCAACTAATGCATAACCTGGGTGTCAGAAAAAAACACTTTTTATAATCATTTTCAAATATCAAACATATTACGGTAACGTTCAAAATATATGGTTGATTTATCAGTTTCACTTTAGCTTTGTCAGTTTGGATTTTTTCAATTAAAGTGTGAATGTTTTGTAGCTGGCAATCTACAGAGGTGCAAGGGGACAAACAAACTCAAGTTTGAGTTTCCTCTCTGAAAGACATACTGTTCTTTCAAAAGCTTTAAAAAGAATGAATCATCTCAAAAAAAGTTTCCAACTGCCAAGTGCTGTTTGAACTCAAAACTTTTGACTTTAAAAGCCATAGTTAATGCTCCTACTCATTATTTCTGTCTGCACATTGGCCTGGGGCCACATGTAGATGTTAAACTCCCACAACTTGTGTGTGAACTACACAATACCAGCTTACCTTGCAGTAACTCTTGAACAAGCTCCATAACTTGTTTTTTCTCACTTTTAGAAAGTTCCTTTCCTTCGGGGGGAGTTGCACTTCTTTTTCCACTATCTTTTTGCTTTTTAGACTTTTTCCCCATTTTTTTTTTCTGTTTATCAAAAATATATTTAAATGTATACAACTTTAGATTATTGCATAGTGTATAGTACAGTGAAATACTGGTTAAATTAATTATTGAAACTTGCTTCAACTTTCAAGATTCTGAAGAATGTGCTTTGTGTCATCCAAATGTAATTATTTTCAGTTTCATATGATATGGAATGTTAAGACTTTGCACAAAAGGGAAGTATAAAGTCTTATTTTTCTAATATAATTTTATATACCAGTAGAAAACAAAATAGGAAGTCAACCATGGTCTGTTTTCCTCAACTTGCACTTAAGTTGCATTTAATTTTTAAAAAGTCATGAAAGAAATAGTATAAAATAATGAAAGAAACCAATGGTCTTATAAAACAGTTATATATATATTGTATTTACAAGTAGTTAGACAGTACTTCCATTGATTTTGTTTCGTTATTTTTAACTTTGAATCTGTGAGATATGTATTTACTATAATTATAAATGGCTGCCGACTGTTTGAATGAGGAACAGAATTGTTGTTTTTTTTAAATATTTATAGTCGTTAGAGGTTTAATGAAGGGTTTTGTTTTCATCAGATCGTCTGTTTAACATGTAAAGTTCTTAATTTCAATCGGAAATTTCTGCATATCATTCAGAATTCATCCACTGTGACTCTGACTACAAATATGGTTGAATCGAAATACCAATTTTTAAGCTTAAATTGTTAGACTCTGACAATTGTTCATTGTCCTAAATGTAGCTTGCCATCAATCTCAGGTTCTAATTAGTTGGGAGTAATATTCTGCTCAGAGGGGAAATAAAGCTCAAGTTTCTACCAAAAGACTACCATAGTATATGGTAATGGGTATACTGAAGTACAAAAATGTCATAATTAGATTTTAATGCTGATTAATAATAATTATATGAAAACACATAAATTTACACCGGCTTTTTGAAACATAAATTATTTCCTGGTAAAGACAATATAGATATATGCCACTTGTACTTTTCTCTTTTCAAGAGGGGAAATAAAGCTCAAGTTTCTACCAAAAGACTACCATAGCATATGGTAATGGGTATACTGAAGTACAAAAATGTCATAATTAGATTTTAATGCTGATTAATAATAATTATATGAAAACACATAAATTTACACCGGCTTTTTGAAACATAAATTATTACCTGGTAAAGACAATATAGATATATGCCACTCGTACTTTTCTGCGGCGTGTTTTTTTCCGCTGGAATAAAATTACTCGTGAAGTAATTACAAAATTCAAGGAAATTTAATCCTTTTGGAAAGTATTCCCCACAGGAGAGAATATTTACAGTAGCACTACACTTACATTTGCAAAAAGATTAGAGAAAAATTGTGTCGCAGTTAAACTAAATGTCAAAATTTATCAAGTACTTTAAAACCAATAAAAATACCTCAGGTCTGGCCAGATACAGATAACTATCGTGAAAAACAGGTGAAATATGAGCTTCTACAGTAACTTCACATGGACAGATTTCCGTATGGGGTTTGTTCACTACGTCATCAAAACATGAGTTTCCTCAGTTTCTGTGACTTTTACCGACATTAACCGGAAGTACATGCTCATAACAGTAAATTTTTTGTAGCAGGTGACACGATGCAGAGAACTCAGATAACTCAGAAGTTTCTTCTGTAAATATAGTGGTAAGAATTTAGCTGTTGTCATTATTGAGTATTTCTAAACCAAATGTCATAACAATTGAATAATCAAAACGCTTGATCTGAAGTCCATGAGATCTGAAGTCCATGACGCCGTTATCTGCTTCTCTGCAATCATTACACAGGCACTTGTTTCTATTATTGGGGCAAATAGTTGGCCTATACTCTATACTGTTATAGTATAGAGTATAGGCCAACTATTTGCCCCAATAATAGAAAGAAACAAGTGCCTTTGAATCATTAGTGTATTAAAACAGGACCTTTAGAGATGGATTTCAGGTCCAAATTTTTGAAAATACAGGATACAGATACAGATAAATTTGTGTTCAATTGTGAGAGGACATCTAAATTTACACCTGGAAATATACCAAGAGCTTTGTTCAGTCCAAAAGGTATCACTGGTCTTTTGCCTTCAACTGTTCAAAACAGAATCCGAGCCTGAGAAAATAATATTTAGAGCCATCCTTGGCTCTTCAAATTAGACTAGTCTAAAATACTAGCTTCTGTGAAGACCAGAGTGCCTTTAACTGCCTAGGTTTAATTCCCACTTTGAGAATAAAATATAAAATTATAAAATCTATGATACCTGACCATTCCCAAATTTGATGTGATGTTACATGAGAAGAGACAACCTAAGAAACATTGGATATGTTGACATGAACTCCTTAGATACTATAGATTCATTAAAGGGTTTTTATACAGGTCAATATTAAAAAATAATTAAAATGTAAGTTTGACAAGATATATGACTTTAAGCTTTCTACATAAGTCGTGATGACCTTAATAAATGTTAATCTTATGAAAAGTGAAAAAAAATTATATTTATTAAGCCAGCTAGTATGTTTGGTGATTCATCATTGTAACTTGATTTTAAATTTTGTTACACTACATATGCTTCTTAAAATAGTTAATTTTCAAATGTTTTACAGGATTTATAGGAAAGCTGACATAATCTTTGAAAATAAAATGCCTTGTTGGTATTTTGAAAAGAAAGAATTAAGAAACACACCATCATTCCAAGATGGAATTGACACAGAGACTGAGAACAGATATAGAAGAGAAGGTGCCAGGTTTATCATGGATGCTGGTACTAAAATGGGACTGTATCCTTTTATCATTAATCATGTGTACATAATGTACAGCTTAATACAATATTAGATCTAATAGGAGTACTTGTGCCATTGTCCCCATAATTATAATTTTGTCCCCCAAAAATATTGCCCATTATGTAAACTCAATTTTTAAAAACATGTCTCCTGTTTTTTCAAGACTTGAACCTGCTGCAATTCTGTATTAAATACAGATTGACATAGCAATTGATGAGAAATAGTTTATTTAATTTATTTTCTGTTTTTTTGTTGATGTGGTACAAAAGACTTTCTTCTGAAAAGACTACCAGGTAGTTGTCAATGATAGGATATTTGACTCATGCCAAATGAGGCCCAATTTCATCTATTAAAAATTACTTCATAACTTAAGGAAGGTTTATGTAAAAATTGTACCATTACCATTTTAAAATATGATGTAAACTTACTCTTGTACTGTTACTTTATCTTTATTTTTTAGTATACAAGTACTAGTAGTTTAAATGAAGGTCTTGATAAATGACTGATCATTTATAATGATTATACAAGACATTATTTTATAGAAATGATCATGAGGTCCTATTCTATTATTCCATGCTCAATTAATCAGGCAAATTGCCTGCTTTGTACACTCTTAATTTTTTTCAAAGTAAGTGAAAAATTAAGAAATTTTATGGTTCACATTCAAAAATTTATGCAAGTTGCAAGTGTATGCCAATGTCTGAAAATAGAAGATGGGATATGTTGTACTTGTGTCATTTGACGTCCAAAGTGATAAAAGAAAATGTCACCTATGACAGGTGGTCACTTGATTGTCCCTGACTTGTAATCAATGTATTGTACTATATACATGTATTCGTTCCTTAACTTCATATCAGACGTTATGATACATGCGCTACTGGAGTTGTCTATTTCCACAGATTTTATATGTTTCATTCCTTCAAAGAATTCCATAGATATGTAAGTAAAGAGAATTCAACTGTCCTCTTTTGACTATGAATTTTCATTCATTTGCTATTATTGTTTAGTTGCACTTTTAGTGGGTATGTTAATATTTTTTGTTCTGTCATGGATATTGTCTGAGTGAAGAAAACAAGTTGTATCTGCCAGGTAATTGGTCAGCAATTTTAACCTGAATGAAGCTTCCTTATGAACTCAACAAACATAGCAACTGATAAAAAATCACAATCGAAAAGAAATGCAAACATAATTTTAAAATCAATTAATAGATATTTACATAAAAATTTACTTGTGTCTGTAATGATGAATGACTTAGTGGTTCAGAATGCAGACTTATGAAGAAAAAGTTGTGAATTAAACTCCAGCTGGGCTGTGATTTATGTCCTTGAGCAAGACATTTGATTCAACATTACTCAAGCCTAAAAGCTCACAAAATAATGGGGAACAGGAAAATTGTGTTGTCTTGTATCCTCTGCCATTGCATGGTACAGAAATCTTTTTGTTTGTGGGAAACTTAAGCTTTTTAATTTCATTTAAGAAATAACATTGATATTTTTTTCCATATTGAAAATTTAGAATAAAAGATATGTTTTTATTGATTTGAAGTACAGATCTTATGAATAGTTAAGTATTGTAATGTGCTAAATTACATCACAGATGATTTTTTCCCCTTTCATTTGCAACACAGCATTACCTATTTGTATTGTGTTTTTGTAGGAAATAAATTATAATTTGTTCATTTTTCTATAATATTTGTTTACATGATACAGGAAGTTCTAAATGGAAAACGATGTTTATTCATCTTGATATTTTACACATATATTTAAAGTCCTGTTAATTTATATGTTACAGATAACAGCAGCATGTTGTTTGTTCCTAGCTGGTAAAGTAGAAGAAACTCCAAAAAAATGTAGAGATATAATTAAGATATGTCAGAACTTACTCTCACCAGAACTGTTCACAGTGTTTGGGAATGACCCCAAGGTTAGTTGTCAGCTGATTCTATTACAGCATTTCATCTTCTAAAGGAAAAATTTGTTTAATATAAAAAATAACCACCTCTCATATGTTTTGGTCGTAATGTTTAAAGAAAATATAACATCCGTTTCCATTGGTGTTTTATGAAGCATTTTTGTCATCTTTTTCATTAGTTCTATTTGGTTTATCAGATTTTTTTAAAGAAATTAAAATTTACATTATAACTCATTTACTGCAGTTTTCCCACTCAACAATACAAAAGAGACTTTAAAAAAACAGAAAAAAATTAAAATAAAAGGAAAGCCAACCAACTTAAGATTGATTGCAAGTGTAATATTAATGCCAACCTTTCATTATGTTTTCACACAATGTGCAAGAATTCAAGAATGTTTTTATTTTTGTGGCTTAAATTAATATTTAAAATTTTTATGCATTCTTCTTCTGTATTAGAAACCTAGAAACAAACCCAAATGCACCATTTTACTTTACTTTACTTTACCTCATGTAATTTTCAAGTAATTTGATTGGATAACTAACTGTTTGAAAATAAAATAATATCACCCTTAGATTTACTAAGAATAAAGAATGGCGCGCATGCTTCAGGGTAACATTAGTTGAGGAGTTATGGTAACGGGTAATATTACAAAAAATATCACATGCGCAAAAGGAATCCTAAATCACACAACCGAACGCATTTCCATCACAAGCAGCTAAACGTTTGATGGATACGATCTTTTATTAATATACATTTTATTCATATGCAAGCGTTTCCTTGATCAAGACTACCTGTCATCAGACGACAGACGACAACCATGAATGGCCAGCCTGAGATAGTAATCTTTTTTTTTTTCAAGTAACAGAGAATCTCAGTTTAAGAGAATATCTGGAGAAAGACATTTGGCATAATAAAATAAATACAACATTCATAAGAGGGTGATATTGCATATTTTCACCCCTCGGAAACCATTGTCAACCTTGGCTTCGCCTCAGTTGACAATGGTTCCTCATGGGTGAAAATATGCAATATCACCCTCTTATGAATGTATATTTATATATTGTATTGTAACTGACATACATGTACATCTTTAACAATGCTGTATGTGATATTTATTTTATAGGAAGAAGTTATTACTATGGAGAGGATTTTGTTACAAACTATCAAGTTTGACCTACAAGTAGAACATCCATATGGCTTACTACTTAAATATGCCAAACTAGTTAAAGGTCAGATTTTGTTTTAACATACTCAAGATTTTCAGTTAAACAAGATACAACACAAAGTTACATTTTAATGTTTCTTCTAAAATTGGTACTGTTATTTACTATAATTTTGTGTGATTTTAGTTTTTGATAAATATTGGGAACAGAGACAATTTTCCAAAAATTTTATGTTGCATTAATATTTGTACTGACCAGAATTGATAGTATTATATATATATATATATATATATATATATATATATATATATATATATATATATATATATATATATATAAGGAAGCTTGTAATTATCTAGGTGTATGAGATGTTTAGTGTTGAACAAGACTGTCATTGATTAATTAGCATGGATGCTTAAGTAATTCTAAATTTGTCAGCTTTTGTGAACATTGGGCATTGTTTTCTTATAATTATTTGCAAAATTCTTAAGTCATATCACATGTAATGTGAATGGGCACTGGGTAGTATGGTGTATTTTGTAAATAATTAAATATTTTGTTGGGTTCTCCAGGTGACAAAGAGAAGGTACAAAAGTTAGTTCAGATGGCATGGACATTTATAAATGACAGGTGAGAAATAAAATTATTTTGTTTCACAGATAATAGCCATGTACATGTACTAATATAACTTAAAACAAAAAGCTACCATAGCCATGGTAACCACAGTTTCAACTTTGAAAATGACATAAATTGTAAGATCTACCAAGATCTTACTAATAAGATCTTTTCGACTTCAAAAGGAGAAATTATTTTGTGTAAAATAATTATCACATTAAATTTATAAGAAGTGATCTTGAATTTATTTACTATAGCATCTATAATCTATAAGTAATATATAGGGGTGGGTATTGGGAAGAAAAGCATATTGCAATATATTGCAATATTTGAGAAAATATTGCAATACATATTGCAATATATTGCCAGTTACTCAATGCTTAAAAGTTGTGTATTTTTGTATTTCCAAATGCAACTTTTTTGTATTAATGCATTAATTCTCGAAATTCAGGTGCATCAACTATGCGGTATGGACGCAAATCTTTAATTATGAAGTGTGCCATTTTATGGGTTAAAAGCTTTGCCTGTTGAGAATTAGTTGGGTATTTGGCCCCAGTAATCGAAGGAAGTGTTTGTTGCCTTTGAGGCTGCAGGTCATGAGCCAAATCAGAGTAAGACTTTGAAACAGCCGAACCGGCATCCAAATTTGGGTGATGTCGGCGAATGTGCGAAGTAAGAATACTTGTATCCCCAGCATATTTAATGTCTGCATTACAGACAGTGCACACTGCTATATTTTCATTAAAAGTCCCCGCTATTTGCCTAAATTTAAAATATTCCCCACACTTTTGCCTTTGCTCGTTTGTTTTTGACAAGTTTTACTTCGTCGTCTACCATTATCGGTTACAATTACATACATGTATAAACAAAGTGACTGTGTCTCAGACACGCTTTATTTTGTATGTGGTTGACAAACACTTACAAGATAAAGATTATAATGTGTTAACAACAAAATAATGACAGAAAAGCATAATCTGTTGATTTTTTTAATTTCCGCGGTATACTGGTTTTTTAGCTCACCTGAGCACAAAGTGCTCATGTGAGCTATTGGTATCAATAGAGGCAGACCCTCCTGTCGGCCGTCGGTCCGTCAACAATTGCTTTCAAATGACTTCTTCTCAGAAACCTCTGGTCACATTTTGTTTAAACTTGGTCAAAAGCATCTATAGAACATTGCCTTTCAGATTGTGTTTTTGGTTGCCATAGCTACCAAATGTAGGTCACAATGACCTACATAGTTAAAAACTTAAAAAATCTTCTTCTCCAAAACCACTTCACTGAGATAAAATCTGATGTGATATTTGGCATCTACGGCCTCTTATTTACCAAGTTTGTGAATTTCAATAATTTTTGTGAAAAATTAGGTTACGCGTTTTTGCGTTTATTTTTTGTATTTTGTAAATAGTACTTTTTTACAAAAATTACAACAATGAATAAATTTAGGTGAACTCTTTTCCCAAACATCATTTCCTTATGTGAAGAAACATATGTTTGACAATTTTCATGAAATTCTGTAAAGCACAAGTCGCTTTTTTTGGCCTTTTTCATTTTCAATTTTAGCAACCCAAGGGTCGAGGGTTCAAATCCCAGTGGATTTTTTTAATTTTTTTTTTATTTTCTGAATATTTTGACTTACAAATGGTGCATGGAAGAGATTTTATGAATTTTTAGTGTTTTTTTTTTTTTTTTTTTTTTTTTTTTTTTTTTTTTTTTTTTTTTTTTTTTTTTGTTGAAATACATGTGATACTGCAACTCAAGGGTCAAGGGTTACGTTTTTTTGCATTTATTTTTTAAACATTGTAAATAGTACACAAATGTACTTTTTACCAAAATTACAATATTAATAAATTTAGGTGAACTCTTTTTCTAAACATCATTTTCTTATGTGAAGAAACATATGTTTAACAATTTCCATGAAATTCTGTAAAATACAAGTCGCTTTTTTCTACCTTTTTCTTTTCAATTCTAGCAACCCAAGGGTCGAGGGTTCAAATCCCACTGAGGCTACTTTTTTTTTTTTTAATTTTGAACTTTATGACTTACAATGCAATGGTGCATGGAAGAGATGTTATGAATATTTACTTTTTAGTGAATTATTATTTTTGAAATACATGTGATACTGATATGAAGATTTAGCTAAAACCTTGAATTTTTTTTTTGTTTTTTTTTTTTTTTTTTTTTTTTTGTTTTTTGTTTTACAAAATCATTGTTATGTGACATTATTTAAATTAATTGAACAATTTTTTTAAAAATAATTTGCAGTTGAATTTTACCTTTTTTTTTTTTTTTTTTTTGAAATATTTGAATTAATGTGTCAAATCTGTAAAGTCTTTAATCCAGATCTGAAAATTTCTCATTTGAGCTTTTATTATGGATAGGAACTCTGCCATACATCCATACATCCATCAAAAGACTTCTTCTCAGACACTTCTGGTCACATTTCATTCATATTAGTCAATAGACCTTCAGACCATTGCCATTCTCATTTGTGTTTCTGGTAGCTTTGGCTACCAAAAGTAGGTCAAAGTGACCTATATAGCTAAAAACCAAAACAATAAAAATTAGGTTATCTGAAACCACTTCTAATGAGGCAACATGTTATGAATTACCAGGTATTATCAAGACATACCAGTTACATTTAAACTCAGGTGAGCAAATTAGGGCCATCTTGGGCCTCTTGATATTTTGCGTACTGGTATATTGTATCGACCCTGCCATCTCACAATATACCGGTATACCGGTAATATTGCACACCCCTAGTAATGTACATGTATATATATTTTTTTCAGCATGTGTACCACACTAAGTTTACAGTGGGAACCAGAAGTAATAGCGACATCACTTATGTACTTAGCTACTCGTTTAAATAAGTTTGATATACAAGACTGGCATGGAAAACCACCAGGGTCAAAGATGAAATGGTGGGAAGGATTTGTAGAAGGACTAAGTGTAGAGCTCATGGAAGGTAAGTTACTGTGCTTAATTTAGCAATGGCATTGATCTTGTTGTTTTAATTTATATTATCTTCAACCTGTAAAATTAAAAAAAAAATGTTGAGCATTTTGATGCTATTTTGGTAGTTTTTTCTCCTTCAAAATTTGATGAATACTTTAGGAAATATATGTATTACACAATTTTGTCAGGTAATACAAGGTACATCAGTAAATTAGAAATACATAAAAGTACATGTACAATTTTAATTCAGTTGTTGTAAACTTATCATAAATAAGCAAACTTTAAACATTAGCAGAAGTTGTTATTTGGTTCTCACTCATAATTTGGAGATAACAGGTAAAATCTGGCTTGATCCAACACATTTGCCTTTAACACTGAAGTAATGAAATTCATAACATTGTAAATTAGAAAATATATAAAATTCATTATAACATTATAAATTAGAAGATATATATTTATATATATGAGGTCTTATCTTTCAACTTTCAGATATATGTCATAAAGTTTTAGATTTGTACTCATCTAAACAACAAAGAGAGGAATCCCCGCCAACACAGCAGGAAAAACGAACCAAACATCAAAACACACCACCACCTCCTCCACCACAACCAGCAAAGAGAAGTGCATCTGTAAGTATATTAAAGTTGTTTGATATTTCTCCTAGAACATGTTATGGAATATAAGTCACCAGCGCCAAAGACCCTAGTATTGCTAATGTCTATTTTCTTGTGCCATCCACAATACAACATTTACACATGTCAACTTCATTAAAGACCAGTAAATTAATAATGGTGAAACTTAATGGGATAGTCTTTGAAGATGTGCTTGACCCTTACTAAAGGTTACAGTGACTTTCAATATTAAAACCTTAACAAACAGGCCTTAAAGGTTGAAGTGTTATATGTAGTATATACCAGTATAAGTGCTTGATGGACAACTGAGTTACAGAATGGTTGACCAGAGTTACAGTAAAATTTAGTAATGAAACCTTTAAAAAGTTTCTTGTCTTGAATTTTAAAGGCCTGTAAGCATTATATATTTGTTTTATTTTATCATGAAACAAAAGGCTCAGAAGCTTGAAAATTTTTATTATACAGCATCAGTACATGAACAGCTATCAAATTTGTAGAGTTTGGTGATCTTGACCCTCATTTAAAATCTTAGAAGCCTTCAACAGTAAAACTTTTAAACGTCTTGTTCATAAACCAAAAGGCTCAGAAACTATACATACAGTGCTATAACATCTTCCAAGTTTGCAAAGGTGATTGTCTGAAACCTTCATTCAAGATCACTGTGACCATCAACATTAAAACATCATCTTGTCAACCACAAAAAGTTCTAGTCATCTAAGTGTATGGTGTGCAAAACCAGTTTAAAGTATGTTAAATCATAAAATGTTAAGCAGGCAAGGGTGAAAATGGATCCCTTATATGTAAAATCAACTCCACTTGATGTTTTAACCAAAAACCTTGAAACTTAATAGATTTTCTATTTACGTGTATATTAAAGATGTGCATCCGACTTTTATGCAATTATTTTAGGTCGTTTTCCCATTTTATGGACTTTGAAAATTAGTATTTTAGCATTGTTTTAAATAAAGGAATTCAAATGCTTTGCAATTCCTATGAACTCTTTTCTTGTTGAAATATAAATATAAATATATATATTTTATATTAATATAAAAATTTCATGGTATCTTAATTTTAGAAAGTCATACCAAAGCCTGCCAAATATTGACAATGATGATTTGCTGAGTGTTATACCCACATCTATTAACTTAACACAATGTGTAAACAAAAATGTAAAGAATCTCATAATATAACGTATAACATATACAACCTGTTTTATATGGTCGCCGTAAAAACGTTGGCTTAAAAAATTCTGCTCTTTTTAAAGAGCAAAATACTAGTATCATATTTCATATCCAATAGTATAACAAGAGTGTTGTATGACATGAGTGTTAGATTGATGGGCTAGATGTTCAGCAGACCTGTCTAGCTACTCAGTTTCTCTAACGACTTTTTTCCAATGATCATAATGTTGAGAAGTTATATTGAAAGTTGAATTTTGTGTGTACATATCCATGACAACCCATTTTTTTATCTTTAAAGAATCCTCCTGCTGACAGTCATACAGATGCTAAAATGGCAAGAATGGAACGTACAAAAGATAGAGAGAGAAAAGAAATAGAAAGGGTTAAAGATTCAGCAAACAGTGCAGCTGGAGATTCTGTTAAAAAAGAAAATGTCAACAAAATACCATCATTATTATCATTACAAAAATCTGAGATGCCCCCATCAAGTAAAAGTCAGTCACAACATACCACACCAGTGTCAGGATTTGGAACAATGACTCCCAAACAGGAAAACCAATATAATCCGTATTTATCAGGACAGATGTACTCCTCCTCATTCTTATCTCAGGAAGGCAGTAGAAATATACAGACTATACTGAGTGGTGGTGGGGGTGGTGGTAGTGGTGGGGGAAATGAGCAATATGATTATAGAACACAACCGCCACAAACTATACCACAGGCAAATCCTTCTTACCCACCACCAGCACCATATCAACAAGGTCAGCTGACCCAGCAGGCAGGGTATCAGCAAGCTTATCCACAAACTGCACCACCATATTCTGTTCCACCTGGGCAGCCACCTTATCAGACTCAACCTGGTGCTTACCCACCACAAACCTACCCGTCAGGAACCACTGTAACACAACAAGGTTTTCAGCCAGCGGCACCACAGGCTTACCAGGCTGGTAATTTTCCAACTTATCCTCCATCACAATTTGGAAATCAGTATGGTGTCCAACAAGCATACCCCCCTCAAACCTCTTATCAACCTCAGCCACAAGGAGCCATTCCAGGCCAGGCTCCGCCTGGTCAAACATTTAATAATTCACGGGGTCAAAGAATGCCAAATCAACCCCCAAATCCCCAAGGACAATTAACAGGATTAGCAACAGTTCGAATAACAGGTAGAAAATAGACCAAAATGTTTTTTATTTGTTATTAAATGTGGACATACATGTATGTGGTGATCAACAATGTATTCTGTTGTTAAATATCACATGGTGGATTTTGTGCTGTCTTGCAAAGGAAAAAAGTGTTGACACGCAGTCTGTAGTGTATGGAAGAGGTCTGCCAAAGTAGGCCTCAACAGAAGAAATCATTTAAATGTCACACTGTTTGTGTGCATGTCAAGGAAAGTGTGCAGATTGACGCAGTGTATGTATTGTGTCATTGTGGTTGTAAAAGTTGACATTGGATATGTACTGTTGTGTCACTATGGTCATTTTGACAGTAAAAGATTGACATATTGTATACCAGTATGTCAGTATGGTCATTGTGACAGTAAAAGATGGAAATATTGTATTTACAAGTGTTACTGGGATCAATGTGACAGTAAAATATTGAAACATATTGTATACCAGTATGTCACTGACCATTGCAGGGTTAGCTCTGTCATTCGCTAATTTAGCCAATTGCTAATTTTTATGAATTCTGGTTCCAAATAATAGCTTTTGGCTAATATTTTTGCTCTAAAGTTTTTATTAAATTTCCATAGGCAGATGAAAAACACTGACTTTTTATTTTTATTTTGTAAGTATGAAAAAGTAATTGCTGATAATCAATTACAATTTATACAGCAGATTAGAACTTCATTTTTGTCACTTTTCTTAGTTTTTCTGGCTCCTTCACATATAAATTGGCTCCTAAATTTTAACATCGGCTAAAGACTTGGCTCAAATCTTTTAAGAGCCAGAGCTAACCCTGCCATTGTGATGGTCAAGTTATTGAGGAAAATTGAGTGAATAGCATATCTTCTGTTCTCATGTGCTGATAGTTATAGGATGTCTGCTGGATACAGAAGGGAGCATGATACATTTGGTAGGATTAAAAGGAGTAAAAGTTGTTATGAGTGTCTGACCAATGAGTATTTGTTAGCACAAGTGTTTTATTACAAATGTTGTCTTGATAAGATTTGTATTCTGTCTTAGTAACTCATTTGATCAGATATTTATATTTTTGAGTCTTTAACACGTCTTTGTAATGTCTGTGAATCAACATCAAACCAATTTTATTTTCTGCGAGTCATATAAATCATTAAATTGCAAAAATGGCAGAATAGACTGTTTATGTGGGAAAAAAACAATATGGTGTATCATTGTTTACTGTTATATTTATTGGGAGGGATCTAGTATGAAGTTTACTGTTACATTTATTGGGAGGGATCTAGTATGAAGTTGTTTTGTAATTATCATAGAGAAATACTTGCCAAAATGTTACAAAATAATCATCAGTACAATAAATACCATATCAGATTACATTTGAATAGGGCAATTAAAAATGATTATTTTCTTCAAAAACCTTTGTCATAACAGCTTCTTAATTTGGTATTGTTAATGTAAAATCAAGTGGTATCAATTCTGTTTTGAAGTTTGGTTTTCTGGTTGTTTCAATGGATAAAGGTATTTCCATAAGAACCATTTTCTATTGAATGAGACTCTTTTCATTTTCATTTCGAATAAAATTATTGTCTTAGAGTCCATGAGTAGAAAGCATTTCATGATCATTTTATTCGTTAGAAATAATTTTTCTTTTTTCATGTTTATTTCATTGAATAGAAGAAATGAGTTTATTGCATAAAACTTTAAATGTCATACATGTATACATGGACAAAGGGAGATAACTGTTATTGTACTTATAAAGTACTTGTATCATGAAATAATAAATTTGTTAAAATATTCATTGTGTTACATTTTTATATAACAACAACAAATGAAATTGTATGATTCTGTACCCCTTAACATGGATCAAAAATGAGTCTTAGGTGTGGTCCAAATACTTAGGACTTGGTACCGGTATTTAAGTGTTTCATTTGATGGACCTCATCAAGGCTACTTACCATCTCCAGATAAAAGAAAGTTTGGTATTTAATTTGTAAACAAATGTTTAAAAAACACCCTGAAACAAACGCCCCCAACTAGGGTTAAAAGGGGTCTTGGTTATC
Organism: Tegillarca granosa; assembly: GCA_029721355.1. Classification (NCBI taxonomy): domain Eukaryota; kingdom Metazoa; phylum Mollusca; class Bivalvia; order Arcoida; family Arcidae; genus Tegillarca; species Tegillarca granosa. Next base: position 3,894,643 of record CM056595.1, read on the forward strand.
TTTTAAAAAGTACAATTTTTGTTCTGTGTCATATGATGTTAATCCAATGTTCTCCATTGTAAAATTTAAATCACATAAAGACTTTGTTAAAATCCCTTGATATAAGTGAAAAAAAGAAGCATTGATCCACTTCTTAAAAACTTGTATTAGCAAATCATGTTCTAAAAATGGATGTTGGCTAATTATTATTGGTTATATCTTTATAATGCTTATAGTTTTACCATGTGTAACACAGAATAGTACAACATTGAAGACATTTTCTATGGTTAACTGTTACAATTAAATCATTTGGCACATATATCTGATTTGATATAATGGGGTTTTATGTCCAAGTCAAGAATATTTCACTCATATGGAGATGTCACAAGCTATAAGCGAAGTGGCAGAAATTTTAACCTTTGCAGTGCGCTTAGACTTATGTGTAGGGAGATTTCTTCAGTGTGCCACACTTGTTGCAACATGGGGCAGTTTTTAAGGTCTTCTCTGAAGAACCCACGACTTTTATTTCTAAATGTCGTGTGCTTCGCATAAGGACTGTCACTACCAATTTTCAAGCTTTGGTCGGACATGATCAGGGTTCAAACCCCACCTCACACATATGAAGTTAGCACTCTACAAACTAATCTACCGTAGTGGTAGTGGTACCAGTGATTGCTGACAGATGTAGTTTAGTTACATGTATATGTTTTGTATAAACAGAATATTACAACAATGAAGACATTTACTATAATAGAATGGTTTACTGATACAGTTTAAAGTTTGGCACAAAAATCTTGACTACAACATATAAATAAATAATAAATATTAAAATACACAATTATAGGTATCAAAACAAATATTTAAAATATTTGGAATGATAAAATTAATTACTGTTATTCTTAAAACAAGAGACTAATAGGACAGTGACCATCCCCAGGTTCATCAACATGAGTTAGTAGCCAGTGCATACATGCTTGAGAGAAATGTATGGATAGTACACTGTTTATTTGTAAACACAATTTATATTAATACATGTACTCATTTAACCCTAGGAAAAGTATCCTGACAATTTTAGATTTGGCAAGTCTGTGAGGATTTATTTCAGGTATTATTTCATATTATGGTATATTTTTATATTTAAAATACACTAAATAAAAACAGAGAACAAAATTTTTCTACAATAATAAGTACATGAATAAAAAAATACATGTACAAAGTAATCACAACAAAAGGTAAAGTAGAACAAGTGGTTTGATAACTGGTATCTAAATGTAAAAATGCACTGGCTTTCAATTCATTAATAAAATAAATAAACACATTACACATAATTTTTTTTATGTAAAGGTTTTTCATGAACAACAAAGATATATCAAAAAGTTCGGCCATAATAAATGTTATATAAATCACAATAATCATGCTAGTGTAAAAAAATAAACAAAAATGTTTGCAATATAAACAATCCAAAATATTACATAATAATACTTCATGTATAATTATCTCCCTTGATATGCATGATATAATGAGTGGATACACGTATGCAGAAAACAAACTTGATTGATCTGTATAAATTTGACAGATTTGCATGTATATAAATTATCTCCCTCAATAAATATTAGTATATTTATATGCATACATATGATCGTAAATCAATAACACTCACATGGAAAACATCAACTGGAATTCATATTGACATTTTGCTCTTTACCATATTTTTGTTTTTCATACAAATAATTTTAATAAAATACTGATAGAAATTCAACGACTTATCTGTAATGTAAGTGTTTTATAATGACAGACAGCCTGTTGTCAAGGCACACTGCTATAAATAGACTGACAAAATGATGATATGTGTGTGCAGTCATTTTAAATCACAAATATCTTAAATAGTTACTGCATCATTGAGTTTAAAAAATATTAAATTTAAATGGATTTAAATCACATCCAGCAGTCTTTATAAGTTTTAAACTAAGAGCTGAGCATTAAAATATTTTCTTTATAAAATGGTGTCCATTTAAAAAAAATTCAGGCTTACATAACTACCTTATTTAACTGAAAACCTATTACAACAGGAGGGATAGAACATCAGAAACAATCTATTTCCTCAGAGAGTGCCCCAACTGAGAACAAACCTGTCTTAAAATGTGAAATTAAGTCTTCTAGGCTTTAACTTCTAACACAAGACCAAATATCCCAATCAAGGGGTTCAAATAGTAAATAATTTTACTATATCTATCATACACCATAACACCATGACTAGCTTGGTTCATCTACAAACTAAAAACTGTCACTAATAGAAAGACAACAGTATAGTAAATATGGACTGTTTATCAGTGTATGGGTACCTATATACATATTTATATATGTTTGTATATATATATATATATATATATATATATATATATATATATATATATATATATATATATATACATGTATATATATAACACATTATGATTTAATTATACAAAAATTAATGCATGTATACATGTACATACATGTATTACTATTATTATAATTGTAATTTCTGTATCTTTGAATACACTACAACTGTGGTTTCTCAATAAAATTTATTATTATTATTATCTAACAAGAAATTTGTGTAGTGAGATATAAACAACATGGCCGTCACTTTTTGTCTGGCATTGTTATGTATTTCTTTTCAATTTGATCCAGTTACAAGTACATGTATTTTGAGTCATGTCCAAAAGCTGAAATATTAACTGAAAATATTTTTAAAATTTAAACCCCAAGTTTCAAGCAAGTAAGGCTTCATCAAAACACCATTTAACATTAAATGCATAGAAAATCACATAAATAATTCTTAAATGTTAGCATCATGTATACATGTATATCCTATATACAGAGAAACCTGTCTTATCCTTGTACTGCTACACAAACTGTTAGTATATTTTATTTAATACATGTATTTTTGAAAATTAATTGCCAAGGATCTATTAATGAAATTTCTGTTCTAATCATTATGAATTTTTGTATTTGTTTCAATAAAAATTTACAATTGGTTATATTAAAATGGAAGTTAATATGACTGTATCTCAGTCGGACTGTAAATGTCCGACAGTATAGAAATTTCCCTATGTTTATACCCAGGTTATTGATAAATATTTTTGGATTCAAAAGAGCAGATTGTTCAAAGAGCATATCGTTCTTTAACTAACTGTTCGGTTTATCAGAAATTTAAAATGTACATTAAAATTTTGTTTCAGACAGCATCAAGAAAAATGTTCTCTTCAAAATACAAAAGTTGGTAATCTGGGATCACTTGAATTCTGTGCTAAGTACTATCAGTCTGAACCTGATTTATTCAATATTTCAATTATTTCTTATCAGTTTTTCAGTTTAATCAGAAATCCTGCATAGAATGTAAGTTTTTAAAAAAAACTGAATAGTAATTTTAAATTTAAACAAGTTTCACTATAAAAATGTCAATGTTGTATAATAATGCATGTATGCAGATGTCTAAGTAGAAATCACTCTAAGATATAAATATAACTACATTTATTAACATGCCATGACACTTGTTTTGAAATTTTCTAAATGAGAACAATGGTCAGTGACAAGATGGAGGCATCAGATTAAGATATCTTTCTAATTAAAACACTGGGATAATGAACATGATGGATCTTTATCAAGATGTTGAAACAATTCATGATTCAAGACTTGGACCTACATGTATTTCTACTTGATATCATTACATACAAATTAATTTAATACACTGCTAAAGTACCATCACTAGTTAGAGTAAAGACCATGATGATGATTAAATAATGACACGATGATGGTTATATTTTGGGTTTTGTGGAAATAAACTGATACAGTTCTTCCAGTTTTAATATTGCTGACTGTGCACTTTTATCATCCTTTGCTGATGTTCCTATTATTCTCCATTTTCTGTCTGTCAAACTACTTAATCCTAACTGTTTCTCTAGATCACCCACTTCTATTGCACCTGATAAAAATAACAAAATTTTATTGAATATTATATGCAATACATTGTATATCCTTATATACATGTATAAATAATCTGATGTAATTATAGAAACTAACATTTGTTCAAAATTATTTATTTTAACTGCATGTACTTGTTATGCAGGAAGGTGTCAATGCTTTACATTCCAAGAATGATGTTATTTTGCCAGAAACATAATAAAACCAGGAACCTGTATGTCTGAAGCATTTGCTTCCAGACAGCATCGCCTCTCGTTGCCTAGGTTACCACCACACTCTGACAAATTCCAATGTCCGTCAGTTCACCAAATATTGGTGGATTTCTCCAGGTAGTCGGGTTTCTTTTATTATTCCAAAACCAAGATCCTCAATATCAGTGAAAGAAACTTGACAAGGGAAATAACATAACTCCACTGAACTGACATCATACAGAAAATACCAATAACTCCACTGAACTGACATCATACAGAAAATACCATTACTCCACTGAACTGACATCATACAGAAAATACCATTACTCCACTGAACTGACATCTATTACTCCACTGAACTGACATCATACAGAAAATACCATTACTCCACTGAACTGACATCATACAGAAAATACCATTACTCCACTGAACTGACATCATACAGAAAATATCATTACTCCACTGAACTGACATCTATTACTCCACTGAACTGACATCATACAGAAAATACCATTACTCCACTGAACTGACATCATACAGAAAATACCATTAACTCCACTGAACTGACATCATACAGAAAATACCATTACTCCACTGAACTGACATCATACAGAAAATACCATTACTCCACTGAACTGACATCATACAGAAAATACCATTACTCCACTGAACTGACATCATACAGAAAATATCATTACTCCACTGAACTGACATCTATTACTCCACTGAACTGACATCATACAGAAAATACCATTACTCCACTGAACTGACATCATACAGAAAATACCATTAACTCCACTGAACTGACATCATACAGAAAATACCATTACTCCACTGAACTGACATCATACAGAAAATACCATTACTCCACTGAACTGACATCATACAGAAAATACCATTACTCCACTGAACTGACATCAATTACTCCACTGAAATGACATCAATATAATATGTGATAGAACTGTTATCAAAATGGTCTCTTGATTGAGTGTTTAAGCAGAGGTCGTTTTTTAGTCATTTTAAGAAAGCAAATAAGAATGAGTAAAGTGAGTGTGTTATTGTTTATAGCCTCATCAGCACTATTGCAGCAAACAAAAGTATGCTATCTGCAGCCACTACAGAGAATGCTTACCATGAGTAACGAGTTAAAACGGAATAAACTTACCAGTTACACTGTTGAAATTACTCTATTTTTATAGTTTGCAAAAATATGTAATCCCTATCCGTATTTGACCATGAAATTTGAAGTAACCCCTAATTACCTTGGTTACCAATGCATGTCTTGGGTTACAAATGCATAGGGGTAGTTTTCTGCACACATAATTTTACATATCTAAAACTAGGGCATTTAACTAAACAAAGATTTATACCTTGTAAGTCTTGTTTATTAGCTACTACCAGTAATGGTACACCAGTAAGGTCGAGTTCCTGTAGTACAGTAAGTAGATCTAGTTTAGTTCTGTCTATATTGTTAACAGCTGTACTATCTATAACATATATAATACCTGTAATACAAACACAATTATAAAGGTCTAAATGATGAAAAGTTTGTAAATATAATTTGTCTATAAATGACGACCTTATATTAAACAAAAAACAATTTGTATATTTTAACCTGTTTGTTATTTTCTGAAATTAGAAACACAACCTCTGGACCAGTACTATCTAAACATGTGAACCTTCAAGAAAAATTACTCTTATACTATAAATAAGGAGATAATGTGGAGTAGTGGTTGACACTCAATCACCTATGCAGCATTTGTTTGAATTTAGAGTCATATGTGTACAAAAATATGGACCACATAGTTGTTGACAAGGTTCTCTGTAAGTTTCCTGTAACAATAAGATGACTCTCCAGTTTTACTCACAGATTGTGGATGATAACGGGTATGGGTCATATATTGAAAGGTACATGTATTTCATCTTATTCTTTAGTTTTCCTCAAACACAAATCATTTTCCAGTTTAACTCCCACAGTAAGACTTGAATGACCCAGGGGTATGGTCTACATATTGGAAGGCACAGGGTTTTTTTAATTATTCCCTTTACTAAGACTTAGGGTGGTCTTATAAAAAGAAATCACTGGTAAAATATAAGTTTACCTTCAGTTCCCATGAAGAACTGTCTTCGTCTGATTTTGAAGTTTTGAGCTCCACTAAGATCCCATATAGTGTACCATTTACCAGATAGAGACTGAAGCCTCTCTACATTAAACTCTTCTGTTGGTATTGGTTGTAATACAGACTTGTTACCAACTTTTAGTGAATAGAGTAGTTGTGTTTTACCTGAATAAAAATACAGTTAGTAAATTATTCATGACTTTTTAATAGATGACAGTGAAAGATTAAGTTTAATTTTTTTTATATTGGTATGTTAATTATACATAATGAAACTCTAGATTCATTGCCTTTTTTAAAATTTAGTATTTGGAATTACAACACAGATTGGAGAAAAGTCAAGGAAAGGTTATTACCCTAAATAAGAAAAAAGTATCAGATTGTAAGACCCCAACAAGTGAGGTAGCTTGCTTATTAAGAGATGTTATAACACGGAATTTCTGTTTGTGAATACTGATAACTGTATAATGAAGTGAGTGTGAGTATACAAAAATGGCAAAATAAATAAATAAATAAAACTGAGTCATATAATAAATACTTAAACTGACATAATAAAAGTTGTTTTTGATGTAAAATGTAAATTAATATTAGATATTTTAAACAAATACAAATTATATGCTTGTTTTTTTGCTACAGCGGTTGTAATACGAAAAGACAGTTACATCATTTACTGTAAACATCTTTGAATAGAATAAAGTCAGAATTCAGTTTACACTACGTAAACTAAAAGTTTATATGCAGCTGGTCACAGAAAAAATTCTAACTTTATTAATGATTAAAGTCTTAAAGAAAAAATAAATTAAATAATGTCTCGAACTATTTTATTTGATATGTCTTTAATATTGTTGGGTAAAATTAATCAAGATAATCTTATATCTCTTCCCTGGTTTTGTTTAATTTTTACAACCTTAGGATAAATTCAAAAACGTGTAGTCTTCTATCTTGTAATCTGTAAGTAGTAACAACATTATCAATCCCTGACTTCTATCTGTATTTTATTAGAGACCTACAGATATTGTATGTATTACAATCAGTAGAATATTCACTACCGATTACAAATTACTGGTAAATTATTTTAGAAAGTTGATTAATAATGCTACCCGCATACTCTCTCTCTCACTTTACTAGTCCGAAACTTTACTAGTCCGAGAGGGGTGCTGGACGTTTCGCCCCATTACAATTCCGCCCCATGTCGTTCCGCCCCAACTTTTTTTCCTTCCGCCCCAACCCATTCTTCCGCCCCAATTGTTTCCGCCCCAATTATTTTTCCGCCCCCATTCACATCAGCCATTCCACCCCAATTAATATTTACTAGTAATAACAGATTATAGAATTATTATAGAAACAAACTTAACCGTTAACAAAATCTATGGAATTATTGATGTCCGTCGTTTCATTTGAAATTGCTTTGATAACGATTAAAAGAATTCTTGAGATAAAAACTGAAAATATAACTACAATTAACATAATAATTGTTAAAGAGGTGTGCATTGTTAACGCTTTGCCGAATGTCTTGAGTACACAGATTATTGATGTCCGCCGCACACTGGAAGAAAACTGAGTAAACATAAGCGATTAAGAATCACAACTGCTTCGGTTCATCAAAAACGTAAAGTTATTATAAAATAACACGTTGGTGCTGGATGGCTTTTTGTACAAAAACATCCGCGGCATGCATCCTTTTATAACGTCCGAAGAAATTAAATTTCTTTTGAAAACAATAATTTTATCTAAAAACACAAAAACTGGAATGACCAATGAACATAAGGAGTAAGTTATCTTTCGCAAGGTATAAATGAAATGTAACATTGATGGGTACCAAATCCACAATGTCTGGGGAAGAAGATTGTGTTGTGTGCAGCGTGAAAGTAAGACAACGCCAGGAAGCCTTGTCGTGCGATGATTGTCGCAGATGGCAGCATCGAACCTGCAACTTAGAATACATGTTGTTGATCATCTTTTGTTTAATTTGACAATTAATAATTACATGTGCATATTGTGTTTATATTTTGTACATGGTCCCCGGCTGAACTTTTCGACCAATTAAATGCATTGAGAACAGAAAACGGTCATAAAAATGTAACCCTCTACTTCACGAAATTTCTCCATTTTGTTTAAATATATATAACGTGTAAAATATTAAATTGATATATAAATATTTAGATAAAATAATGTTTTTCTTGTTTTGTTTTTCATCGGTCACATTCATTTTCCAGGTCATTGGATTTATCATAGAATGATCTAACGTATCCGACAAGGTATGATGTGCCCATCTCTTATTAAGTCCATTCTCGTAAGTTTCAAAGTAATTCAGTTTTCTTCTTTCTCGTCTGGATTTACGAATCCTCAGACTTGGAAGATATTGTATTTCGTGTTAGAAAATCACCATCATTCTTACATTTAAGATTTCCTTAACTTAATTTTGGGCCTCTGTTTTGACTTATAAATTGAGATTATTGAATATTTAAAAAATACAGATCAAGAAATTTTCAGTAGAAGTTTAATTTGATAACTCAAATTCCTTTTTAAAAAAATATAAAGATATCCATATTACAAATTTGCTTCCTTTAAGTTGATGAAATCTTTAAGTTAAGAATTATTGTGAAAGCGAAGCCTGCAGGTGGGACAAATAAAACTAGATATTATTGAGAAAGGATGCTGACTCGAAGGAGTCCCCTAAACGAACCCCAAAGCCCCAACACCAAACTTATTGGGCACTGCAACTGGACAGTTCCTTTGTAGAATCTGTATACCAAGTTACAAGAAGTTCCGACAAGATTGCGTACGGAAAGAAACGATAATAATAATAATAATAATCATCATCATCATTCATCATCATCATCATCATCATCAAACAATAAGTCCCAAAACTTCGTTTGGGGGACTTGGAGAAAAGATCTTCCATCGTATAAAAATTTCTAACCTCGCAACTGTCGGACTGTATGGACATGTTGCCAAATCACAGAACAGAAGGGATGAAAAAATTTACATTTATGTGGTATACTTGTTAAACGTACGCAATATAATCAGAAAATTTCCCTTTGTTTTGTTTCTTATTGCTTTATGCCGGAATTCCTTACTGTATATATCAATTAGGGCGAAAATCTGCTGGAGCGGAAAGTAAAGATATTGGGGCGGAACGGTAATATGTTATGTAATGGGGCGGAAAAATTCGGGGCGGAAACATTATTGGGGCGGAATCAATTGGGGCGGAAAATAAAAAAGTTGGGGCGGAACGGCATGGGGCGGAAATGCAAAGGGGCGAAACGTCTGTAATTCGTCCGAGAGATCTGACGTCGATTTTATTTTACTTTTCGACTTTTGTAAAATCGATTTTACAAAAGTCGAAAAGTAAAATAAAATCGACGTCAGATCTCTCGGACTATCACTTTACCTGCCCCAGATTCTCCTATCATTAGAATTTTGTAAGGTACGTGAGTTAAATCGATACTCTGTTCACCACTGCATGCTAAACCCATGACATCCTGTTTCTGCTCTCATTTACCGTCAAATAAGGCATCAAACATGCGATATGGACAGAAAGATGTTTATCATGGCAACCATCTTTTTTCCTCAGCAAAGGGAAGTAATCGTCAAAAATATTTCTCATTATCTCCCCATAGACCATTGACTAGCCTTGTAATCAAAACCACTTTTTCGGTCATGTTTAAAAAATGTCTACATATAAAATGTCAAATATACATGTATATATATTTAACGGATAGAAAATATTGTATTTATTCTATTGGCCCGAAATGGTAGTATGTTGACACCTCTTCATCCTGCATACCTTAATTTACGAATTGATCGTAGAAAACCAAGATCTTACGGAAAAGTTCTGTATTTTTCTCCTTTTTTGGTCGATTATGTTCAAATAAACTTTTATTCAAATATCCAAAAATAAATTATGATATTATTTACAAATATTCATTTTATAGAGCATAAGTAAGATTACAAATTACTTCTCTTTTAGCAAGTATTGAATTTAGTAGAGGTTATTTTAATATGATGAACTAACACATTATTTCATTAAAGAATTAAATTACATATGAACCGAACGAAAGTTAACGAGATTTTTTTGGAACTACATACTATATAGTATAGAAAACTGAAGACACTTGAGTCTCGTTTGACACTGAAATGTAACATTTATAACGATCGGTATATAATGGAATATGATTTAGTACATTTATGATTGCATTCATGTTCGTATTTTAGATTAATTTATTTTTCACACACAAAACTTTACTTCTTACATTAAATAGCTAAAAGAACTTTATCTAAAATTTAACTTACTGAAAAATTAAATTGGTATGAAAAATTGAAAAATTAAATAAAATTAGAACGATGACAATGAAATTTGCAATGGAAAACTTAACTCACTTATCTGCTAGTTCATAAAAAATTGAAATTAAATGATCCGTTTTATCTGTTTAGATGTATATAAGTTTAATATTTTTAAGGAGAAATCATCATAAATGATTATCTAACACGTGAAAACCTTCCCTTTTTTATATAATAGTATATGAGAGCATAAAGTTGGACTTGCAAAGAAAATGCCAGTAATTACTCCGTTCATGTTAAAAGTTGTCAGTATTTATCGTGTTATCACGCCTGTAAGCTCGTGCTTCTATGCATTTATTTCGTGTTATTGTCTATTTGCATTATCAAAGGTTTCACAGCAGCATTATACGCACTTCATTTCGCGTTATATTACCCCTTATTTCGAGTTGATTACACTTTTTATTTTGCATTGAAACATCTCTCCATTTGAGGTGCGTTTTTTTTTCGCGTTACTGTGTTTTTATTGCGAGTTTATATATAGTAATTCACCGATTGATTAAAAATTCTTAATTTTTCAATTCAAAACTTATGAGTCAACCAAAACCCCACTAGCTATATTACTCAAATATCAACATGATAAACTTCAGTAACATTTTATTGATTTCTGATAAATTCAAATTACATGTTTTTATTATATGTATATACATGTATAAATTTTTATTTGACCAAGTACTTTCAGAGAGCAATTTTCTAAGATTTAGGCTAAAAAAAACTTATTTGTATATTACCTAAATATTATACAAACAAAAAGACTGTACAGAAAAACCAAATTACCTGTATATATGTTTAATTCCCTAACATTTATTTTCCAAATTTCAAATTCCAGCAAAAACCAGTATATAAATTAATTGCTAATGATCACTTGACAGTTTTTTACATATATAAAGTTATGATGACCATCTTGGATTTTAGGACATGTCAGAAATAAATTTTAATTTTTACAACCCATTCCATACCAAATTTCAATTAGCTTGGTACTTTCAGAGAAAGGCTAAAAATACGCCTTTTTTGGATATTGTGTAAATATTGTACAGAAAACCAGTTACATTGTGAAACCCCATAACATCTATTTTTTTTTCTCTAAATTTCAAAAAAATTGTACACGAATGGACTGGTAATGGCAATCTATAGGTTTTTGTTATTTATAGTAAATGTGATCATCTTGAATTTCAAAAAGGCATGTTGGACATATTTTTTAATATTTATCAACCATCAACCAAGGACCTTCTATAACATATTCCATTTAAATGAGTCTAGTGGTTAGTGAGAAGACAAAAGTTTATACATGTAATTATGCATGTTCTACAATGTCATAATCTCCCCCTTGCTTTTCTAAACAAGAGGGCCATGAAGGCCCTGGACGCTCACCTGAAAATGATGTACATTCAGGTTGATTTTGCAAACTGGAGCTTCTATTTTTCAGAGATTTTTCCTCTATTTCGAGCTAGTGACCTACTTATTAACCAAACATGACCCATATACTGACGAGCTAGCTTTTGTCAGAAAGATCATTCTGGCCAGGTTTGATGAAGATTGGACTAAAATTGGAGCCTCAGGAGTGTTCACATGGTTTTTCTATTATTTCACCTAGTGTGACCTACTTATTGACCCAACATGGCCAATATATGAACTTCAGCTAGTTTTTGTCAAGAGGGTCATTCTGACCATGTTTGATGAAGATTGGACTAAAATTTGGGCCTCAGGAGTGTTAAAAATCAAAAGTTGACATACGACATACGACATACCACACAAGATGCACGACAATGCCAGATCACAATAGCTCACTTGAGCACCTTGAGCTCAAGTGAGCTAAAAAACAACTCGCCTATCCAAAAACTTCATCGATTCCTTCAAAAAATTATTAAAGGTAATTATAAAACTAAAACATACCAAAAAAACATTATCTGTTCACCAAAAAGTCCTTCTAAAAGTTTATAAACCAATTCACCAAAACTGATCTTTTTCATCAAAAAAATTATAAACCCATCTTTACATAACCATTTCACCAAAAATTGAACCAGTTTATAAACATATCTAAACATGAAAAAATCACTTAAACTAGTCATGAAACTATGAAAGAAAAAAATATTGCCAAAATCAATTAGTCTATCAAACTTCACTTATAGCTGATCAAAGCTTAATTCAATCATATTATCTTGACTGGAATATAAAACCACATTTCAATCACTCAGCACATTTGTAACTACACTGATTTAGTATACTGAATCAAGATACTAAATTTATTTTGACAATTTTTAATTTACCAGCTTATTTTTTATGTAGATTGGTTTTTTTTTAATGCTTAACTGCTTGTCTTATGTAAAGTGTTCTGTTGTGTAAACATGCACCTTGTCAAATATACAAAGAAAACATTTTTATTTTCACATATTTAATAGACTAACAATAACAATACAGAAATGACAATGTTTAAATTTTAAGTTTGATGCTCCTCTTAATTCCTGCACGAATTCCGGATGTTTCACCACCATATCTGTGCATCTCTGTCCGTGCCTCTCGAACCTGTAATAGCAAAATACACAAGCATAAATATTACAAATTAAGCCTATTTTTTATTCAATAAAAATTCAAAGTATTATTTTATGTGATCAGTGTTTTTTTTTTTTTTTTAATAGTATTGTACTGTCTCTTATAAATACAAATTACAAGGATTAACATTTATGTACACATAAAAACAAAAGATAGGGACAAACATAGCACCTTCAGTCATTTGATTGCATAAATGAGATTGATATAACGAATGTTTATATATTTTAGAGGTGGGAATCTCAAGCAGTTCAAATGTTTGAATTTTCTATTCCCACCCCTGTCCCATCAAAAAACTCCTAGAATCAATTTGATTGCATGAATGTGATTGGTGATTGTGGTAATATCCAAAACCAATAAATATGTGATTTAGGGGGTCAAGATCTGAACCATTTAAAAGTAAGACTGTCTTTGTTCCTCATCTTCAGTTTGACTAATATAAGAAGTATACTTGCCCTTTGCAAATTATCTTTAGTGTGACTAGTTAACCTATCTGTCGTTTGTATTTTGCCTTTAGTTTGAATAAGTTTACATGTACCTGTCCTTTTCATCTGTAATTTGACTACTTTACCTGTCCTTTTTAATCTTTATTCTGACTAGTTTCCCTGTCCTTTGTGTCTTATACCTAGTATGACTAGTTTATCTTTTTTGTGACTTATCTTAGTATGACTAGTTTACCTGTCCTTTGTGTATAGTCTGATTAGTTTACCTGCCTGTGTACTTAGTCTGACTAGTTTAGCTGTCTTTTGTGTACTTAGCCTGACTAATTTACCTATCTTTTTTTGTTCTTAGTCTGACTAATTTACCTGTCTTTTGTGTACTTAGTCTGACCAGTTTACCTGTTTTTGTGTACTTAGTCTGACTAGTTTACCTGTAATCTGTGTACTTAGTCTGACTAGTTTACCTGTTTTCGTGTACTTAGTTTACCTGTCTTTTGTGTACTTAGTCTGACTAGTAAAATTATGTTTTATATCTAGTCTGACTAGTTTACCGATCTTTGTGTATTTGGATTGACTAGTTTATCCGACTTCTGTATTATATTTTTAGTTTGACTAGCATACATATCCTTTTTTATTGTTTAATTTTAATAAGATTGTTTATAATTTTACCTGTACTTTACATCTGATCTTGCTGTAGATTATTTAAAATTTTACCTGTCCTTTACGTCTGAACTTGCCGTAGATTGTTTATAATTTTACCTGTCCTTTACGTCTGATCTTGGCTTTTCTGTATTTCATTCTGTGTTTAACTCTGGGATTTTTTAACTCTTTCTTCTTCTGAGGTAATATACCTTTATTTTTCTCAATCTATAGAATCAAGCAAGTTTTTATATTTACAACAAGTGTCTTCAATAACATCCAAAGTTAATCAATCTCAACAATTAAAGTACATGTAATTAATTTACATGAACTTAAAGGATGTAAAACAATGCTATTAATAGTAAGGTAATACATAATCCTTTATAAAAAAGTGTTTAAAAAGTTCATAGCAGCTTATGACATCAAGAATTCAGTACAACTTAAAAAGCTGACAAATATATCAAATCATAAAACTATTCACAGTATATGTGCATGTATCTTATAAAAACATAGAAATACTGTTTACTACAGAAAAATCTGTAACATAAACACCAAACACAGATTACAAGTGACATCACACAAAATGCAACTATTCCAAATAAATAAATTATTTATGAACTAAGCTTGGTGATTTAGACTTTTAAACAACACCCATGGATACTACTTTATAATAAATATCATTTGACCTTGTTTCATATACTTGTTGTGAAGCATTGTAAATTGCTTCGTCTGTAATTTCATATACATGTAGTTGTTGGAGTGTATTGTAGATTATTTCATCTACAGCCAAGTATATGTTTAATGTTTCAAATTTTCTTTGCATTCTTGACATTTAAGTTACCAGATCCAATTCTTACAATTTATTTATCATCATAACCTTACCTGATAGGTAACAGCTCGTTTTCCTTCTTCATCTGAGGCATCCATATCATCGTCTACTATGTCTACTTCACCAGCCTCACCAATCATCAGTCTGAAGTGAATACATTTTACAAGATCAAATATTTGTATTATGTTATAAATAAGGTAATGACCCTAATATATTAAATCTATTGTTTTCAATATATTAAAACAAAGAATGCTTTTCCAATTAAGAACATAATTTTACCTGGAACTGGCTTATATTTAGAACATATAAGAACTGGATTTATTAGTTTTTTAAATCAAGCAGTCATCACCACAGTAATAAAATCTACATGCACTAGTAACCTCTTCAATATAATGTAAAGTATACAGCATTACTCTACGTTTCAGAATATATTTTTATATACACGTTATAACAGTAGTATAGCAGGATCTTAATGTTTCTTTATTAGTAAACAATTATTTTACTAGTGATCATTTTAAGGAAAATACTGCGTTGCAATAAACTAAATTATACAGCTTTCAACTTTGTACCTACAGTAAGCCTTAAAGCTTACAGTACTACAAGTTCATGTATGTCTTCTAAACACAACCCAAAAAAAGAAGATAATTTTGATTCCTTGACTTACTCATTGTCATCATCATCATCCATATCAGCTGCTCCTTTTCTGCGTCCGTCCTTCATCATCTCATAGTAAGCCAATGCTGCTTTTTCTTCCATGGTTTCATATTTTTCTTCCTTCTTTTTCTACAAAATTATGTAAATTTGTCAAAAGATATTAAGCCAACCAGTTAATTGCACAGCCTCTGTGACTCTAAATTCTATGTAAATAACCAATATACCATGTATGTTAATAACCAATGTACAGGTTTTAATAGAATCAGTACAACTTCTGAACTGATGACAATGATTACATGTTAGAAAAGTAGATGTATGACAGTGTATTCTTTCAGTGTAAAATATAGAGAAATGTAATAAACTTTTGAGGAACAACTGGAGAATAAGTTTGTACAAAAATATTAAAGCAAAGCATAATTCATCTGAATATAGATTTGTCTTAGATCAAGTCTCCAGATGGTGTGTTAATTTGTGTTTAAAATATAATACATTCTTAATATAATCCATCCATCTATCCATCCACCCACCCATCCATCAATCCATCTTTATATAATGTATATAACTTGAGTTAACAAAGAAAACCAATCAGCAAGCTAGCTGACAGGCTCTTCCACGTTAGGATATGATTTAACAATTTAGGTACTGTACTCTACAACTCATGGTTAATTTAGCCCACTTAGCGATAGAGATTATAGCTTTAAATGTTTAGTAAACTTACTTTTTTTGATGATGTCTGGTTCTCTTCATCAGAATCCACAACCATCTCACTTATTTTTTTCTTTTCAGCAAGCTGACAAGCAGTACTTTTTAGTGACTTTCTTCTGTTAAAAATAAAAGAGTTACATGAAATTTTTTATTGAAGAAAATATCTAGTTGATTTTATTAAAACTTTTCACAAAGTCTCCTCTATCCTTTCAAAATATAATGTTTTATAGACAAAATCAGGTCAAGTTTAATGTCTGCTTCAAATGCAATGATAAATTTTTTTATAAGGAAATATCTAGTTTATTTTATAATCATTTGAATAAATGAGTGAAATAGGGTCTCTACTTATGTTGAGATGGCATCAGCTTTAAGTGAAGATGCAGAAATTAGAAATTAATACAGTGACAATGAACAGCTTTGTTTCTTTATCATGCCAAATCCATTTTGACACAGAACAGCATTTTTGAAAAGTTTCATCCTTCTGAAGGATTAAGATGAAAAATGCCCTAGCAGTTCTGGAATTTTAAAACCCCCCTTGAAAGCCAATTAAAATGAAACTTAGTAATCTATGTGTATTTATCATATAAATATACCTGACAAATTTATCTGGTGTAGGCTGTACTGGTTCTTGTATAAAATCAATGTCTTCTCCAGCCTTTAGTTTCCTCACCAATTCTTGTACATCATCATGAACATATTCATCAACTGGTTCTAACTGTTTTATCAACTAAAACAACAATTGATAGTGATTAGATGTTTTGCTGCAACAACTGCTAAAATGTTTAAAACTAAACATACATCAAAACTTTAAAAAAGGGTCACATATGGTAAAAGTGATTTGTGATCTTTTTCTTTTTGTTCCCATGGGTGACTTGGATGTCAGTTGTACCTGGAGATGTTTCTGAGAACCTGATGTAATAAATCATATGAAAAGAGAATGTTTAAAATAAAATTTTCACTACAAATGTTGACAAGGAAAAAGAAAAAAATATTTCCAGCATGTACTTACATTTCTGTACTGGAGTATATTTCCAGCATATACTTACATTTCTGTAAAGAAGTATATTTCCAGGATGTACTTACATTTCTGTCTTGAAGTATATTTCCAGCATGTACTTAAATTTCTGTACTGGAGTATATTTCCAGCATATACATGTACTTACATTTCTGTACTGGAATATATTTCCAGCATATACATGTACTTACATTTCTGTCCTGAAGTATATTTCCAGCATGTACTTACATTTCTGTACTGGAGTATATTTCCAGCATATAACATACTTACATTTCTGTACTGAAAAATATTTCCAGCATATACAACGTACATGTACTTACATTTCTGTTCTGGAGTATATTTCCAGCATATACATGTACTTACATTTCTGTACTGAAGTAATCTTTTGATTACAGGATGGTTCTGTACTGGCATTCTCTTAGATTTTAACACCATGTAAAAACATATGTTTGTGCAATAACTGAAATAAAAGAATAAAACTTCATACATGTAATAAATGATGATCAAAAAGCTAGAACAAGGAAATATTTCAGACATGAAATTTTTACAGTGAACTCTAATGTTGTAATTACTTGTTATTCATTACCATTGTGTATTCACGATTCAGTGTATTTTATTTTGTTATTTATAAGTACCTTGTGAATTTCACCAATAAACAAGAATTCCACAGAGTTAAATGTCTCACCTGGTAAGTTTTTGATCGATTAGAAAATACATTACTTTAACATAAACTTTCACATTTTGACATGCCGTCTATGCCAACACCGGAAAAGTAACACCTTAGTCTCACCTTATGGCAATGTCAGACTCGACAAAAAGTGATTAAGACAACATTATAATAATGATAAAGCTAACTCAATGATGCTTACATAGACAAGAGCACCGCCGAGCGTAGCATTATACGCCCGTGTTATATTGATCGAGTAGTACTATTTACTAGTGTGGCGACACCTTTAGGGGTTTCGCGGGAAAGAATGGAACAATCTAGAGGATTTCTATCAGTAGAGCTCATCCACAGAACTTGCCACTCAAAAGTTTGACACAGACCTAACGGATAAGTGCCAAACCTACCAATAATTTGGTAAAGAATTGGTTACTTTAATATGGGTACGAATTCAAATTGGTACGTTAAATTGTTTTTGGATGATAGCGCCGACTTTAAACAGTTATTGTGGATTTTATGTAAAAGATAGAAAAAATATAAAAATACCGTCTTTTCCGTCAGATCTTAAACATTTTTCGGTCAATGGATGACTTTTTCGTACAATGAACTGTTATTGAACAGGAGTGCGTTAAACGTAATTGTTTTTTGGAAAAATTCATTTTTTGCATGTTTGACCCCAAAATTAAGTATGATACCGATTTTTCCCAAAAATTTCACCAAGTTAGATAGCTAGATCGCATTAGACTCCATAACCTCAGAAATTTTTAGCAAAATCTATTGAGGAGTTTTCAAGGTCCCCAAGATGCAAATATATGCTGCTAAAAAGGAGAAAGTTGTCGCCTTTATCATTTCACATCCAGAGGATGTTCCGAATGAATTCGTCACTAATCCTCTAGATTGTTCCATTCTTTACTGAGAAGTATAAGTACAACTAGGATATATGTATGTGAAAATATATTGCTAAATGGATAGTGGTAGACTGCTATATAATTCATATTCATTTCCAGGAAGGAAGAAGTTTAAAATATAATGTTAGGTCATGGCAGTGTTTTCATGTGTTAAGCCTTGCACGCAGGAAGATTTTAGGAAACAAATACATTTTTTGTCTGAAATGTTTTGAGAACCTTTTTTTTAACCAACCTGAATAATTTATATCTATAAAGCTTAATTATAATTTGAACTGTTGTCGTGATCTGTGCAGTATGATAAAAAGGTGTTTTAAGTTAAAAAAGGGGCATAACTCCTCCAAAAATAATCTGAAAAAGTTGTAATTCGAACTTGCACCAGATAATAACATCCTAAATGTGTATACCAAATTTCATTTGAATCCATAAATAGTTGTAGGCTCTGATGATCGGAAACCACATGGTCATACATACAAAAATTTCTAAGTTAAAAAAGGGGCATAACTCCTCCAAAAATAATCCGAAAAAGTTGTAATTCGAACTTGCACAAGGTATTACCATGGTAAAGCTGTATACCAAATTTCATTTGAATCCATAAATGTTTGTGGTCTCTATTGAACGGAATACAAATTGTTAACAGACGCCCACCCGCCCGCCCGCCCGCCCGCCCGCCCGGACGGACAGCACCGTAACATAATACGTCCCGTCATATGACGGGCGTATAAAAAAGGTTAAAGTTGCAGACAAACTGACATTAGTAAATCATTCAAGCTGTATCTGAAGCAAACTTACTTTAGATAAAGACTGAACTTTGCATCAACATAATCTGCAGCTTTCCCTGTAATTTTGCCAGCTCGTACAAGATCCATCAATGGTTGGTATATATCCTTAACCTCTGTCATCTAACATGGAATGAAAAAGATTACAGTAAATAAATTTGCATAGAATAATTTTGTAAACAAACAGCAAAACATTCAAAAGAAGATCCTATTTCATGAACTTTTTTTGGACATAATAAGTAAAACAGTATGTTTCCTCTTTATAATACAAAAAAAAAAAAAAAAAACTGGCTTTCAGCTTCATGTATAATTTGTCTTTAGATTTTGACTGTAATTACAATGTTGCTAAAAATCTATTCTAGATTTTTTTGGTTTTTTTTTTGTCTATCAAGAATTGTTAGATAATCAAAATTCTTTGTCTACACCATGAACATAAATTTAAGTCCTTAGTGGACTAGTGTCACCTTACAGATCACAATCAGAGTGCATCTCATGTTTAGCTTTGAATCTCACTCTGAATAGATCCTAGTTTACAATCAGCCTGACTTCCTTCTTAGGACTGACCATATTGATATAAATAAAACAGCATTGAATAGGAAGTAAAACACCATTCTAAACAAATATCATTCATAGTTAGACAAACCTTAAGTTTAAAATCATCAATAAGTGACATCATTTCTGGTGATTCTTTCTGTAACAGCTGAAATACATAAAACATATATATCAATGTCAATGAATTATGATTTTGTTTGTCTTCATTCACTCGCTACTATAAATATTTATGTCTAGTTTATTAAGAAAAAACTATTTATGTACATGTACATATATGTCCAATTAATTTAAAAATAGTTTGTTAGCAATCTCTGATTGAGATATAACAGGGAGGTAACATTACCTACAGTATTTATTCTAAATGTTGAAGATACTGAAATATAAAAAGGAGATTAGACTACATAAAATGTTTATGCTAATTTTGATGATGCTGTCAACATAAGAATAGGAACACTTATTTTTGCTCAATAAGATGAGACAAAAATTAATAATAATAATAACAATAAAGAAGTGATTATTCAAACCTGTAACTTTTCTTTCTTTGATAATTTAGATAAATCTTTAACAATCTTCTCTCCTCCTTCCTTTCCTTTCTTTTCTTTCTTGGATGGCTGTAAATATAATACATTTGTATATAAATCTTAATTATCATGAAGTTAATTGTTCTTTAAATTATATTTATAAAAATGTTGTATTTTATAGCATAAAATGTAAAATAAAAATACCTTACCAAAGATGTGAAACTGAAAGAAAATGCATTTGAGTACCACCTGAGTAATAGCAGTATCAAGAATGTATTTTCACTTTCCAGTTTTATATATGTAACACAGACTGACAGTTAATACAGGCTACCTCAACTGAATGCAATAGATGAGTCATTACATTTTGTCCCATGTACAATGACAGAATGTAAAGTTCAACTTAGAAGATAAACATACCTTTATGATCTCATCCAATCCAAGATCAGCATCATCAAGCTCTTCTGCCAACCTCCTCTGTAATGCTAAAGCTTCTTTCTCCTCTAGAGCAGCTGTTCCTTCTTCCTCCTCTGACCCTGATACATCTGATATATAAAACATTCAAACAGGAAGTTTAACATATTACCGGTATTACACAATTGAAATCACTAACCCAAAGCCAATCATAAACTGTACTGCCTAGCATGCTAAATGAAAAATAAAATATTTAAATTTTTTTAAACCAAAAAATATAAACCTTATATAAATTTTGTCAATGACAAAGTCTTCAACTGAAGTGATAGACAATGAAATAGAGCGAAGGAGCAGGAAGGAGAATAATGAAACAGATAAAAAACATAAATGTTTACCTATATCATCATCATCCACATCACCTCCATAGTATTTTGATCGTTTCTTTCCCCAAGCCTTTGTATCTGGTAGTCCTAGAAACAAACACAAATAAACAGATAACAAATAACTTCTAAATTGTGTAATTATAACTATTACATTGACTGTTGTCTATCAAAATGAAAAGATGAATACTGTAGATAATACAATATTTTATATGTATTCATAAAGCTTTTTTAACAACTATCTGACATTGGAACACACAACAAGAACCTGTATTTGCAGTGATTATTATAATATATAAGTTTAATTACAAATAACAATATCATTAGTCAATATTATATATTTTGTGTATAATAAGATCTTCAGAATAAAATATGACCAAAATTAAACAACAGATCTCCATATCAGGTGTGTACAAACTGTGTATGATTTTGTTATTACAGTGGATGGATCAGGTTTCTAGTATCAGATGTTATCTTTGTTTAACGGTATAAAGTGGAAGTTTATCATTCTTAGTAACAGCCTGGAACAAAGGTAAAATATCTTGACCAATACAAGAAAATAAATACAGATGCTTAATTTCCACAATGCTTTGAACCAGTCCGACAGACAATAACAATAAATGTAAAATAAAACAACTTGTACTTACAGGTATTTTTCATCATTTTCAATATATCAATTTTAGTTACCCTAACTTTTGATCCTAATTTGACAAAAAGTAGTTCACTTCTCAGTGTTAAAATCTAATTTGTACATTGTACATTTGTCAAACTGTTTTTACTCATGAAATTTGATGAGTGAATACTAATGATCTTTTAAAATAATCCTCAGTAATAAATATAAAGCCAATAATGAATGATTTTAATACAACCATACCCTTTTCTTCATCTTCAATATCACTCCCCATTTCATCTTTAGTTCTTGTTTGTTTAAAGCGACGAAGCTGTTTCTTGTAAATTTGTATATCTTCATCGCTGAGTAAATCATCATCATCATCATCTAACCCTAAACCTAGTACTTCATCCTGTAAATTTTAAATAAAGGGCTTGTTAAGATATGTAGCTCTGTTACAACGCATTTGGTAACAAAAACGCATTTGGTAACAAAAATTTTAAAAGTTTCCAGAAAAAGAATACAGTGAATAAAAATGTCAGTTGGAGTTGTTGATATCACAAATATTTGATATCTGATGAGATATCCAAGAGATATGTAATAGCAAAATCAAAGATATCATTCAACTATATATATGTACTGGACATGTTGAACTCCAAAAATGTTGAACACAACAGGGCCTGTGATGCTCAACTGGCTGCATATGTAAGACAATGTTTGTTTTTGATTGTAATGCTGTTTAACATTCAACTCAAGAATATTTCACTTATACGGAGACTGTCAGTTTTGGAAATGGTGGAGGACACTGGAGTATCGGAGAAAACCACAATCCAAGCAGCAAGTTAACTGACAAACTTTCAAAGATGAAGTGCTAGCACCACTGGGACGTTAATGTGCAAAGTCAGGGGTGAGAGGCGCTGTGATCCGTAACATCGAATGCTTAAGACCACTCGGCCACTGTGGCCCCTGTAAGACAATGTGATGTGGTTACAATAATTGGTTCATTAGCTAAAGATGGGAAATAAATTGAGCTTATGACCAATTTTTTGCTTCAATGAAGCCTACTTTGCAACACACATGCAGGAATGCTTCGCTATGCCATAAACTCAGCTGGGTTTAGCCAGTTGAGCTTAAATTGGATCCACAATGGCTAATTTTGGTTTATTTTTATATATAAAGTAACGACGGGCATCTTGGACTGGTACAAACTTTTTTCAGGCCGATGTAGGAACCTTCCACACGAAATTTGGTTCCAATTCGCCCAGTGGTTTTAGAGGAAAAGATTTTTACTAAATATTACACCTAATTTGCATATTTCTTGAAAATTGGGTCAATAAAAATTTTCTCAGAAAAAAAACATTATATATTTTGAATCCCACACAGTATACTTTATATATTAAAAATTTGAGCTCAATTGGTGGAAAAAAGGATCCACAATGGCCATTTTTGTTTTTGTTTTTTCTATTTTTAGTTACGACAGCCATCTTGGATGTCAGGCAGGGTTGCCTGGTACAACCTTTAGTCACTCTGACATAGGGACCGTTCACACAAAATTTCATTTCAATTGGCCAAAGATTTTGCTAAATATTACACCTAATATGCATAATTCTTGAAAATCAGGTCAACAAAAAATTTCCCACAAAAACTGGTTAAATATGTTGAATCCCTCACGATATACTTTGTATATTTCAAATTTGAGCTTAATTGGTTGAAAAATGTATCCACAATGACCATGTTTTTTTCTATTTATAGTAACAGCGGCCATCTTGGATATTGGGCGGGGTTGCCTGGTACAAACTTTAGTCAGGCCAACATAGGGACCTTCCACACTAAATATGGTTCTAGTGGCCCAGTTTTTTCAGAGGAGAAAATTTTCAAAGGATTGATTAAATATTACACCTCATTTGCATAATTCGTAAAAAGTGTGTCAACGAAAAATTTTTCAGAAAAACCCATTTTATATGTTGAATGCCCCACTATCTACTCTCTACATTTCAAATTTGAACAAAAACGGTTAAAAATGACTCAACAATGGCTATTTATGTGTTTTTGCTATTTATAGAAACAGCGGCCATCTTGGATGTCGGGCGGGGTCGCGTGGTAAAAACTTTAGTCTACCCCACCTAGGGACCTTCCCCTCCAAATATAGTTCTAGTTGGCCCAGTAGTTTCAGAGGAGAAGATTTTCAAAGAATTGATTAAATATTACACCTCATTTGCATAATTCGTAAAAATCGGGTCAACGAAAAATTTCTCAGAAAAACATGTTACATATGTTGAATGCCCCGCTATCTACTCTCTACATTTCAAATTTGAACAAAAATGGTTACAAAATGACTCAACAATGACTATTTATGTGTTTTTGCTATTTATAGTAACAGCGGCTATCTTGGAAGACAGGCGAGGTCGCCTGGTACAAACTTTAGTCTACCTCACCTAGGGACCTTCCACACCAAATTTGGTCCCAATTAGCCCAGTGGTTTCAGAGGAGAAGATTAAAGTTTACGCACGCACACACGCAAGCACGGACTCACAGACGCACACAAAACCATGCCATAAGCTAAGCTGGCTATAGCCAGTTGAGCTAAAAACTGCATACTGTTAGCTTGAACATTTCTGTGAAAAATAATTTTGAAAATTTTACGATGAATTGAAATGGTAGTAGTACAACAGTAATATTTATAAAATAACTACCAGAGATCTTTGTAATTAAATTTGTGTTAAAAATTTGTTTATTTAAAAATTTAGATCTTTTTCTAGAATAACATATTTAACAATGATGTATAATGATGTATAAGTTATGACCATATCTGTAACCTTCTGCAATGCCAGGCTTGACAAAAATTCAATATTCAACTTCAAAAAGATTAATAGACTTATACCATTTTTTTTTTTATATACCAAGTATTGGTTTAGGTATTGAGATGTATACTACATATCAGCATTGAGACGTGAAAACTTTAACAACCAATACATCTAAATCTAATGTACCCACCTCATTATCTGAATCCAGTCCATCATCATCATCTTTTACACCTTTATCCAATAAAATCTAACAAAAGTAAAATGTTAAAGTGTTACAAACATTGTTAATGTGATTATACTGTATTCAGAGTTTCTTGTTGGTATGTTAAATCTACAGTAGGTCTCATGTTAAACATCCCTAACACTAAGTTTACAAATGAATTTATTATTTTCTCTTTTAAATGCACTATTGATTTAATTTTTAAATTAAAACACTCAGTGATTTTCTACTCATTCTATGTTTAGATCTTTTACAAATCACATCAACAATGTTTTAAAGAAAGATACTTGTCAATATGTTAAGGAAACTTATTTCAGTTTCTCTTGTGTTATACTTACACAGTTTGTAAGGAAACTTATTTCAGTTCCTCTTGTGTTATACCTACACAGTTTGTAAGGAAACTTATTTCAGTTTCTCTTGTGTTATACCTACACAGTTTGTAAGGAAACTTATTTCAGTTTCTCTTGTGTTATACTTACACAGTTTGTAAGGAAACTTATTTCAGTTTCTCTTGTGTTATACTTACACAGTTTGTAAGGAAACTTATTTCAGTTCCTCTTGTGTTATACCTACACAGTTTGTAAGGAAACTTATTTCAGTTCCTCTTGTGTTATACTTACACAGTTTGTAAGGAAACTTATTTCAGTTCCTCTTGTGTTATACTTACACAGTTTGTAAGGAAACTTATTTCAGTTCCTCTTGTGTTATACCTACACAGTTTGTAAGGAAACTTATTTCAGTTCCTCTTGTGTTATACCTACACAGTTTGTAAGGAAACTTATTTCAGTTCCTCTTGTGTTATACTTACACAGTTTGTAAGGAAACTTATTTCAGTTCCTCTTGTGTTATACCTACACAGTTTGTAAGGAAACTTATTTCAGTTCCTCTTGTGTTATACTTACACAGTTTGTAAGGAAACTTATTTCAGTTCCTCTTGTGTTATACCTACACAGTTTGTAAGGAAACTTATTTCAGTTCCTCTTGTGTTATACCTACACAGTTTGTAAGGAAACTTATTTCAGTTCCTCTTGTGTTATACCTACACAGTTTGTAAGGAAACTTATTTCAGTTCCTCTTGTGTTATACCTACACAGTTTGTAAGGAAACTTATTTCAGTTCCTCTTGTGTTATACCTACACAGTTTGTAAGGAAACTTATTTCAGTTCCTCTTGTGTTATACCTACACAGTTTGTAAGGAAACTTATTTCAGTTCCTCTTGTGTTATACCTACACAGTTTGTAAGGAAACTTATTTCAGTTCCTCTTGTGTTATACCTACACAGTTTGTAAGGAAACTTATTTCAGTTCCTCTTGTGTTATACCTACACAGTTTGTAAGGAAACTTATTTCAGTTCCTCTTGTGTTATACCTACACAGTTTGTAAGGAAACTTATTTCAGTTCCTCTGTGTTATACCTACACAGTTTGTAAGGAACTTATTTCAGTTCCTCTTGTGTTATACCTACACAGTTTGTAAGGAAACTTATTTCAGTTCCTCTTGTGTTATACCTACACAGTTTGTAAGGAAACTTATTTCAGTTCCTCTTGTGTTATACCTACACAGTTTGTAAGGAAACTTATTTCAGTTCCTCTTGTGTTATACCTACACAGTTTGTAAGGAAACTTATTTCAGTTCCTCTTGTGTTATACCTTACACAGTTTGTAAGGAAACTTATTTCAGTTCCTCTTGTGTTATACCTACACAGTTTGTAAGGAAACTTATTTCAGTTCCTCTTGTGTTATACCTACACAGTTTGTAAGGAAACTTATTTCAGTTCCTCTTGTGTTATACCTACACAGTTTGTAAGGAAACTTATTTCAGTTCCTCTTGTGTTATACCTACACAGTTTGTAAGGAAACTTATTTCAGTTCCTCTTGTGTTATACCTACACAGTTTGTAAGGAAACTTATTTCAGTTCCTCTTGTGTTATACCTACACAGTTTGTAAGGAAACTTATTTCAGTTCCTCTTGTGTTATACTTACACAGTTTGTAAGGAAACTTATTTCAGTTCCTCTTGTGTTATACTTACACAGTTTGTAAGGAAACTTATTTCAGTTTCTCTTGTGTTATACCTACAAAGTTTGTAAGGAAACTTATTTCAGTTTCTCTTGTGTTATACTTACACAGTTTGTAAGGAAACTTATTTCAGTTTCTCTTGTGTTATACCTACACAGTTTGTAAGGAAACTTATTTCAGTTTCTCTTGTGTTATACTTACACAGTTTGTAAGGAAACTTATTTCAGTTCCTCTTGTGTTATACTTACACAGTTTGTAAGGAAACTTATTTCAGTTCCTCTTGTGTTATACTTACACAGTTTGTAAGGAAACTTATTTCAGTTTCTCTTGTGTTATACTTACACAGTTTGTAAGGAAACTTATTTCAGTTTCTCTTGTGTTATACCTACACAGTTTGTAAGGAAACTTATTTCAGTTCCTCTTGTGTTATACCTACACAGTTTGTAAGGAAACTTATTTCAGTTCCTCTTGTGTTATACTTACACAGTTTGTAAGGAAACTTATTTCAGTTCCTCTTGTGTTATACCTACACAGTTTGTAAGATCCAGAGAATTACCAATTCAAAATGTAATTATTGAATTGTGTTTAACACAAATAAAAATGTTTTGAAAATAAATTCTTATTTGTTTCTAGTACTGATTCAATAATTAATTTCAATCAACTCACTGATGTAAATTCTTGTTTTATAACCAAGCTATCCCCTCTCAAGAGCTTATGTTTCACAGTTCTGGTTCAGAACCAAAATCAGTTTAGCTATTAGCACTTAAAACATTTTACCAAATAAAAACAACAAATGAATCCACTGATCTGGTATCAGAAGACCATAAATACAGTGTTTATTAATAAGTGTATTGACTTCCATACCAGTACACTGAGCAGCCAATGGATCAGAGTTAATTGCTGAATTGACACTAGAAATCATAAAAAGTTATACAATTTATTACCAATTAAAACAGGGTCTCAATAATTGGCAACGGATCACAAAGGATCACAAATGATCACCAAGGAACATAAAATATACCGAATAAAGCGTTGGAATGTAAAATGTAATTCAAATTATGTCCTCTATGTAATAATTTGTTATTAGAAAATTAGAATTTGGTGTACTTTTATCAATAATGTAAATTTAAACCTAATGACAGCCATTTGTCAAGGGAGATAATTCATATGTTTTAACTTTGGGCTACTTTAAACAAAAAAGTAACCACACACACGAACATCTGGGTAGTAAATGCATTAGTACATGGTTTTATTTTTTTTTTTTTATTTCAATAAAATTAAAATGTACTAGATTATCATAAGAATAAACTGTTTATTGTTACTTATTATTCCGTGTTTGTTAGGTACTTAGTTTCTTGTTCTTCCGGGCGAGAGTTATTTCCCTTGCGGGTAAATAAAACATGGCCGCCATGACTTGCCAATCTAGGTTGACAAGGCAATAGATACCATTTATCCCTATGTAGTTACGTTTCCTAGAAGTTCCAAGTCATTATCAATACGAAATTCATATATCTCATCAAATCTGACGATCCTTTATACATATAAATGCCATTGAGTGATCATTTGTGATCCGCTGCCAATTAGGGACACCGATTAAAACATGAGTTTTGTGCTTTATACACACAACTCACAAGTGTTATTAATTATACAAAATGAAAAAAAAACTTTCCACTAACTAAAGGGTGAATTAAGAGGTTGTTGATAATGTAACAAAACAAACCTTATCTCTTTTAGAATGGAATTCATCAACCTCATCATGATAGTAGTCATCTGATGTTGGATCAGGCACTTTTTCTCCCTTATATTTCCTCTCATCATCTGAATCATATACCGGTACTTCAACACTTGTTTGCTTACCTCTCCCTTTGCCTCTGAAAATAATGCAAAAAATAAATTTTTCATTGAAGATGACATTCAAACAAGGTTTGTATATGATATCATACACACAATAATTCACAACTGATGTTTTTATCTATTGTATAATGGACTGTGTATTTTACTCAAATTAGGAAAGATGATAACAATCTGCTAGACCATGACCTATATTAGTGATATAAAGGGTCGATGACAGATATAATTTAGCATACAAAACCTCCTACCTCTGAACGGCCATGAGTCTTAAGCCGTTTTATAATCCATATAATTTCATGCACTTACTTAGTATTTTGAATATTTAATAATAATAATAATAATAATAATATTTTCATATATATTACAGTTAATACATTACGTTTAACTATATACTTGCTTTAGGACGGGTTGTATGTGTTCAAAGGAACTAGTGATAATTGCTTTTAACAAATAAAAATAAAACAAAATCTAAACTAAACATATTGTGATGTACTTCCTCAAGTTCCTGTGATATAATCAGTTTGATTGTCCTATTTAGGACGCTTAAAGTATCAAATTTTCAGACGTACTTTTTCGGCATTTCTTATTTAAACACGGAAGATTTTTTTTGATAAATCTGTTTGTAAAATACTCGCGACAAGTCTAAAACTTAAGCATTTCTACACGTGTTCCAAATTCTTCTTTTATTTACAAGCGACTTCTGTGTCTTCTAAATCGGAGAGCTGACTCTACTATTACTGTTATGCCCTTTTTCATTTAGGAGTACCAAATACAATATTTATCATAGAGCGGGTAATTTGGACGAGTAACACCTTTCCCATATTACTTTATTTTTGATTTTTTCTATCTTAAAATATTTTCTTCGAAACATTTTTTATCTGAGTTCGATACGTTTTATAAATAAGTCGAAAAAATAACCACAATTATGTTGACATGTCAATATATATATATATATATTAATATATTATATAATATATTATAACTGTTGAAATAAAACAAGTCATGTACATTTGTATTTAAATTTTTTAGTGTTTCGTGTCACGTCAATATAAAATTGTCATGATAAATTAATATATCATGTATTGAAGTTTATACGTGCTCCGTTTCATTTAAAGATAACTAATTATAAATAAATTAACCGTGATATTTTCGGTAATTAATATACTATTGGCGCAAGATGGCCGACGTTATTACGAAC
Source organism: Tegillarca granosa (assembly GCA_029721355.1). Taxonomy (NCBI): domain Eukaryota; kingdom Metazoa; phylum Mollusca; class Bivalvia; order Arcoida; family Arcidae; genus Tegillarca; species Tegillarca granosa. The sequence continues at coordinate 3,924,977 of CM056595.1, forward strand.
TATCCATTGTAGCTGGTATTCAAAATTGTCATTTTGAATAAAATTTGTACAAACTTACCTTATGCTGTCAGTATTTAGTGATAAATCCCCATTGCCCTTATCACAGATCGAATTCGCCTTTGGATAGTCCTACAGGTATAATGTCCTAAATTCCTAATGTAGTCTAATGATAGTCCAATCCTAATTTCAGTCACAACTCTGATTAAATCTTCCTTCGATTTTATTTCCAAAATTCGTTTATAAATATCATTTTTCATTACTTTCCAGACATTTTCAATAATGTTGAGATCTGGGCTTTGGGAGGGCCATTGGAGTGTTAAAATTTGATTTTCTGTTTTCCACTCAGTGGTCCGACGGAACACATGGCATGGTGCGTTGTCTTCTTGCAGAGTCCATAGGGTATTAGGAAAATGTGTGGCTACAACACATGTATTTCTTGCCAAGTTTAGTAATGTCAAGTATCCGAGTGACGGAGAAAATAAATGAATCTGTTGACATGTCATGTATTTTAGCACTGTATGTATTCCGTGTCATGAGAAAATAAATGAATCTGTTGACATGTCACGTATTTAAGTGCTGTATGTATTCCGTGTCATGAGAAAATAAATGAATCTGTTGACATGTCATGTATTTAAGTGCTGTATGTATTCCGTGTCATGAGAAAATAAAATAATCTGTTGACATGTCATGTATTTTAGCACTGTATGCATTCCGTGTCATGAGAAAATAAATGAATCTGTTGACATGTCATGTATTTTAGCACTGTATGTATTCCGTGTCATGAGAAAATAAAATAATCTGTTGACATGTCATGTATTTTAGCACTGTATGTATTCCGTGTCATGAGAAAATAAATGAATCTGTTGACATGTCATGTATTTTAGCACTGTATGTATTCCATGTCATGAGAAAATAAAATAATCTGTTGACATGTCATGTATTTTAGCACTGTATGTATTCCGTGTCATGAGAAAATAAATGAATCAGTTAACATGTCATGCATTTAAGTTAACATCTTATGTATTTTAGTGCTGTAAGTGTTCCATGTCATAAGTAAATATTTTGCCGTTCTGTATGTGTTCTATGTCATGTGTACGTGGCGTTACACTTACAAGTCCTATATAACTGTATGGGTTACAGGTCGCATTTGGAGTCTTTTGTTGGTTCCGTGTCATTATAACTGAATGAGTTATTAAGTAATAATACGTACGTGTTCTGTTTCATGCATATATAAAAACGAATTAACAAGCCATGTATTAAAGTTCTGTACGTGGGGTGGGGGTGGGGGGGGGGGGTATTTTGTTTCATACGCAGAAATCCAAATCAACCCGTAGCTGCGCATGCGTGAAATAATCTTAAGACAGATATACCTGCGGTCACACCTGTACATTACTTTACTATGGGAAAGTAAAAGGTTGAGATTTTAAACCTTGTTTTCGTTTTTAAAATAAATTTTATGAAAATCTTATAGTTACCATAAGAAACTACAGATTGTCCTGAACATTCAGATATAAAAATGATCTAGTTGTGTTTAAAAAAACCGTTTCCACTTTTAATTACAAATTTAGGTGACATAAGTACATTCCAATAGCTACAGTTATGCCGAGTCCGTCAATTTTTTGAAAATTGTGTGTTTTTGAACACAAATTATTAATTCAAAGACAAAATTTAGGAAAATCTTACAGTTACCACTAAAAAATATAAATCTTCCTGAATATTCAAATATTGAATTCATGAAGATACCTTTAAAAAAACCGTTTCCACTTTTAAATTGAGTAATTGTGTTTTCACGTCCCAGTCAAGAATATATTTCACTTATATCGAGACGTCGTCAGCTATAGGCGAAAGTGCAGAAATTTTGCTTGTGCGTTGCGATGATGGCATCATACATGGTTCTTTATCGTGCCACGCCTACCGTGAAACGGGATCTCGTTTATTTTAAGTTCCCATCCGAAAGAACCGTGACTTTTATTTCGTAATGCCGAGTGCTTGGCGAAAGAACAGCCACTACCCATTTTCATCTTGGATCAGACCCGGCCGGGGTTCGAACCAACGACTTCCCACTTACGGAGCAATCTTTTTTAAGTGTCTTTGTAGTGATTTGCTTGCTCGTTATTAAGCCAGTGTATTTGTAAAGCCACAATCGATTGTTTTGGTACGAGTTTTAAAATTTATTCGATATGTTTTTAATTTTTGATTGTTCAAGTGTTTATTTTTATGATTCCCCACTCAAAGGTGTTTTCGTTCTGTTTCTTCTTATTATTATTATTATTATTATTTTTATAATTTTTTTTCTTCCTTAAAATTGTCCGGTGCAGAACTCGGAAACGGTATGATGGGTTTCGATGAAATTTGGTACCAACAATCTGCTATCTTAGTAGATATGGATAAATGATCAAATTTTTTTCTAACTCGACGGCTCAGCGGTCGGTGCGTGTAAATTGCGTAATTTAATTCCAAACATCTTTCTGTCCAATACGTACAAAGATAGATAACTCTTACAGAATCTTCTTCTTCTTTCTTATTCAGTTTCTCAGATATATGAGGGCCCGTTAAAAATGGGTAATCTGAATTAATGTATACAGTTTAGCACTAAACAAAAATGATTGAATGTTAATGAACTACATGTTAATAAAGTGACTAACCTCTTTCTCACATACATAATTTGTTCTTAATAAATTCTCAGTTACTATGTATTAAATTGTTAAAAATATATCAAATTTTTATCAGCACTGCCAAACAAGTTAAACGCATCATTCAATCTCGTTCAAAATTTTAGGATAGGTTCCTGCACCATTAAAGTTTTACATCCATGGGTATTTATTGGGTGAGGGACAGGAAGATGGGGTCTCAAAAACAAAAATCACCAATTTTTACTTAAACACTTTGCGGTATGCTACAAAACCATATATAGGGCTTTGTCATAACTCATAAACTAATGAGATCCCCATCCCTAAAGTATATATTTTCTGGTTCCTAATGATAAAATGAAAAGAATGACACCTAAGGTCCTTTCCCACTGAAGGGTAGGGCTGGGTGGTGCTAAGTTAATTTTAAACTATTGAAATCCCCACCCCTTATTTATGTATTTTCTGGTTCCTTATGAAAAGTTGAATAGAGTGATATTAATAAAGGGCACCTAAGGTCATTTCCCACTGTGGGTTGTGCTATGTATATGTATAGCTTTTAAATAGTTAAAATCCTTTCCACTCATCTGTATATTTTTTTTGTTCATTATTGACTTTTGAAAAGAGTGATAAAAACCTCCAGGAAATCATTTTCAAGAGAGGGTAGGGGTGGGAAGCCAGAATTCTTAACACCCACCCTCAGTCAAGAAACACTATCTTATGGCATACTTGATTTCATTTCTTAAGGCAAGTTTACAGGATTAAATTCCTATTCAAAGAATTGTAAACAAATTCAATAGCATTATTACATGTTTTGATATGGATAATTGCTTTAATCTCTTTGTCAATTATCCATTAATATGTAGGTTATGGCTACTTCACAGTCATGACACACGTCAATCAAATTTGTTGGTTAAACACCTCACAGTTCGTGAAATAGATTTGCTATCAATCAAAGTTGAATACCTGTCCAATCAAAATACACCAGCTAATAGAATTGCCAATTTAATGGATAGGACCTATGTCAGAAGACAGAACGCATGATTCTGATCTATTAAACTTGTATAATTTACATACATTTCGAATTATAAATTTATACATGCAGATTCGGACTCCCGTGATCAATTGATTTCTTTTAACAAAAAAAAAACATTGTTGCAACAATGGGGTATGAGGGAATGAAAATATATATTAAAATGAATACTGCTGGAATTATAATTGTACAATTCGATGTTAACTTTAAATTTACTTGTCTTCCGCCCTTTCTCTTAGTCAGCTTTCGATACTAGTAATGGATACTATCAATCCATCTCGAGATCAGTCCATCAGCAGGTGTATATTTTAGACAATATATAGATTATGGATGGTGGGGAATCATACGTAAAGTTCTGGTATCCCAGTTACAATCTCTAGTTATTATTATTATTATTTTTTTTTTGGAATGAAAAATTTCCGATTACGTAATGTCTTGGATAGCCTCCGGTAATCCTTATTTAGAAGTCATTGATCGCTCGTGATAATTGATTCTTTAGAGCCAATAGACCGGCTATCGGTATACCGAGCTTGTCTGATCGATAACGGGAGTTTAAATATAATATTTTGTTTTGACATGCTACTGTGGGTTAGAGACTAAAGTGATTGTGTGAAGGTCGGGTGTATTTTTATCAGCTGATTATTTTAAATCAAGGTGAACCAGTAAATTGCACGGGACCTGGGATTTTCACCATGACAAACACGACATTAATCAGCGGTGAGGAAGAAAACATAAACGCGAAGACCCAGTCTAATCGCTACACAATGACAGGTAATTATCTTTTAAAAATACTATAAAGCACACAGTCATTGGGGAAATATGTCTACCAGCTCTATGTATAAGTCAATTGATCTCTAATCCGTCGCATGGTACAAAAGCCATTATATGAATACAATGTACTGAAAGTGGGGGGTTAAGATCACGCAGAACACTGTCCGTACGTTAGGTTACATATCGAATACGTCTACTTTCACTTTCATCACTGTTTTTTGTTCAACGGTATACTGATGCCGGTTGACAATAGTTTCAGCTATCTTGCCCCTTTAATACAGTAAACGTAGTGGTTGGCTTGGCACAATATACTGTTGAGTAATGGTGTTTAACGTCTTAGTCAAGAATATTTAATTCATATCGAGACGTCGCCAGCTATAGGTGAAAGTGCAAGAATTTTGCCTGTGCGTTGTGCTGATGGCATTATACAGCAGGGTTTTTTTCGTGACACGGGAGCTCATTTATTTTAAGTTCCTATCTGAAAGAAACGTGGCTTTCATTTCGTAATGCCGAGTGCTTGGCGAAAGAGCAGTTACTATCCACTTTCAAGTCTTGGTCAGACCCGGCCGGGGTTCAAACCCACGAACTCCCACTTACGGAGCAAGCATTCTACCAACTGAACTACCACAGTGGTTGCAGTATAATATAATGAATAATTTGGTATATATTATTGTCTTACTGTCGTTAACGCCGTTGTAAGAAGACTTCTTGTTGCGTATCTTCATTATTATTAAATTAACTTTTTGCAGTCATTCCGGTTGTGCTTCTCTTTCGCTGTTAGTATAGCAACTTGGATACCATTTTTGGGGATGGTTAGTCCAATGCTTATTTAGTCTGCTTTTGAAGGCATTAAGGCTAGGGGCTTCTACTACAGAATCAGGGAGACTATTCCATACATGTATCACCCTATTTGAAAAACTATTTCCCCTTAATCTAGTTCTGAACCTTTTTATCAGTTTTTTACTGTTAACCCTTGTTTTTGGCGCACCACATAGGTTAAGGAGCTTATTATTTGGAAGGTCTGTTTGATTTAAGATTTTATAGCATTCAACCATATCTGAGCAGAGTCGTCTATATCTAAGGTTGGAAGACCAAGGCATTTTAATCTTTGGGAATAGGGTATAGTGTATCGATGGTTCACCCGGTGCCAGGATAATGGACTGGGGGAGTGGTACCGTCTTGTCTGTAGCAGACTGACTAGGTGATCTAGCGCCTTACCAAAAGGTCGCCCCAGTGGGCGCTAGTACACGACCGATCATACTACACAAACGGAAATCACACACATACATGAAGTTGCTCTTAGATTAATCCATAGAGATTAATAACCTTGCTCTCGACGTGAATAGCTGAAAAATTTTTACATCAAAAACAACAACCTATGTAATAATGATATTATTATTATGTTACGTCATCTGTATTTCTGCTTCTTCTTTGTATTTTAGATGCTCATTTTGGGTCCTTGTCAATTGGCAATAAAAAAACGTATATCTTATTGATAGTGTTATATGTACTACTTGGTTTGGTACGGTATGATCTACCAAAATAGTTTTTATGTTGCTTTAAAACGATAATAGTCTGGTTCCATTGTCCTCTTTTGTTTTTATTTTGTAAAACAAATATTTAAAAAAAATCCATTAACTTCCAGTCGTCCAACTAGAGAAAACAATCGATACACCGGAGATTTTCTGAAAATGACCATATTAGTTCCTGGAATGAAGCCCCTCCCGTGTTTGATAAATAGCTCGCTCTGGAATAACAAATAATCCCCAGAAAACTATGAAAACCACCAATATATTATTTATGACTGAAACTTTATTATCAGTTTCGATGCTTTTCTTCTTTTTCAGATATTGACAAATTATGGAAGCAAGTTGTAAGAAGAATGAAAGACAAATATTTGGCGCCATTTTATTTCTTCACAGCCTTTTATTACATCACATACACACCGTTTTGGGACTATCCCCCGGCAACACTTACAGCGGCTCTCGTCAAAGTCTTACCTATCTGGTCTCTTGTTTTATATGTCAAACTTAACAACTACAGCAATACTGCAGAAATCGGCAATTTGAAGATTTTTTTTGTGAACTTTTTCCAAGTGTCCGATTATTCTAAATTCATCTTGGTTGGTTTACTTTTTTCGAGTTTAGGCGATGCCTTCCTCATATCACGTTATACACTGTTTATTCCGGGCATGATCGCCTTTGCATTCGCGCACGCTTTTTACATGCATGCGATGCCACCCGGACATATTGAAAGTCGCTTTACGCAGATTTGTTTTCTGTGTGGAGTTGATGTATATTTATTTATTTCCAGTGGAATACAGTCCGTGTTCATGCATACCATTGTTGTAATATACACATTTCTGATATTTTTAGTTGGATGGAAAGCTTTGACAAATTTTGAAAAGGCGAGAAATGTCTCGAATTTGGCATCAGCGATAGGAATAGTTCTATTTATCTTTTCGGATTTTATCATTGCCGTGGACAAATGGAAATTTTCTGTACCATTTAGCCAGTGCATTGTCATGACGTCATACTACGCCTCACAATATTTTCTTGCCTTAAGTACGGGATCGAGTCTCAAAATTTATGAGTAAGAAGACCAGATCGAAATAAAGCCATATTGTTGTACCATAAAATCATCCAAAGGTTTTGTGATATCTCGGTATTGCTTAAAAACAATACTTCAGAATTTTGATAATGAGCACATGACGTCATAAGTTTACATTATATAATTACATAGGGATAAAGCGCACAATATGACGTGTGTGTGTGTGTGTGTGTGTGAGAGAGAGAGAGAGAGAGAGAGAGAAGGGGGGAGAGAAAGAGAGCTACGATAATCATGTATATCCACGATTAAGATATTTTGGCCACAAGTTGAGAGCTGAAACACGACAGATGATGTTTCGTTTTTTAATTTGTTTGAATATCTGCATTTTAAAGTTGTATTAATAAGAATGGATGGTTTATTTTTTTAAATGTTTTCTTTTTTTACACATAACGTGTTATATACATTGACATTTTATGTGGTTGTATATTGTGTTAAGTTTGTTCTTGTTTGATGTTATAATGACGTTTGCTTGACATTTTCTTGCTTTTATAGGAAGCACAAAGGTTTACATGTTCTAGTAATTTGATTTAATATATTGAACTGTTATACTAACACATGCCGTTAATTTATTTATTATTTTTGTCGAAAAAGGCAAAGATTGCCTGTTTCCTGTCTGGTTGTTTTGCTAATTTCCTTTTTCTCTTTAGCTATTACATTCTATACAAGTAAGCAGTCTGTATTGAGTTCTGAGAATTATACTAGTTACCAAACATCTACATGCTTACTCTAATAGTATGATTTAATAAATTTATTTAGTTTAATTTAATAGTTTGTTTTATTTACAATTAATATTGAAATATGCCGACCAGCTAGTTAATGAAAAAAGTTTGTATTGTGTGTAATTTTGAACTATTTCTGTACCAAAAAATTGTAAATAAGCAATGAAACCTCTCTCTCTCTCTCTCTCTCTCTCTCTCTCTCTCTCTCTCTCTCTATATATATATATATATATATATATATATATATATATATATATATATAAATAACTAATGATGTGCAAGATCGTGTTAAACAAGCAGGTATCAGTTTGTCTTAGTACCCAGTGCCCGTTCTGAGACCATATTTACATCTTAGTATTATTTTGTCATCCATACTGAGATCGTTTTTTACAGCTGGGTATTATTTTGTCATAAAACCCAATGCACCCATGTCAATGTAACAATAAACGGGTATCATTTGGTAATGATATCCAGTGCATATACAGAGTCGGTATCACATTACTTTGTATCGTTTTGTCATGATATCCAGTTACCTATACAGAGTCGGTATCACATTACTTTGTATCGTTTTGTCATGATATCCAGTGCATATACAAAGTCGGTATCACATTACTTTGTATCGTTTTGTCATGATATCTAGTGCATATACAAAGTCGGTATCACATTACTTTGTATCGTTTTGTCATGATATCCAGTTACCTATACAGAGTCGGTATCACATTACTTTGTATCGTTTTGTCATGATATCCAGTTACCTATACAGAGTCGGTATCACATTACTTTGTATCGTTTTGTCATGATATCCAGTTACCTATACAGAGTCGGTATCACATTACTTTGTATCGTTTTGTCATGATATCCAGTTACCTATACAGAGTCGGTATCACATTACTTTGTATCGTTTTGTCATGATATCCAGTACCTATACAGAGTCGGTATCACATTACTTTGTATCGTTTTGTCATGATATCCAGTTACCTATACAGAGTCGGTATCACATTACTTTGTATCGTTTTGTCATGATATCCAGTACCTATACAGAGTCGGTATCACATTACTTTGTATCGTTTTGTCATGATATCCAGATACCTATACAGAGTCGGTATCACATTACTTTGTATCGTTTTGTCATGATATCCAGTACCTATACAGAGTCGGTATCGCATTACTTTGTATCGTTTTGTCATGATATCCAGTTACCTATATAGAGTCGGTATCACATTACTTTGTATCGTTTGTCATGATATCCAGTACCTATACAGAGTCGGTATCACATTACTTTGTATCGTTTTGTCATGATATCCAGTTACCTATACAGAGTCGGTATCACATTACTTTGTATCGTTTTGTCATGATATCCAGTTACCTATACAGAGTCGGTATCACATTACTTTGTATCGTTTTGTCATGATATCCAGTACCTATACAGAGTCGGTATCACATTACTTTGTATCGTTTTGTCATGATATCCAGTTACCTATACAGAGTCGGTATCACATTACTTTGTATCGTTTTGTCATGATATCCAGTACCTATACAGAGTCGGTATCACATTACTTTGTATCGTTTTGTCATGATATCCAGTTACCTATATAGAGTCGGTATCACATTACTTTGTATCGTTTTGTCATGATATCCAGTACCTATACAGAGTCGGTATCACATTACTTTGTATCGTTTTGTCATGATATCCAGTTACCTGTACAGAGTCGGTATCACATTACTTTGTATCGTTTTGTCATGATATCCAGTACCTATACAGAGTCGGTATCACATTACTTTGTATCGTTTTGTCACGATATTCAGTGCATATACAGAATTGGTATCTCATCACTTTATATCATGTTGTCATGATGTCCAGTACCTAACCAAAGTCGGTATCACATTACTTTGTATCGTTTTGTTATGATATCCAGTGCCTATACAGAGTCTGTATCGTATGACTTTGTATCGTTTTGTCATGATACCCAGTGCCTATACAGAGTCGGTATCGCATCACTTTGTATCATTGTGTCATAATACCCAGTACCTATACAGAGTCGGTATCACATCACTTTGTATCATTTTGTCATGATGTCCAGTGTCCGTACAGAGATTGTATTAAAGAACTGGGTTTAATTTTGCCAATGCAACTGCAACGTCCGTATTACACAACGTGGTATCATTTTGTCACAAACCAAGTTCACACAGGTAATTTGTATTATACAACTTGGTATTATTTTGTTACAAACCAAGTTCACACAGGTTATAATTTGTATTATACAACTTGGTATTATTTTGTTATACTACCCATTGCCCGCGCTGTTCATATCGCATCACTTAGTATCAATCTTATTATGAGATCCAGTGTATATGTACAAAGCCGTATTATACAACTTGGTATCATTTTGTTATACTACCCATTGCGCGCTGTTCATATCGCATCACTTAGTATCAATCTTATTATGAGATCCAGTGTATATGTACAAAGTCCGTATTATACAACTTGGTATTATTTTGTTATACTACCCATTGCCCGCGCTGTTCATATCGCATCACTTAGTATCAGTCTTATTATGAGATCCAGTGTATATGTACAAAGTCCGTATTATACAACTTGGTATTATTTTGTTATACTACCCATTGCCCGCGCTGTTCATATCGCATCACTTAGTATCAGTCTTATTATGAGATCCAGTGTATATGTACAAAGTCCGTATTATACAACTTGGTATTATTTTGTTATACTACCCATTGCCCGCGCTGTTCATATCGCATCACTTAGTATCAATCTTATTATGAGATCCAGTGTATATGTACAAAGTCCGTATTATACAACTTGGTATCATTTTGTAATACTACCCATTGCCCGCGCTGTTCATATCGCATCACTTAGTATCAGTCTTATTATGAGATCCAGTGTATATGTACAAAGTCCGTATTATACAACTTGGTATTATTTTGTTATACTACCCATTGCCCGCGCTGTTCATATCGCATCACTTAGTATCAGTCTTATTATGAGATCCAGTGTATATGTACAAAGTCCGTATTACACAACTGGGTATTATTCTGTCATAAAACTCGCCGTTCACAGAAAGCTTGTGTTACACAAATGAATATTACATGTTCATGATCCGCACAGAGTTTGTTTCGCATTACTTTGGATCATTTTGTTATTACAAAGTCCGCATTACACGACTTGACGGATACCATGTAAGGGACTCGGAAAAGATTTTTTCATTTAAAAAATAATTCGATTAGGTCAATACATCTTACTGTTATTTTTATGACGAAAGTTTTGAATAAAAGAAATATTTAGAAAAAGAACACATGAAAAACCATTATATAGACCAATAATAAGGGAATAAAATTAGGTTTCGGAGCGATTAGTCTTTTTCATTTCCGTATATAAACATCTGAATTTGGACGGCGTTGCTGAAAGATGCGAAAACATAAAAATTGCAATCTATTTTGAAAAAAAAATGTTTGAAATTCAAGAAATTTTAATTGAAATTGCGAGTGTAAGTCGTCTATGGAAGACTGTATTCTGCTGTGATGGCTAACCGTCAGTTGCTCGAAAAATCGGGCTAGGTGGAGGGGGGTGTTCAGAATAATCCATAAACAATTTAAAACACTGACTAAATTATTCCATGATTTGAAAAACGACATGGTTATACAACAATCAGTGGCGTACCCTGCCCTCCTCCCCTCCCCCCTTCGTTGCTGATAATACAATTTTGTGCCGCAATTTTCTTCTTACCAATTAACTTGAGCCCCGGCCGCTTTGAATGAAAAATATTTTGCTCTTTAGTGCATCTTAAATTGAACCATAATGTGGGAATTTGTGTCATTTAAAAAAAAAAAAAATCAGGGTAATAAGCCCCTAAGGAGCTTCGAACCTTCGCCTCTCAACTTTTACGCCCCCTTTCTAAAATCCTGGATCCACCTCAAACAATTAATGTCTTAGCATTTGATAATAAACTTGATAACGATGAACAATTCAGTATCAAAAGATATAACGACTGGTAAACGCATTTTGGAAGACAAATGAATCGTCAGAGAAAAGTTTTGTCATAAATTGATGGCAAAGCTCATTAAATCCTCACATTCATTTTTAAAACCAAAGTCACCATGTACCAGACTGGCCTTTTATTTGTTCACCCACCCAACTACAAATATTAGTATTTATATAATTTTGGAACTTTTGATTCATTATTTTCAACTGTTTGGCTATGTTTTTTATCCATCAAACTTTTCGGTCTTAGTGTCACTGATGAGGAATGAATTTCCGAAATGTGCACATCTGGCACATCAAAATGTAACTGGTATAAATTTGTGTTATATAATTATTTATATATACACTGATTTAACTTTCACGACAAAAGGCTAACAAATGTTTTCATCGTGATCGATTTCAAAAAAAAAAAAAAAAAAAAAAAAAAAAAAAAAAAAAAAATTACATGTATTACAACTAAAATTAAATATTTTATTTAAACAACTGAAATCCAATATTTATATTCATATTTTAGATTTATTACAATTATTGAAAAATTAAATTGCAACCGTTTTTTTTGTGCCACAATTTTATCTACTGTTTTGCCGCGAAGTAAAATAAAAATCATACTTTCACATTTTTTTCGTCTATCAATAATGATCATATTTAGTGGCATTAAAATGTTAAAATTAATAAAAGAAAGAAAATAATAATTAAAAATAAAGTTATATAACTGATGACTCTTCAGCTTTGGAGATAGAAAAGAAGTTTTTGTTTAAAAATGGAAACAGTAGAAGTGAACTCAAAAAATGTGAATAAAATCAGATGTTATGACCCAGCTATTGAAGATTTAAGGTCCAAAGATGAAGGATTAGAAACAGAATCTTCCGTGGAACAGGTAATCATCGAGAGAAAATTCGTTTTAAGAAAGCATGATTGAAAATGAACCGAGAACACATGGGTCAATGACCTGATCACATGTTCTTAGTCACGCTAATGTCACGGTTTAAAAAATATGTAATCAAATATTTCGCAAATTTTCAAGGTCTGTTTTTAAATATTAAAATAAACAACATTCTTAACTGGAATTCTCGTGTTTCGTATACAAACATCAGCTGAAATTTTTCAGCTAACATGTTGCTATTGCTGTTCCGTATCTTCCACCATTTTCGGAGAACTGTAAACACCCCTCCCAACAAGATAAAAATAAAAATGGAGAGTTTAATGGCTTATAATTTTGAATGCTTACCAGAGACACTTGGAATGTTAAAAAATCTTGTCAGTTTACTTATTACTGAATTCACTTTATGCTGGTTCTGTTCACCACATTATTTTGACCTGATACTGATAGTGGATCATCCTGTTTTGAAAATCAATCACTCAGTTCTACCTTTTCATTTATTATGTTTTAAAAATTGGCTGTATATAATAAACATTTTGAAGAAATGATTAAACAGTCAGAGGAGAGATTAGAGAACCAGTAAAATGTCTAGAAAAGCACGTCCAGTGAATCTCTCTGTAGTTGGACAGTTACAGTTGTAAAATTCAGACTCAATAACTTAATCCTTCATGAAACTGACAGATGGTCTGTTTAATCAATTTTTTGTTAAAACAGTAGCATTATTTTCCTTGTGTAACATATGGTTAAAAGCTTTTTTAAGAATCCCAGTTTTAGAGATTATTTTCATTTATTATATATCATTTATTTATTTATTATGTCACTTATCATTATAGTCAAAAGTTGAAGATTTGGTTCATGAGGAGTACAGAAGATTTAAGAGTAATTTAACCCTCCTTGGAAATGAAGATACACAGTAAGTAAATGTATACCAGTGTGGAGCAAAGAAAAATTCTGGACCACATTGATATCTGAACATGGTACCTCTAACACATCAGCACAGTTATTGACATAGATTACAGTTATTTAGAGGGAGTAATATGATAAAGATTGAAGGAGATACCACAATCCTCCTCCTCTCCTCCTCCTCCTCCTCGAGTAGGTTCCTACATAGGAGTTCATGACTCTCCTGTTATTACAAGACCTATCTAGAAAACTGTTACATGTATTATATTTGATTAGACATGCTGATACAATGTATTGTAAAGTAATTTATCTTTTGTTTTATTTATCTTGTATTTTATTAAGAATATTGTTTAACTTAGCAAATTAATAAGTAAAGATGGTATAATTTATTAATGGATGGGACCAAATACCAATATTTGAAAATCACATACTGATTATTGTTCAGAGCTGCTTCATTAATAGGTAAATATTGGTACAATACTGAAAAGTAACAAATCCAACCCCTCACCTGACTTAATTTTGCAACCATTAATAATCCCTGATTGGCCATTCTTTGCTGTCAAGTCCAGCATCATCATTTCCAACTTGCAGGGCCATACTGTCAACTTGAATTTCTTAAGTACAGACATTAAGAGGGTATCTATGTGGTAATTACAACAACTGTATTTCTTTCAGGTTTTTAGAGTATTACAGGTCAGAAGTTGGATAACAAAAAAGTATAAAATCTGCATTGCTATGGGATATATAAAATTTTCTTCAACAAATGATATAAAAATGTATAGAATAAAAACGATTGATAACTCCCCTGTCATCCTCTCCAATATCAAAGGCATTTCAACTCTCCTGAAGCATCAGCATTCCATTGTTGTCCTGTTAAATGAAGTTCTAGATATTTATATTTATCTAGCCAGGAAAAGATTACCAAAATTTCCATAAGCACCAAATGTTGTAGAGGATTGAAGATTGTAGATCTGAACAGCTTATATACTCGTTACCCTTTTTTACAAGCTTAGATATCATATTGTTATTTTTGACACACTTTCATGACTTTATGAACCAAAAACTATTTTGTTACATGGAATTTAAGCACTACAATCTTTTGTCCATGATGTAATTATGTATACAAATATAATTTTTGAGTAAATTATGGAATTATGTGTAGTGTTGAATATCAAGAAAAGGGTGATTTACAGTATAAAGGTTTGAAATTAATAATAAAAAAAGTAAAGTATGAATATTCAATATTTACATAGTGTGGTTCATCGCATCTAATATTTTCAGGCCTAAAGAATTTACAGTACTGAATCGTGATTTTCATGTAGCATTTCTGAAAAAAGGATTACGACATCTAGGGGAATCATATGAGGTATTGAAAATTAAAAATAATATTTGGTACTTGAAAATAAAATTTTTCATTTGTCCACAATATATTTAACTTAAAACATGAACAATATGTGTAACTTTACTCATGGAAAATATGGGTAACTTTACAGATGGACAATATATATGTTACTTTACACATGGGCAATATGTGTAACTTTACTCATGGATAATATGTGTAACTTTGCTCATTGACAATATATGTTACTTTACACATGGGCAATATGTGTAACTTTACACATGGACAATATGTGTAACTTTACTTATGGATAATATATGTAACTTTGCTCATTGACAATATATGTTACTTTACACATGGGCAATATGTGTAACTTTACACATGCACAATATGTGTAACTTTACTCATGGACAATATGTGTAACTTTGCTCATTGACAATATGCATAACTTTACTCATGGACAATATGTGTAACTTTGCAGCTTGACAATATATGTTACTTTACACATAGGCAATATGTGTAACTTTACTCATGGACAATATGTGTAACTTTACTCATGGATAATATGTGTAACTTTGCTCATGGACAATATGTGTAACTTTACAGCTGGACAATATATGTTACTTTACACATAGGCAATATGTGTAACTTTACACATAGGCAATATGTGAAACTTTGCTCATGGGCAATTTGTGAAACTTTACTCATGGACAATATGTGTAACTTTACTCATGGTCAATATGTGTAACTTTACACATGGACAATATATGTTACTTTACAAATGGGCAATATGTGTAACTTTACTCATGGATAATATGTGTAACTTTGCTCATTGACAATATATGTTAATTAACACATGGGCAATATGTGTAACTTTACACATGGACAATATGTGTAACTTTACTCATGGATAATATATGTAACTTTGCTCATGGACAATATGTGTAACTTTACAGCTGGACAATATATATGTTACTTTACACATAGGCAATATGTGTAACTTTACACATGGACATTATGTGTAACTTTACTCAAGGACAATATGTGAAACTTTGCTCATGGGCAATTTGTGAAACTTTACTCATGGAAAATATGTGTAACTTTACACATGGACAATTTGTGTAACCTTCCTCATGGACAATATGTGTAACTTTACAGCTGGATAATATATGTTACTTTACACATAGGCAATGTGTGTAACTTTACACATGGACAATATGTGTAACTTTACTCATGGACAATATGTGTAACTTTACTCATGGACAATATGTGTAACTTTACAGATGGACAATATATGTTACTTTACACATAGGCAATATGTGTAACTTTACACATGGACAATATGTGTAACTTTACTCATGGACAATATGTGTAACTTTGCTCATGGACAATATGTGTAACTTTACTCATGGACAATATGTGTAACTTTACAGCTGGACAATATATGTTACTTTACACATAGGCAATATGTGTAACTTTACACATAGGCAATATGTGTAACTTTACACATGGACAATACATGTAACTTTACTCATGGACAATATGTGTAACTATTCTCATGAACAATATGTGTAACTTTACAGCTTGATAATATATGTTACTTTACACATAGGCAATATGTGTAACTTTACACATGGACAATATGTGTAACTTTACTCATGGACAATATGTGTAACTTTACTCATGGATAATATGTGTAACTTTGCTCATTGACAATATATGTTACTTTACACATGGGCAATATGTGTAACTTTACACATGGACAAAATGTGTAACTTCACTTATGGACAATATATGTTACTTTACAATATGTGTAACTTTACAGATGGACAATATATGTTACTTTACACATAGGCAATATGTGTAACTTTACACATGGACAATATGTGTAACTTTACTCATGGACAATATGTGTAACTTTGCTCATGGACAATATGTGTAACTTTACTCATGGACAATATGTGTAACTTTACAGCTGGACAATATATGTTACTTTACACATAGGCAATATGTGTAACTTTACACATGGACAATACATGTAACTTAACTCATGGACAATATGTGTAACTTTTCTCATGAACAATATGTGTAACTTTACAGCTGGACAATATATGTTACTTTACACATAGACAATATGTGTAACTTTACTCATGGACAATACATGTAACTTTACTCATGGATAATATGTGTAACTTTACAGCTGGACAATATATGTTACTTTACACATAGGCAATATGTGTAACTTTACACATGGACAATATGTGTAACTTTACTCATGGACAATATGTGTAACTTTATCCTCATGGACAATATGTGTAACTTTACTCATGGACAATATGTGTAACTTTGCTCATGGACAATATGTATCTTTACTCATGGACAATATGTGTAACTTTACAGCTGGACAATATATGTTACTTTACACATAGGCAATATGTGTAACTTTACACATGGACAATACATGTAACTTAACTCATGGACAATATGTGTATTTTTTCTCATGAACAATATGTGTAACTTTACTCGTGGAAAATATGTGTAACTTTACACATGGACAATTTGTGTAACTTTACTCATGGACAATATGTGTAATTTTACAGCTGGATAATATATGTTACTTTACACATAGGTAATATGTTAACTTTACACATGGACAAAATGTGTAACTTTACTCATGGACAATATGTGTAACTTTACTCATGGAAAATATGTGTAACTTTACACATGGACAATTTGTGTAACTTTACTCATGGACAATATGTGTTACTTTACTCATGGACAATATGTGTAACTTTACAGATGGACAATATAATTTATGTTACTTTACACATGGAATATGAGTAACTTTACTCGTGGACAATATGTGTAACTTTACTTATGGACAATATGTGTATCTTTACTCGTTGACAATATGTGTAACTTTAATATTGGCAATATGTGTAACTTTACTTGTGGACAATATGTGTAACTTTTTTTGTGTAGCTGAACACATTGACAGTTGTTTTACTGAACAGAATATACATGCATACATTTTACAAGACACACATAGACAATATGTGTAACTCAACATATGAAATTGTGTTCATACTTTTAAGGGACACAAGAATAATAACTCAACCTGTTATAACAATTTACATTATGTAGAAATACAAAGTCATGTGTAGGACCCAGTTGACTATGTGTTACTCATCATATTAAAATATATAGCATTATGTACATACATCTAATCCATACATTGACAATGTATTTAACTCAATACTTACACAAAGTTTCCCCATGTAGTAGAATTTTCCTATATAATTACATGTATGTATTAAAGTTTGACTTATCATTGTTTCATTTTAGTGTTTGGATGCTAGTCAGCCATGGTTATGTTACTGGATATTACATAGTTTAGAACTTTTAGATGAACCACTAGCAGATGATCAGATATCAGAGTAGGTATCATTATACATGTGCAAGGACAATTAATACAGATTTCTCTCTCCTTGGATTTTATAAAATTGTAGAAACACTCTTATATAAGATAACCATAATTGAATAGGTAAAATCCAGATTGACATACATATGTCATTTATGAAAAATATTCAGTATTTATTTATTTTTTAAACAAAGACTGGTCATACATGTATATACTTATGATATTTTGACGTGATTGAAGTCTGTACAAAGTCTGGAATAAGAAGTTATATAAAACTCCACATGCTCGATCTGTACCAGGTAAAACATGTATTGAGTTACATGAAAAGAATTTCTATAAGTTTTGAGATTTTTCTGTGTCTAAATTGAATGTGTATAGTTAGGTCTAATATTTAACAAAAAGGGCAAAGGCAGTACTATTAATGATAACTACCATTTTGAATGTTGTAAAATCACCTTTGACTTAATTGAGCATTGCATCTGTTAGAGCTCTGGCTAACAAATATGCTAGATATTTAATTTCTGAAATAGCTTAATGTTGTTTCAATTGTTGTCATTGTTTTACTTCTAATGTTTCTGAATCATGTTGGACAAAGCTATTGCAAAATAAAGCTACAATCTTTTAATTATTCATCTTAAAAATTCATGTATACCCAACCACACATCTGCCAAAGTATTAGTTCAAATTAAATTGAGGTATTGTTAGTCAAGAAGTACTAGAGTTACTAGTATTTCTATTTTGTAAGAAGAAATTCACATTTTGACTAAACACAAGTTGGGTATTTTGCATGCTGAGTGATGCTAATGTTTTAGGTTCATTTGGGATTGTCATACATCTTGTACATGTATATCTGAGCCAATCTGAGAATGTGTGAGAAGATTCTCACTATTCCATTATATGATTTGGCTCCCAAGATTATAGAAATGTCTCCAAAATACGGATAATATTGTAAAGACATTGTCTTGGTATAATACAATGAAGAAACATGTTTAAGACATTGTCTTGGTATAATACAATGAAGAAACATGTTTAAGACATTGTCTTGGTATAATACAATGAAGAAACATGTTTAGGACATTGTCTTGGTATAATACAATGAAGAAACATGTTTAGGACATTGTCTTGGTATAATACAATGAAGAAACATGTTTAAGACATTGTCTTGGTATAATACAATGAAGAAACATGTTTAGGACATTGTCTTGGTATAATACAATGAAGAAACATGTTTAAGACATTGTCTTGGTATAATACAATGAAGAAACATGTTTAAGACATTGTCTTGGTATAATACAATGAAGAAACATGTTTTTACTTTATATATAACATGTGTAATTTATAATCCATTGATTTTCACTAGGTAAACTTATATTGAAATCTGAGATTTAGGACGAAGTTTTATGCTTCTGTTTCATGTTTGATAATTTATGAACAGAAATTATAGTACAACTGTATACTGCACTTGAATCAAGGAATTTATTGAATTTTGTTAACTTTTTCAGTGTAGCACAGTTCCTGAAGAAATGTCAGCAGCCTGATGGAGGATTTGGAGGTTTGTCTTCTATTTTATTCATTTTCTTTGTTAGAATTACTTACATGGTAATGTGGTAGGCAGGAATAGATAGGTGACTGAATGGTTGGTAGAGCATTCCACTGCATTTTTGTTTCCTTTCCTGTTACGTTGTGGGGCTTGTCCAACCCCAGGAAGTGGCTGACAAAAGATTCGTCTCATGATGAAACTTTTTTTTTTCAATTGAAGGTAGTTGAGTCAAAAAGAATAAAAAATATATGGAATATGGCCATGTAGCAAAGTTGGTAGAACATGTCTAAAGTATTGGGAAGGTGTCACAGATTTGAGTCTTGGTTTGGCAGACTTTACTGTTTCAGTTTTTTTTATTGTCTCTTGTCTAATACAGAAATATAACTGTTGATTTTTTTGAGAAATGAATCAACTTTAAAAGATGATTTTAATATCAGCATTTTCATGCAATCACAGAACAACTTATTTAGGTTGTACACTTGGTGTAAGCCCCAGTATCAACTTCCAGTGTTTTAAAACTGGTTAATATTAGTTGAAATTTTATTAATATTTTATGTTTTCTTCTCACATCTCCTGTTTAAACACTATGTTATTACACCAAATAGGCTCATAATTTGTTTGAACCAATATCTTGCTCTCATGTGACAACTTCTACACTAGAATATCTTAAAAGTATGACTTTTGAATAAAGAAAACACATACATGTATGTTTAGGTTTATATCTGTTTTTAATTAGTTTGAATGATTTTTTTATGTCACAGTCAAATTTTTTTCACTTACAATAAGATGGTAAGTTCTGTAATGGTGAAGAATATCAGAGTGCTGAGACAGAGTGCTTAGAGGAAACCACTGACTCTGAGCAAACAAACTGACAAACTTTCCCATATTAAGATCTGCCTCCAGTGGTATTCAAATCTAGATTGTGAAAGGCACTGTGCTGTAAGACCACTTGGCTACCGGGACCCCTAATTAGTATGACTTTGTGTTATAGCAGTACCTTATTAATTATCAATACATCTGGCACCAATATACATGTATATACAGCCGTTACCTGTCTAATACCAGTATCCCTTGTTAAATAATTGGCCTTTTTGTTGCAGGTGGACCTTATCAATATGCTCACCTGGCACCGACATACGCAGCTGTTAATGCTTTATGTATTCTAGGAACAGAAGAAGCATACCAAGTCATAGATAGGTAAATGTTATTGTAGAGCCTGACACTGCCACAAGGCCAGACTGAGGTGTTACCTATCCAGTGTTGTTGTTGTAGTAGACGGCGGCATGTCAAAATGTGAAAGTTTTTGTTAGAGTACTTTTTTTTACTCCATCAAAACTAACCAGGCGAGACATTTAAATCCATGGAATTCTTGTAGTCTGTTATTTCACTGATTTCTTTTTGTTTTAATGTATTTATATATTTTATTAGCTGACCTGTCCATCATGCATCGTGTGTCGTCTGTTTTGCATAAAGTTTTTACATTTTAATCTTCTTCTCCAAAACCACTGGGCCAAATTTAATGAAACTTGGTTACCCTCATGCCTTGGTGAAGCCTTTTCAGATTTGCAAAGATGAATGAGTTATGTCCCCAGGGGGCCCCATAAGGGAGGAAATAGTCAAAAACTTAAAAAATCTTCTCCTCTGAATGTACAAGAGATATACCCGAGTTATTTCATTTATAACATCCTTAGGTCATCTAGTTTCAGAATTGCACAAATGGTAGCCATGGGGCTCAAAATGGGGAAATGGCAAGACACTTAGTGGGGAAATTGCTAAAAATTATGTATTTGTCACTATATCTTGAAAACTTTTAACTTTTTGTAAAGGCATGTATAATAGAATATTTTAGGTATTGACTTGATGATCATTTTGATATATGGTTCAAGGTTATATGTTAAAAGGTCAGGTTACAGCTGCAAAAGAAGACTTAAATTGCTAAATATCTTGAAAACCATTATCTTTTTGTATAGGCATGTATATACATGTAAGAATATTGTAGGTATTGACTTGATGATCATTTTGATGTATAATTCAAGGTCATATGTTGAAAGGTCAAGGTCATAGCTGCAAAAGAAGATTTAAATTGCTAATTTTCTTGAAAACTATTAACTGTTTGTATAGGCATGTATTGTAGAATATATAGCTGCAAAAGAAGACTTAAATTGCTAATTATCTTGAAAACTACCGGTATTAACTTTTTTGTATAGGCATGTATATAAGAATATTGAAGGCATTGACATGATCATTTTGATATATGGTTTAAGGTCATATGTTGAAAGGTAAAGGTCACAGCTGCAAAAGAAGACTTAATTGCTCATTATCTTTAAAACTATTAACTTTTTGTATAGGCATGTATATAAGAATATTGTAGGTACATGTATTATGAATATGATCATTTTGATATATGGTTCAAGGTCATATGTTCAAAGGTCAAGGACATAGCTGCATAAGTATACTAAAATTTGTTAATGATTTGGAAATTATTCATTGCACTACAGTTACTTCATGCATATTATATAAGCTACTTATAAATGAATTGTGACTGGATATATTTCTGATTAAGTTTTGTGGCAGTTCTTAACTTGAGAAAACTTGCAATAT
This sequence comes from Tegillarca granosa, assembly GCA_029721355.1. Lineage (NCBI taxonomy): Eukaryota > Metazoa > Mollusca > Bivalvia > Arcoida > Arcidae > Tegillarca > Tegillarca granosa. Next base: position 3,947,418 of record CM056595.1, read on the forward strand.
TTCTGTACTTAATATATTGTCTTTTGCACTTTGCCAACAATTTTGGACATATCCTCAGGTAAGCGCTAAGGCCCATGGGCCTTTTGTCATTTGTTCAGTAATGTCACATGTTACTAGTTTTCTGACACTCGCTAAAAATTTGTATCTCACATATGACACTATTTTAATGGAATGTCAAATGCTTTCTGACAGTAAGTGTAATTGGAGTTTCACATACCCTTAGTTTTATAACACTTAGTTAAAAGTGAAGTCACCTGACTGTTTCTTTAGACTCAGTAATATGCAGTGTCAAAAGTTACTGTGAAAAAGTATTTCCATCAAGTTATTTTATCCATCTGTCTTTTAGGAATTAGTGCTAAATCCACATCAATGATGGTGATGTACAGTGTACAATACAATACCATCGTTGTGACTACAGTGATAGTGATGTTCAATGTTCAATACATTCCCGTCATTGTGACTACAATGATGGTGATGTTTAGTGTACAATACATTCCCTTTGTTTTGACTACAATGATGGTGATGTTTTGTGTACAATACTTTCCCATCATTGTGACTATAATGATAGTGATGTTTAGTGTACAATACATTCCATTTGTTGTGACTACAATGATGGTGATGTTCAGTGTACAATACATTCCCATCGTTGTGACTACAATGATGGTGATGTACAGTGTACAATACATTCCCATCATTGTGACTATAATAATAGGAATGTTTACTGTACAGTACATTCCCTTTCTTATGACTACAATGATGGTGATGTTTTGTGTACAATACATTCCCATCATTGTGACTACAATGGTGGTGATGTACAGTGTACAATACATTCCCTTTGTTATGACTACAATGATGGTGATGTTTTGTGTACAATACATTCCCATCATTATGACTACAATGATGGTGATGTTCAGTGTACAATACATTCCTGTTGTTGTGACTACAGTGATAGTGATCTTAAGTGTATAAAACATTCCCGTCGTTGTTACTTTAAATGATATAAATTAAAACTGAACTAACAAATTTTATTTTTTATTTTCAGAGAGGCACTGCTGTCATTTTTATGGAGAATGAGAACTGCTGAAGGTGCATTTAAAATGCATGATGGCGGTGAAGTTGATATCCGGTAAGAAACATTAATTTAGTTGTATAATTAGAAAAAGTTATACTTTATTTGATGTTTAGATATGCTTCGAGAAAACCACTTCCTTAGACACTTCTTGATAACTGGACTATACAACCATCTATGGTAATATATGGTACCAGTATAACACACACAACATGTATGTTTTCTGAGAGGAGTGTATTACTTTGTGTAATTAGATAAAAACATATTGATGTAATAAAAGACTTATTTAAAGCAGTTTTAGTGCAAAAATTTGAATTCTAAGTCATTAAAACCACCAAACATAAAATTTCCATTATGTGTTAATCTCAAAACAAACTACAGTATTAGAGATTTGTTTTATCTCTTGTGTTAAAGCTACACAGTTGAATCCTCTACAACAAAGTAACAATATTGTTTTAACAGTTTCAATTAACATGCTGCTTTCTTTCAAATACATGATGTTTTTTTTTTTCTTTTCAGAGGAGCATATTGTGCTGCCAGTGTTGCACGTCTGACCAACATCATTACCAAAGATTTATTTGATGGTACTCTAGAATGGATTGTCAGGTAATTTATATCCAAGCTATAATCCCATCAAATAGAAATGCTCTAAAACTAACTGCTTACTTTTTCAAAAAATGCTAAAATGCAAATATTTCAGATTTTCAAAAAGGTTGGTTAAAATTACTTTCATATATTTGATACCAGGGTAAATTCTGGCTTCAAATATTTTGTCACTAGAAGCCAAACTGTACCCTTTACTCTCTTACATGAAGATCCAGTGTAGTATTTCATCAAAATTATAAATACATAAAGTGCATTGCAGAGATATAAAGATGTATACTGTCTGGCTTGTGGGTTGAACTAGTCCCACAGTTTTCTACTGATTGTTTTCAAATTTGGCATGCATGATCAGGATAATAATTATGAAGATGTGGTTATGGCTCTTTGAGTGTTAAAAAAGGGCGTAATGTAGAAAATGCAAGAACTTTTTTTTATGCCCCCGCAACGAAGTTGTGTTGGGCATTAAGAGTTACCCTTGTGCGTACGTCCTTCCTTCCGTCCGTCCGTCGTATGTACGTCACAAATTGCTTTTCCGGGACATATTTCCTGAACCGTTGAATGTATTGAGTTCACACTTGGTATGGATGTGTAACGGCATTGGGCGGCATGTCGCGTGCAAAAATCAGGTTTGTCACCTCAAGGTCAAAGGTCAAAATGTAGGTTATGTCTCGGAAAAATGCTTGTCTGGATGATATTTCCTGAACCATTGCACATATTGAGTTCAAACTTGGCCTTGATGTGTAACAGCATTTTGTGGCATGTCAAGTGCCAAAATGGGGTTTGGCACCTCATGGTCAAAGGTCAAAATGTAGGTCATGTCTCAGAAAAATGCTTGTCTGGGTCATATTTCCTAAACCGTTACATGTATTGAGTTCAAACTTGGCATGGATGTGTAACAGCATGGGGCAGTGTATAGCATGTCAAAATGGGTTTTGTCACCTCAAGGTCAAAGGTAAAAATGTATGTCATGTCACAGAAAAATGCTTATCTGGGACATATTTCCTGAACCAATGCATGTATCGATTTCAAACTTTGCATAGATGTGTAATAGCATGGGGTGACTTGTTACATGCCAGTATTCAAACTGACATGAATTTTCAAATAACTCATTTAAAGGCACGTTCAGTCAAACTGCATTTTCAAGACATTTTGCATGATCCTGTACTGTTGAGTGCAAATATCATTTGCTTATCAGAAACTCATCTCTCTCTAGCTGAACAGAATGTGTACAATATCCCAGGGTATGATTCTGTGCTCCTGCCAACAGAGTGCTCAACAAATTGTCATGGACTGGCAATCTATTTTAAACAACCATTACAAGTACTTGAAAAAAGAACACAAACATGGTGTAGTTGTATGGAACTTTTGCATTTTTCACTTGACTGCACCAGGCCATTACAAATCATTCTACTGTATAGATCACCATCAGGGAAGATAACAACCTTCATCGAAAACTTAATTCATTATCTAAGCTTATATCCACTGCAAAATTGCTTTATTCTTGGTGACTTCAACATTGATAAAACAAACTTTCCAACTGCATATGCAACACTTAAAACTTTCTTCAAATCCAAGAATTTTGACCAGATCGTTGAGAATTCCACAACACTGTATGGAACGCAACTAGATTTAATATTTTCTAACATACCTTCACACCATGAAGTCAGACAGTTTGGAACCTACTATTCTGATCACAACATTCAGCACCTGTCAAAATCCAACTAGGAATTTCTTTTCATTTTTATTAATGAAATCATTAAATTTAATATTCTGAAGATATTTAAAAATATTCATTGTCATTTCAGTAAATTAAATAGACTCTCCTCCCTTCAATTAAAAGCTCAGATGAGCTATTGCTATCCATCTTCGTCCGTCGTGCGTCGTGCGTAAACTTTTTACATTTTAATCTTCTCCTCCAAAACCACCAGGCCAAATTTAATGAAACTTGGTAACCATCATGCCTGGGTGAAGCCCTTTCAGATTTGCACAAATGAAGGAGTTATGTCCCCTTGGGGCCCCACAAGGGGGGTAATAGTAAAAAACTTTAAAAATCTTCTCCTCTGAATGTACAAGAGATATACCTTAGTTATTTCATTTATAACATCCTTAGGTCATCTTTTTTCAGATTTGTACAAATGATAGCCATGGGGCCCAAAATTGGGAAATTGTAAGGCACTGAGTGGGGAAATTGCTAGAAATTATATATTTGTCACTCTATCTTCAAAACTATCAACTTTTTGAATAGGCATGTATATTTGAATATTGTTGGTATTGCAACAACGATCATTTTGATATATGGTTCAAGGTCATAAGTTGAAAGGTCAAGGTCACAACTGCAACAGAAGACTTAAATTGCTAATTATCTTGAAAACTATTAACTTTTTGTATAGGCATGTATATTCGACTATTGTAGGTATTGACATGAGAAACATTTTGATATATGGTTCAAGGTCATATCTTGAAAGGTCAAGGTCACAGCTGCAAAAGAAGACTTATCTTGCTAATTATCTTGAAAACTATTAACTTTTTGTATAGGCATGTATATTAGAATATTGTAGGTATTGACATGACGGTCATTTTGATATAGGGTTCAAGGTTATATGTTGAAAGGTCAAGGTCATATCAACATAGGAATACTAAAATTATTAATTATCTTGAAAGCTAATAATTTCATGCATAGGCATGTATATTAGAATATTGTAGGTATTGACATGACAATCATGTATGGTTTGAAGTCATATATGTTCAAAGGTCAAGGACATAGCTGCATAATTATACTGAAATTGATTAATGATTGCACTACAGTTACTTCATGCATATTTTATAAGGTACTTATAAATGAAAAGTTAGTGGATATATTTCTGATTAAGTTTTGTGGGAGTTCTTAACTTGAGAAAACTTTTAAAGTTTCTGTACTTAATATATTGTCTATTGCACTTTGCAAACAATATTAGACATATCTTCAGGTGAGCATTAAGGCCTCTTGTTTTTTTTACAAATTATATATGTGCCACTGTCAAACATGTTGTCCTTTTCAAATATTCCATCAATGTTTGATTAATATCAAGCACTATAAAAATGAGTGTGAATTACTTTTATATTCCATTTCTGTCAATTTGACATCAAAACTGATCAATATATTGAAGTTTTTTTCTTCACCATGACCTTTGCCTTGTATATCTGACATTGCAAAGAAATATGTGCATAAAACTTGTGACATCACATAAATAAACATATCATAAATACAAAGTTTCAATACAGCATGCATGATGAAAAATGTAACAATCTGCATTCAAGCAATGTACAAATACATAATTGAAGGTTTAACCAGTTTTATAACCCATACAGCTTACCAATGCATGTAACACAAACTGGAATCTGTATACCCATCAGGAACATAAACTGTGGTTTACCATTAAGTTCTCATCCTGACAAACCTTACAGGAACCTCATTAATCAAGCAGTCTAGATTACTGCATCTTAAGTGATCAAAATAACTTCTCATCTCATAGATTACAAGTTCAAATCCAACTCAAACGAATTAGATTATTGCTATGAGTCTTCTACATCCTAGTTTAAGACAATTGCCAGTAACTCCAGAAAGTTGGTGGTTCTATCCACATATTCTAGGATTTTTCTCCATCACTAGAACTGTTATGGTTGTATATAACCTGTAATCCAACAATACATCTGTTGCCCACAAATCATAACAACAATGCACAGCCTTTTATGTGTAGTGTACCCTACTGAAGTAAGTTACAACAGTGACAAAAACCGCATGAGGGCACCATGTCAGCCTGACATATATCTAGTTGTTTTTCATTTAATTTATTTTAAATTTGGTATGAATTTACAACAAGTAACAATGTTTAACATATAAAACGTGTTTTTGTGTCACATTTCTATTTTTTCACAGAATTTGAGTTATTGTTCTTTGTATCCAGTTTCTTGTATCTTGTGTTCAATTTTTCTGTGGGTGCAACTTGTCCAACATTTTGTGCAGGCAGGCTTTTTTGTTGGTCTTCTGACAGCTCTTGTTATAATTGTATGTTTATAATAACTCAAATATATGATCTTGACTACCAACAATAATTGACATTTCCAATAGCATTTTATCTTCTCTTATTATTCTTGCTTACATTATAGACATTGATGGGTGTATATTGCCCTGCAGCTCAGTGGCGCTCTTGTTAGCAATAACTTAACTAAGCTTGTGTAAATAAGTAACTAAATAGTAGTTTTTAAAGTACCTGAAGGTTACACCAATATCAAATTTCATTATATATATATATATATACTAGTATCTTATTCTGTGTGAATTATTTCCAGTTTTGTATAGTTTTGTATATGTCTTAATTTTGATAAAATTCTTTGTTATTTCATATAGTTGTCAGACATATGAAGGTGGATTTGCAGGCTGTCCTGGTATGGAAGCCCATGGAGGATACTCATTTTGTGGAATAGCAGCATTAACATTACTTGGGCATGCTAAGTTATGCAACATTGAAAGTCTGTTGGTAAGACTTGTAATATTTAACTACACTGTACAATATAAACTCATGTTTAAAACATTACATAGTTTTATATGCCAAATGTAGGTCATCATCCCAGAGCTGACTAACATGTAATACCATTACTTTACTCTGTCAAGATAAAATTATAATCAAAGGTATTTCAGTTCAAAGTTGGAACAGATTTCTCACTTTAAACAGCTGAGTTGGTGCAAGTTTGACGTTAGGGGCCAGTTTACTTGTCATAAATTAGTGGTTATAAATTTTCAAACAGAAACAGATCAAAGACATGGACATACATGTAAACTTGTGTGCCACATTGACTTGTGTTTAGATAAAATTAATGTTGAAATAAATGCTGATGTGACTAAAATAAAGTATGCAACTAATCAACTTTTTGTCTTGTCTAACTGTATAAATGTTTGTCAGTTTATTTGTCAAAGGTTCAATGGTGGCCACTCCTTTTCTAGAAATCATTCCTGAACTAACTAACTTAATTAGTATAATTTTGACTGCTAAGCAACAAATTTTGGGAAAGTACATTTTACTCAAGAGAAAATAAAATTCTTGTTGTTTTTGTTTCTAGTAAAGGCATTGTAAATTTTAATATATGTTGGTTAGGAACTTAGGACATTGTGTATTTAAATATACATGTACATGTATTAGTTGTTTTATTTTATAAGCGCTGGACGGTCAACAGACAGATGAGTTATGAGGGTGGATTTCAGGGAAGAACAAATAAGCTGGTTGATGGTTGTTACTCCTTCTGGCAGGGAGGTGCATTCCCTCTTATCCACATGGTGTTGTCTATGGAAGGTAAGCTGTTAGGGGTTATTTTTGACAGGGAGGGGGATAACTCTTGTCAGCATGATTTTGTCTATGGGAGGTAGATTAGTGAATGTTCCTTCTGACAGAAAGGGGTATTCCCTCTTATATAAATTGTGTTGTCAATGGAAAGTAAGTTGTTAGTTAGCTGGTATTTCTGACTGAGAGGGGATAACTCTTGTCAACATGATATTGTCTATGGAAGGTTGGTGAATGTTTCTTCTAACAGAAAGGGGTATTCCCTCTTATACAAATTGTCTTGTTGATGGAATGTAAATTTGTTGAAAGGTTTTTGCTTCTTTTGTTTGTGGGAGTGTTAAATCTTAAAAACATTGTATATGAAGAACTATTTTTGAACATAACATTTTTTCTCTTTGAAAAAAATTTTTTTGAAGATTTATATGTTTTGTTACACAATTTACAAAATATTATTAATTTTTTATAGCATTTTAACAAGCCATTTTTATTAGGTGAGCATAACAGGATGTTTTTAGTCTCTGTTAATGGTAATTTTTTATATCAAAATTGTGGTTATAGTTCTTGAAAGTTTATTAACTTATCCAATAATATATTAAGAATAAATTAAACAAATAGAATTCCATACATAAATACACAAAATAGAAAAATGTTTAAGAAATATTCTCAAACTTGTTATATATAACTATTTAGATGACCAATCATTGAGTGCAGAGAGATGGATGTTTAATCAAGAAGCTTTACAAGAGTATATATTGATATGTTGTCAACACCAAGGTGGAGGACTGATAGACAAACCTGGAAAGTAAGTTGTTAATAATCTCATCCAGTCATTTCACAATGCTAACTAATTATCTTGTACGTTGTTGAAACCCTTATTATCAGGATATTTTCATGATCATAGAATTTGTTCAGATGATTAAACATGCTTTTTGCTTTCTCTTGCTTCATTGATTTGACTGAAAAACATCATCAAAATTACAGTGATAATATTGGTAAATAAATGTTAGGTCCTACTTATGGTAAATGCAGGTACATGTATATTGTGTAAACAATTTTGTTATAATATGCATTAGGCCATTTAATGTATTTTAAAGCATTTTTAAAAGGATTTATGTTGATACATATCTTATTGGACATTGTAAAAGAGTTGTCTACTTTAAAACTCATACAAAATTTTACTGTCAGATATAATTTGAATTCCATTGTAAAAATGATAACTTTTACCGGTAATTCTTAGCAGGATCTCTAGGCCAGAAAATTGAATTTCAAACTCAGTTTGACAGCAGTATGGTATTGTTATATACAGTTTTAATATTTGTTACACACAGTTAATAGTAGATTTTCTCTCCGATTTCAGACAGAGGGACTACTACCATACTTGTTACTGTATTAGTGGTTTGTCTGTAGCACAACACTTTGCTGGAGGAAAATTATCACATGTTTATGTAGTAGGAAAATCATCCAATGAAATTGTGAGTTTCATTTAAGTAACTTTACACAAAGTAGGGTTTTTATCTTTATTTAAAAATTCTGTTTTATTTTAAATATTCCTTTAAGCTGTAAAGTTAAATGAATGCAACAGTGAAGATTTTTTCACTTGCATTGAGGCAGTCAGTTCTGGGATGGTGGAAAAGCCAGAGTAACCTAAGAAAACCACAGACCTTCAGTACACAATATGACATACTATCTCACACAAGGATCTGCTATATTTGCATTGAAAGCTTAGCAGTGAGAGGTACTGATTTATAAGTGTATGCCTTAGACCACTCAATCCCCCCTCCCATTTAAGCTTTATTAAGCATTGATGATTTAGTTTAGCACTGGGACTTTGTTTATCACATGTGACATTATTTAGTACTGATAGCATTATTTAGCATTGATGCTATCGTTAAGAATGCAAGCACACTACATTGTCACCAAATTACATAAGGGTTTTCCTTAATTTTGGTAAGTATTCTGAACATTTCTGAAGAACTAAAAATAAATTTTAAGTGTTATTTTGTAACCAGCATAGTTCTGGAAAAAATTCTGTTTGAAATCATTAAGATTATTTAAACAATCTCAAGGTTAATTTGTAGAAAAGAAATTATATTATCTAAATTCAAGTCTGTCTGAGTTGTAGGGTCTTATTAATGTCTGTTCAATAATTTTTGTTTTCCTTTTTTTTTCAGAAACCAACTCATCCAGTGTTTAATATAGGTATAGAGGCTGTAGTACATGCTAATATGTATTTCAACAAATTAGAAATACCTAATAATAAATCTACAACAAAGTCGTGATGAATGACTGGTGGGCTGGTGAAAGTAATGAAGTGTGTATGACAATAGGAATATTATCAGGAAGCAGCATAATGTGCAAAAACACATGTACAAGTGTGATAGGTTGCATAATAATCAAATTATTTGTAATGGACATACATTTGTAATTATTGTCAGTGTATGGAAGTCCAGGACACTGAATTTAAACATTATAGATCATTGCACCTTGATTAACCTTGTAATTTAATACATTCATAGTAAAACATACGTACCGGTAATACTGTAATATTACAACAGAATTAAGGTGTTCTGTTCTTAAATTATCTACTGTGTACACATTAGGTATTACATTACACACATTAGTACCATAGATATTACACATGGCAAAAATTACACCAAACAAAAAGCATGACATTACATATAACAATGATTACATCACATTATAGGTTTATCCTTACATAACAAAATAATAACATTATACAAAAGGTACTACATTACACAGAATTATTACACCACATATTAGTTATTACATTACACATCAAAATAATTATACCGGTGTTACATTAGAAAAATATATCATAAAACAATATATATTACATTTTACATGAAAATGATTACACCTTGTAATAGGTTTTTTTATTACACAATACATATTACATTACACACAAACACATTACAATAATAACATCATACATAAAGGTATCACATAGAATTAAAACACTACACAAGCAGGTACATGTAATACTTAACCAAGTCATTTGAAAGCTTGGAAGAATGTCTGACTGTCTAACATACCGGGTACCTGAAATTTCTTTTTTAAATAAATGTTTTTTTTTCAGTTTTGCAAAAATGTGTAAACTAATCGAAAAATTTAATGGAATACCAAATAGCCCTTCATTTTAGTTTCATGTCAATTACTTATTTAATGTTTCTTGTAATTTGAAAATGCTTTTTACACTAAAAGTGATTTTTTAGAGTTGCTGTAAATGGAATGAAAAATTTGATATTTAATATGCAGGACGGTCTGAAATGTAAAAGTAACACACTGTGATAGATTTCATAGACTTTCAACTTTGTTTCTAGCAGAATAACTCTTATATTCCCATTTCATTGTTAGATATTCAACTTTGATTCTTGCAGAATCTTCTTTTATCTTTTCCACTGTATCATTAGATATGCCATGATTGATTTTGATAAGTTGTCCAAAATTAGCTGTACCAACAAAAAAAAAAAAAAAAAAAAACAAACAAACAAAAAAAAAACCTACAGTAGGCTGTTTATAATGTTCTGTGGAAACAGTACTAAATGATAGTTTTAATGCTTTATTTAGTGCTAAATGTATGATAATTTTATATATATATATATATATATATATATATATATATATATATATATATATATATATATATATATATATATATTCTTACATTGTAATAAAAAGTGCTAAAAAAAACTAGTTTTTTTTTTTTTTTTTTTTTTTTTTTTTTTTTTTTTTTTTTTTTTTTTTTTTTTTTTTTTTTAAAGTTGTTGCTGCTAAAATGTTACTTTTTATTTAAGTTGTTTTCTTTTAATATATTCCAGAAAATACAAAACATTTAGTTATCATTTTCACAATGGCAAGTTTTTTTTACCAGATCAAATGGAAAAGTGAAATATTCATTTATAAGAATGATGAAAACTTCAATATTATTTAGATGTAGAACATTGTAAAAACAAAAACAGACCAGCTGTAATGTTTTTAGATCTGCAAAGTTTTAATAAAAGATTGCTACTTTTTATATCACGTAGATTTTACATTGTACACTGATTTTGTAGTATACATAGAGAAGGTTCCTTCACTTAACTTCATATTTCTCAAACAAACCACTATATAGTTACATGTAGTTTCTTGTCAACTGTTAAGATTACCAGTTTGCTGTACATCCATCATGATGTGTCATCCTAATTTGCCCGTTTTTGGGTCTTTTGTTGAGGGTACAACACAGTCACTGTGATATATTGCCCCATATCCTATCTAGTTTTTGGATGTTTTGTTGAGGGTACAACACAGTCACTGTGATATATTGCCCCATATCCTATCTAGTTTTGGATGTTTTGTTGAGGGTACAACACAGTCACTGTGATATATTGCCCCATATCCTATTTAGTTTTGGGTCTTTTGTTGAGGGTACAACACAGTCACTGTGATATATTGCCCCATATCCTATTTAGTTTTGGGTCTTTTGTTGAGGGTACAACACAGTCACTGTGATATATTGCCCCATATCCTATTTAGTTTTGGGTCTTTTGTTGAGGGTACAACACAGTCACTGTGATATATTGCCCCATATCCTATTTAGTTTTGGATGTTTTGTTGAGGGTACAACACAGTCACTGTAATATATTGCCCCATATCCTATCTAGTTTTGGATGTTTTGTTGAGGGTACAACACAGTCACTGTGATATATTGCCCCATATCCTATTTAGTTTTGGATGTTTTGTTGAGGGTACAACACAGTCACTGTAATATATTGCCCCATATCCTATCTAGTTTTGGATGTTTTGTTGAGGGTACAACACAGTCACTGTGATATATTGCCCCATATCCTATCTAGTTTTGGATGTTTTGTTGAGGGTACAACACAGTCACTGTGATATATTGCCCCATATCCTATCTAGTTTTGGATGTTTTGTTGAGGGTACAACACAGTCACTGTAATATATTGCCCCATATCCTATCTAGTTTTGGATGTTTTGTTGAGGGTACAACACAGTCACTGTGATATATTGCCCCATATCCTGTCTAGTTTTGAATGTTTTGAGGGTACAACACAGTCACTGTGATATATCGCCCCATATCCTGTCTAGTTTTGGATGTTTGTTGAGGGTACAACACAGTCACTGTGATATATCATCCCATATCCTGTCTAGTTTTGAATGGTCTGAGGGTACAACACAGTCACTGTGATATATTGCCCCATATCCGTCTAGTTTTGGATGTTTTGTTGAGGGTACAACACAGTCACTGTGATATATCGCCCATATCCTGTCTAGTTTTGGATGCTTGTTGAGGGTACAACACAGTCACTGTGATATATCATCCCATATCCTGTCTAGTTTTGAATGGTCTGAGGGTACAACACAGTCACTGTGATATATTGCCCCATATCCGTCTAGTTTTGGATGTTTTGTTGAGGGTACAACACAGTCACTGTGATATATTGCCCCATATCCTATCTAGTTTTGGATGTTTTGTTGAGGGTACAACACAGTCACTGTGATATATTGCCCCATATCCTATCTAGTTTTGGATGTTTTGTTGAGGGTACAACACAGTCACTGTGATATATAGCCCCATATCCTATCTAGTTTTGGATGTTTTGTTGAGGGTACAACACAGTCACTGTGATATATTGCCCCATATCCTGTCTAGTTTTGAATGTTTTGAGGGTACAATACAGTCACTGAGATATATCGCCCCCATATCCTGTTTAGTTTTTGGATATTTGTTGAGGGTACAACACAGTCACTGTGATGTGTTATCCCTTGTCCTGTGTAGTTTTGGATGTCTTGGTGAGGGTACAACACAGTCACTGTGATGTATCATTCCACATCCTATCTAGCTTTGGATGTCTTGATGAGGGTACAACACAGTCACTGATGTATAATTCCATGTCCCATCTCGTTTTTGGATATTTTGGTAAGGGTACAATACAGTCACTGTGATGTATCATTCCACATCCTATCTCGTTTTTGGATGTTTTGGTGAGGGTACAACACAGTCACTGATGTATCATTCCATGTCCCATCTCGTTTTTGGATATTTTGGTAAAGGTACAATACAGTCACTGTGATGTATCATCCCACATCCCATCTCGTTTTTGGATATTTTTGAGAGGGTACAACACAGTCACTGTGATGTATCATCCCACATCGTATCTAGCTTTGGATATTTTTGTGAGGGTACAACACAGTCACTGATGTGTCATCCCATGTCCCATCTCGTTTTTGGATATTTTTGTGAGGGTACAACACAGTCATTGTGATGTATCATCCCTCATCGTATCTAAGTTTGGATGTTTTGGTGAGGGTACAACACAGTCACTGATGTATCATCCCATGTCCCATCTCGTTTTTGGATATTTTTGTGAGGGTACAACACAGTCACTGTGATGTATCATTCCACATCCTATCTAGCTTTGGATATCTTGGTGAGGGTACAACACAGTCACTGATGTGTCATCCCATGTCCCATCTCGTTTTTGGATATTTTTGAGAGGGTACAACACAGTCACTGTGATGTATCATCCCACATCGTATCTAGCTTTGGATATTTTTGTGAGGGTACAACACAGTCACTGTGATGTATCATTCCACATCCTATCTAGGTTTGGATGTTTATGTGAGGGTACAACACAGTCACTGATGTGTCATCCCATGTCCCATCTCGTTTTTGGATATTTTTGTGAGGGTACAACACAGTCACTGATGTGTCTCACCATGTCCCATCTCGTTTTTGGATGTTTTGGTGAGGGTACAACACAGTCACTGATGTGTCTCACCATGTCCCATCTCGTTTTTGGATATTTTGGTGAGGATACAACACAGTCACTGTGATGTATCATCCCACATCGTATCTAAGTTTGGATGTTTTGGTGAGGGTACAACACAGTCACTGATGTGTCTCACCATGTCCCATCTCGTTTTTGGATATTTTTGTGAGGGTACAACACAGTCACTGATGTATCATCCTGTCTGGGGTTTGGCATTTTGATGAGGATTCCATTTTCCCTTATCTAAACAGTGTTGGATAGTTTAATATATGAATATATGTACTTAAGACTTTGCTGTGTGTACAAAATAATCGAGACCAGGCTTATTGTTTTTGATAAAAAATGTTTTTATTTCTTGAGATAAATCCATAATTCTTTGACCAATCAAAAATTTATGGAAAAATCTGCAGTGGATTAACCATATATAAAAGAAGAAAAAAAATCAAACTATAAACTTTGTATGGATTACAACCTAGCACATATGTGTCAATTATTATTACCTCATTGTCGAACTTTTGATCTCAATAAGCTTACAAGTCAACATATTGTTGTCTTTCAAAAAACTCATTTATTCTTTATGCTTGATTAAATTTTAAACTCAATTTTACGGACAGATAGATCTAGTTAGGTCAAAGAATTCAATTACAGTTTAATTTTCTGAGATATTTTTTAAAATTAAAAAAAAAAACACCACTAAACCAATTGTCTCTTTTATTATTACATATGTACACAATCGTGTAAGTGTTTTGTTTAATGTGTTAGTTGATCCATTTTATTTTATGTTGTGATTTGACTGTGAATTTTTTTTATTATTCGAGTGCCATCTTTTAAAATGTTTTCATTCCATGTTTGACAATTTTTTAAAATTTTGTTATTACTTACAAATATTGAATTTTGTGACCTCAGCATATAGCTTAAAGCTAAAGGATTAATACACCTACCAGTGTTAATTTTTTTACTTTTCATTTATTAAAGTTTTAAACTTCAGTAATTTTCAAAAAAAAAATAATAATAAAAATACAAAAAACATTTGCCTATTAATGTATACCTTAAGATTTTTATATGTAAATTTATTGGATTGTGTGTTTGTGATTTATTGTTTGATTCTAATTTTTTGTGTATAAAAATGGAGATTTGAACATTTATATTTCAGCAATGTCTATTGCTTGATAAATATTCTGAAAGTGAAACTTCAAGTTTAAATAAAATTAAAATCAACTAATAGGGTTTTCCCGAGTTCCGGGTGATTGCTACTGTTCGTATAGTAGGAAAACATGAAAAATATCAAATAGTTCAATTCCATTTTCAACTGAAATAAAAATTATATACTGATGGTGATCAGGTTAACAGCTAGGTTATAACTCTAATGATGTGAAGCAATATAAATTAAATTATGTTTATTTAGAAAAAAATATTGTGTACCGGTACATTAAAATTATGTGTAATGAAAATAAATAAATACAGGTATAAAAACGTTTTGTATTTTTTCTTTTTATACATATGAGTATAGAGTATTATATTTTGTGTTTCACTTTGTGTGACTGTCTTTTATACATTGGTGGTAAACCCATAACTTTTATTCCTAGCCAAATTTTAAACTTTTTATTTTTTATAGTTAATTGTTAAATATTTAAAGAAAAAGCTAAATGGTAAGACATCTTTTGTGTTAGTTTAAACATATTTTATTGCAAAATTTTTACAATAGGATTGGAAACGAGTTGTACAACTTCTAATGTTATACTGCTTGGTGATCTTAACATCGACTTTCTTAAGGCACCTCCACGTTATGTGGCTGATATGTTTCGTGTATATAATCTCACCAATGTTATAACGGAACCTACAAGAATAACTTCACATTCAAGTACTCTACTAGATCCTATCATCGTTAGTGACACCTCTTTCGTTCTTGATTCTGGTGTTCTAACCATCGACAAGTCTATCAGTGACCATTGTATAACTTTCGCCACTCTTATGTTTTCTACACATTACAAATCTTGTTTCAAGCGTCATGTATGGAATTATAAGAATGCAGATTTTGACCTTACTGGGTTCTTTACTATCCGATTTTGACTGGCTTAATCATTTAGATGATACTTCTAATGCTGGTGAGGCTTGTGAAATGTTTACCTCTGTCTTCATGTCTTTTGTTGATCGATGTGTTCCCAGTAAAGAGGTTTTAATACGTAAAAACGACAAACCTTGGTTCTCTTCTGAACTAAGACGGGAAATAAGAAAGTAAAAACCGTCTAAGGCGTGCTGCCTCTAGATGTCCCTCTTCTAATAATGTGACCAAGTTCAAGAGTCAAAGAAATAAAGTAACCAATATGAAGAAGTATGCTAAGCAACAGTATTTCTCTAGTATCGACTCTACCTTGGACCAGGTCAAATCTTCTAATCCTCGAACCTACTGGAAAATCATAAAATCTCTTATTGGCAAATCAAAGACGTCCAACGTTCTTCCTCCGTTACAAAATTCTACAGGCTATGCTTTCAGTGACTCTGATAAATGTAATATGCTCAATGACTATTTCTGTTCGGTTGCTAGTCTAGAGGATGATGATAAGGAACCTCCTGAGTGTGATGTTATTTCTAGAACTGTTCTAGATCGAGTTACTATTAGTTATCAGGATGTATTTGATGTTATATCCAATCTTGAATCAAACAAGGCTGTGGGTGCTGATAAAATTAGTCACAAAATGTTACGCCCAGTTGCAATGGAAATTTCTATACCTCTACAAATCCTTTTTAACAAGTGTTTAGGTCTAAAATGTTATCCATCTGTATGGAAAATTGCTAGAGTTATTCCAATCTATAAAAAAGGTGACAAGTCTCTAGTTTCTAATTATAGACCCATATCTCTATTCAGCTGTGTTGGTAAAATTTTTGAAAGGATCTTATATAAATATATCTATAATCATCTTCTTGATAATGGTGTGATCTATGGTTATCAATCAGGATTTCTTGCGGGACGGTCTACAGTTCATCAGTTGGTCGAAATGTTTCATGAAATCTGCTCTGGGTTAGATAATAAAGAATCCTCATGTATGGTATTTTTAGATGTTGCTAAGGCTTTTGATAGGGTCTGGATTAAAGGTCTTGTTAAAAAGTTATGTAAATTTGGAATACAAGGAGACCTCCTTGCTCTAATGACCGACTATCTTAGCAACCGGAAACAGGTTGTCTTGTTAGGTGATACAGTCTCTAATATTGGAAATCTATCTGCAGGTGTACCCCAAGGATCAGTGCTCGGTCCACTTCTGTTTCTCGTATTCATTAATGACATTCATGAGCAACTTCTTGGTATGGCTAGATTATTTGCTGATGATACTTCTCTTGGCTATAGGTTTACCAATGTATCTGAGTTACATCTTGCTGTAAATTCTGACTTATCTAAAATTACAGAATGGGCGAAAAAATGGTTAGTCCAGTTTAATGCCGATAAAACCGAAGTTGTTGTGTTTACCAATATGTTTAATAACTCTGAATGTAATTTTAAATTTGGCGAAACTGCTGTCCGTCAGGTAGGCGAACACAAACATCTCGGTGTCGTTTTCAGTTTTAATTGTAAGTGGACTTTTCATGTTGATGATGTTATTAGTAAGGTTTCAAAACGATTAGCCGTATTACGGAAACTCAAATACACTTTAGGTAGGGAGTCTCTTTCAAAGTTATATTTAACATTTATAAGGCCGGTATTGGAGTATGCATCAGAGGTTTGGGCAGGTTGTAGTGCCAGTGACACCAATAGATTAGAATCGGTGCAACTCGAAGCAGCCAGAATTGTCACAGGACTACCTATTTATGCCAGCAAAGATGCTTTGTATTTTGAAACTGGCTGGGAAACACTAGAGTCACGTCGCTTATATAAAAGGTTATGTTTATTGTTTAGTGTCCTCCATGGGTTGGCCCCTGCCTATCTTACTGATTTGCTTCCTCCTCTAGTTGCTGACAACTCAAACTATTTTCTTCGAAATAGTTATAACTTCTCACTACCTCGGTGCAGACTGTCATCATTTCAAAACTCATTCTTTCCTGCAACATGCAGGTCTTGGAATTTACTTAATCCTGATGCCAAATCTGCAACAAATTTGTTTACTTTCAAATATTTGGTTAAGTGTCCTTTAGAAAAAGCGCCTAACTACTTTGGCACTGGTGACAGGAAAACAAACATAATCTTCACGAGACTTCGTCATAACTGTAGTTCTCTAAATGCCCATCTTCATAGAGTTAATCTAGTGAGCAATCCCAGTTGTAGTTGTGGGCATCACTTTGAGGATTCTTATCACTATTTCTTCCAGTGTTCTCTATATGTTGTTCCTCGTCAAGTTCTCTTTGACTCTGTAGTTCAAAATCATGGTCAGTTAACTGTTACAGTTTTACTCTATGGTGACGCTGAACTGTCCTATGCCAACAACTGTAAAATATTTCTGGCTGTTATAAATTACATCAAACATACTAAACGCTTCCCTTAAATACCAAACTTTACATCGTTCCTGCGGCAAATGTTATTTCTCCCGTTCCCCTTTACAATTCTTACTACCCCCTCCCCTCTCCCTTCTCGTATGCACCTTTGTTATAACTTTTTCTTTACACTTCACTTTTGCATTATTATTATTATTATTATTATTATTATTATCATCATCATCATCATCAGTATTATTATTATTATTATTATTATTATTATTATTATTATTATTATTATTATGTAAATATGTTCGTGTCAGTCGCTATTATTGTATTTAAATTTTGCATGCTGTATATTGTATTTAAGCATAATCGTAATTGGGAGAGGAAAATTATGAGTTGTACAACTCGTTTCCAATCCTATTGTAAAAATTTTGCTATAAATTATGTTTAAACTTAACTAACAAGTTTTTATTGTTGGAAAATCAAAATCGGGCAACAGCAAAATAACAAATCCAGAAAACGAGATATAAAAGAGGCATATATCAAGAGTGAGTGTAGTAGAGTAGTTTTGTTTTATGCCCTAGTAAAGATCCTTTTGTTTATAACAAAGAAGTATGTTCTGGAATGTTATTTAAATATATCAATCTGTTGATATACTTAGCATCCGTTTACGGGTATTACGCGCATGGTTACTTCATGATATTTCACTCAGTAACTATACTATTTCTGAAGAAAATTTGAAGTTAGTTGACTCTACAACGGTAAAAATAAAATTAAATATTACAATAATTTAAAAACATTATTTATTTGGTTTTTTTTCAAAATTCTACTCAATAGGTAATATACATATAATGTAAAAATATGTGTGAAAGATAATTTTTACAAAACTCACTTTTATAACTATTAAATGTGATGTGTTCTTCACCGGGTGACCGTATGTATTGTTACGAGCACTTATTGCATGTTAAGAAAGGATGTAGGGGAAAACTAAAACGAAATAAGTGTCATGAATCTTGTGATGTGCTTTTATTAAATACAGGTGTGCTATTCACCATGAAAATTACAATAAATGTTCTTATTCTTTCTGAACAATTTCTTTAGAAGCTGCAAAACAGAATCAGTTTCAGGAGTAAAGGGTAAAGTTTGAAAGGAAATACTTTTTAATATTTGTAATTTCGTCTACTTCTATGTCTTAAAAAGAGATACATACAGTATAATTGCTCAAAATTTGAAGAAATGAAACAGGAATATTTATTTAATTTTAATTAATTTTTTTTTCTAAAAAAATATTTTATGTCTGCTTGCAACATTAAGAAAAATTGAAAACAAGAATGTATCCAAAATTTTGGTGAAGTGGTATTCAAATTTTAGAAATCAATACATCTTATGATATCTTAAAAAAATCTTTTGCGGAAAAAAAACTGTTCTATTCTTTGTAATAATTAAAATGCAGAAACCCACAACAGAATGAATTTAAACAAAAAAGAACAAAGCAGAAGATGCACAGAAATGAAGACAACTGACAAGAACTAAAGCACTTCAACACAAATTTATGGCAAAACTTAGATGAAAATTGAATGTTTGCATTGTTTAATTTTTTAATTGTTTTATATACTGATAAACCCGTCTCCGATTGACCATTTTGTATATATTTGCAACAACAAATATGATTTGTAAATTTGTTTTTTTTATTTTTACGAAACAACTGTAAAAATGTTTATCATTGTTGTTTTTTTTTAATTATTTTAATCATTGTAAGCTATTGAGTAAGCACGACTAAGTTATTTTATTAAATTCTTTGTTACGTCTCGACTTTATTTTCTTTTACCATTGTTGTTTTAATTATATTTTATTAAGAAGCAGTTTTCTTTGTTTTTACACAATTTTTGTTATATCTTTTTTATTTGTCGTAAAGTGATCTTATTTTTTTTTTTATTGTTTTTATTTTATTTTATTTTTAGTGTGTGTGTGTGTGTGTGTGTGTGTGTGTGTGTGTTGATCGTGGTTTCCTACGCCACAAATGTTTTTGTTTACGTTTTTTTATTAGTTTTGCAGTGATTTTGGTCTCTGGTCATGGTTTCGGTTTTTCTGTATGATTTTGGATTTTTAAATCTTGTACTTTGCCATTGTTGTTATTTTAAAATCATGTATTTGTTGTCCTTTTTTGCAATTTTTTATTTTAATATATTAGTTGTACAGTGATCTTGGTATATTTTATCTTTTTTTGTTCTATTCTGTTTTTTTTTTTTTTTTTTTTTTTTTTTTTTTTTTTTTTTTTTTTTTTTTTGTATTATCATTTCATTCATTTGTAGTAATTTGTTCTTGTTTTCTTTGACTTTTGACGATTGCATTTTTACCAGATTTTATCATATATTTCATTTTATGTAAAAATATAAAATAAAAATGTTACATTTAATATGACAATTATTGTATCGGATTATTTTTGAAATCACAATTTGCATGCTATATACGTTTCTTACTGGGCTTTATCAATTGAAACACGTATGGCTTTAATAATTACTATTTTAAAATCATATTCGTTTCAATTACTTTCCTTATTTATTATCATAAGTTAGACTATCGTTTTGATAGATGAACATATTATAGAATTAAAATATCTCCCGACTTTTGATCGAAATCCCAGCACAGGTAAAGGTTTTAATTCCGTCGTCATTGTAAACCTGTCACGTCTAATTCCGCAGTGAATGGTCTCCAGCAGTGATTGATGACGTCTGGGTCTGCGGAACTGCCGCGCAGTGACAGGGCGGAAACTCCGGAGCCCATAATCTGCATTAACCATAAGTAACAAGTTACATGCCCCTGTATAAGATTGATAATGTTTCTGTCAAAAAATATGATACATCAACTTAACAAGATCATTTACCCTGTATTGTGCTCGTTCAATTGGTGCCACACTGTTCCATAATGCAAGATTGTGTATAAAAGAATTAATATATGAAACTTCACATCATTCCTCTATCAACACCTCAATGTTTTGAAAGCAATCTGCATACTGATAAGACCGGAAATAACATAATTATATGCGTGCGCACGTGCTCGTTTAATTTCCTTAATTATGTTTACATTAGGTAAGTTTTCGCAGAAAAATTATTTATGCCTTAATGAGACATAAACCATATTTTATCATAAAAATTGTCTTTATATAAAAAATTCTCTTTCAGATTTTGAAAAATTTTTGGTATCGCTTTAAAAAGGTTTAATTTTAATTCGTTTTATACAAAAAGCTATACCTCATTATTTCTGAAATAGTCTTTACTATAGTTTTAAATATAATAAATGTTTTAGTGTGTAATTTTGAAAATAATAATATTAAATCATACGTGAAATAAATTGATTTTCTAATAATGTTTTTTAGGTTTAATACCTTCCGTTTTGTCCTTAAATATGGACTTGTTTATTTATTAATTATGGACAAAAATAGAATTCATTTTCAGGATTACACAAGAATTATCAAATTTTAATAGTGTTAAATTCCCTGTAAATAGTTATTATGTAAAACAAGTTTTTCCATTCATTTCTATAAAAAGCAATTTTCAATAAAATTGTTATTTGTTGCTTTTTAATTTTAAGGAAACCATTCATTATAATATCTCATAACGAATCAACTTGAATTATATATTTCAGAGATTGCCCAATCAATATCAAGCATAATTTGTCTTTTATAAGCATATTATTCATCAGAATTCAACTCGGTAACAAATATATCACGCAAATAATGAATCTAAAGTTAAAAAACTATATGAATCCAAATTTAGCTAAGGAATGCATTGTATGAGGAAACAAATCTTAGTTTTAAATAAATTTCAAAATGTAAGATGGCTAAAAATTTAGCTTAATGGTAACAAACTTTGAAATACATCTATAAATCTGTATGGAATGGTTTAACATTGTAACATTGAAATGGCATAATTCTAAATAAAATTAATGATAAAAAGGAAAAAAATAAATGAAATAAAATAAACCGCTAAGCAATCTAAACGGGTTCTTTAAATTTTGTTCATACGTTATTAAATTTAAAAAATCATAATTTACTACAGTAATCGATAGGACAGCGATCGACTCTTGTGATGTAAATATCTGTTTATTTTTATTATTATTATTATTATTATAGCAAGAAGAATTTACAAAATTCCTAGACAACAATTGCTCAAGATGTACATTCGTACCATCATGTGCCGATTTTGAATATTTTTTAAAATAATGCATTCAAAATCAGTACATGACATTGCTATATATATATAAACAAAAGACACTACGAGAAACAATATTATGGAGTTTACAAGTAAAAAGCTGTATTCTAAATAAGATACGATGGTCAGTAAAGGGTACCTTCTATTTTATTCATTCGGTCAGACAAATTTATTTTGAAATGCAAAACTAGAAATCTAACCAGTTATTATAAGCGTACATTATTGACTTGTAAATTCCATAATATTGTTTCTCGTAGCGTCTTCTGTTTACACACACACACACACACACACAAACACACACACACACATATATATATATATTTGGAAAATTACATTGGAAAGTTGAGTTAATATTTAATTCATAAACAAATTATGTTTTTTTTAATGTTTTTTTAAGTTTCCGATTTTTATAACTTTGCCGTCAAGATCAATTAAATTTTTTTGGTAATTTTGTAATAAACCATCATCAAAGAAAATTTGACAAATACGTAGACGTTTGCAAGTCAAATTAAATGACAAACGAATTGGTGTAATGTCGGGAAAAACAGGTACCAACCCCTTACGTTCCAACGTACTAATCTCATGTTTATATATATATATATATATATAATGTATATATTGTAATACCTTTTTCTAATCCCGATCTTTTTGTAAAAATCCATTTCAGGTTTTTTTTTTTGTTTTTTTTTTAATTTTTAAATACTGCTGTTTGACATTTTCATAACTGTTTTAATACCAGTTTTTATCTGCTATTCTTTTTTTTATTGCTACCTCAAGAACACTGGCCTTTGTTTGTGAAACATTTTGGGTCTAATGAAAAACCAACAAGTTCATTTTCGATTTTTACATTAAGTCTGAAAACTTTTTTCGGTATCTGTATTGTATTTTTAAATCTAGCGTCCTAAATATTAAACAATTTATAAAAAAAAATAGTTAGGAATTGGGTTGAGATTTTTTTCACGTCCCTGCCCGATTATTTTACCAACATCGAAATTGAATCAGTTCTTAGAAATAAGAAATTAAAATTAAAATACCTTTATTCTCTCATTGCCTTTAAACAAAACAAATAGCCTTAAAAACATAATTAATGACCTTAAATCTAATTTATTAAAATGATATAGAAAAATTTTGGAACACCAGAAATTGCTGAAATTAATGAATAAATAAATAACATTTTAGATTTTTGCTTTACTACCATGCGCTATTCTACGTTCATTTGTTATGTCATATGCTGATTTTGAATGTATTTTAATATAAATTCAAAAAGCACACGACAGTTATTGAAAACAAGCACATGACACATACGAGTGTGCTTTTAAATAATGAAAACTGTCTCCAATATTAACAACGTCACTGTTATTCGCTTCCGAACTAGGTTGTCTCCTAACATTTTGTAAAAAGATTCTAATACCATTAAAATAATCTTACCTTGTATTAATTACTCCGTTTTAAGTACAGTTGTTTCTGTAAAATCTGTTTTGTAAAAATTATTCTGTTAACATTAACAAGATATTATAAATTTTTAGTAATTGTAAAAGGAAATGATAAAATTTCATTTTAAATTAATTTTATACGCTCTGTATAGTACATGATCGTGATAATGTTGAGGTAACTGCTGACAAAACAGTCTGTCTTTTCGAATGTTTTTATTCGAACTACTTTTATTTAACTGCCTATGCTTATTAAATATTTACTTATCTTGACAAAACCATAGACGTAACATTGGTTGTTTTATCTAAGGGTTTACCAAAGTACAGAAGTAGGATTGGGGGTCAAGACTTATCTGTAACAAATAAGTGTCTTCTGTCCGGGGCAAAGTTTGGAGTCAAAATGTCAAAGGTATAGCGGATATATCAAAAACGTATTGACAATTGGAATATGAAAGTGCAAATTATAAAATTACGTTTAAATTTTGAATGTTGCAGCTGGTTAAGCGAAAGGAAAAAAGAAAGAAAAAATAGAAAACACGAAACAACGGAATGAAAAAAAAGAAAGAATATTCATTATATAAAGAACACTAAACCTTGGGTGTATCTTGGAAATAATCATTTAAATGATATCTAGTGAGGTGTGTGTTTACGGTAGTTACCTGTATTTCAACCCGTTTTACATTTTCAATTATGAAAATAAATGCATTCATATCAAACATGATACCATTAATATTCCATATAAAAATAGTCCCTAAAGGCAGATAAAAAACGTTTGGTAATTAGAATTTAAAACTTCATGTAACTAATTTTAAAATTACAATAAAATATTGTAATTTGCAATTAAAATCTGTATTTAGCAATATCCAATGAAATGAAAAACTTAGAGACAAACGACGAACATTCATGATAAAACAAAACTGGCTTTTAAAACCAAGACTCTTAACGAAGGGGCGATCGGTTGTTGTGTGGTTTACAAATCACAATGCCTCACGTCTCTAGGGTGTCAATACCAGTTCGGCCGATATCAGTATGAAAATATCTGTAAGTTCGCTTGGTGAAGGTCGGTCATTTTTTATGTGACGTGGTCATAAACTTGGGTTTTCTCTTCCATCTTTGAACTAACAGACTTGATATAAGTCAATGATGCTTGACTTGGATGCGAGCACATTGCAACCTTGAACAGACACTGAAATTGATGATATAATTATGTTCAATGATTGGTTATAGTGCAAATACTGGATACTAAACTTTTTTACGGCGATGTTGTTATAATTATTGGGGGACCTTTTTTCAACCAACATATTTTGCTACCATAATCGTGGCTATAGTACTGCTGGTGACCTTCAACACACACACACACACACACACACACACACACACACACACACACACACCTTTAACTTTACAGCCAGTGGATATTAAAATTTTTTACAACAACAAAAGTTTACAATCCGTCGTCACGCAAATGCTTTTTTAAAATTAATTGAAATAGATAAATTCTGGAACAAATACTGTAATTATGTCAATTTTATTACGACATACCCCGAGAAATTCATAAAGAATCCTTAAAAAACAGCATGATCGAAACATCAGACTTGAAAAATGTAACTGATGGCTCTCTGTTAAATGAATTAACAAATGTTACATATGTTGTCGCACCAACATAAAAAAAAAGGCAGGTGGCACATATATACACACAGATAATAATATTATAAAAGTTATTGGCTAATATATATATATATATATATATATATATATATATATATATATATATATATATATATATATATATATATATATATATATATATATATATCTATATGGAGAGAGAGAGAGAGAGACAGAGAGAGAGAGAGAGAGAGAGAGAGAGAGAGAGAGAGAGAGAGAGAGAGTATAATTTTGAATGTTGCAAATAAAAACTCGACTTTCGTTTAGCACTCAATATACAGACAGAATTGAGTCAATGGTGTTTTGGATAAAATTAGTTTGTATAAGTTTGTACAGTTTCGATTATTCAAATTATTTTACCAACAAATTACTCATATTAAAATATTTTAATTTGAATATATATATCCTTTTTGACATGCACAGGACACTAACAGTGTGGGTTATCGTTATCATACTACATTATGTAGAGACGATACAGCAAAGTTCTAGGTTATATTATCATTTTATACATTTTATATTATTTCAATTTTAAGCAAAGAAATTTGTAATTGACAAACAGAAGCTTGGCAAAAGTCAACGCAAGAACAAGAAACATTACAAGTAAACAATAAAACAGACATAAAATTCTGGACAAGAAAAGACAAGCATGGATTGAGAACAAGACAAACATTACAAGTAAACAATAAAACAGACACAAAAGTCAAGACAAGAAAAGACAAGCATGTATTGAGAACAAGACAAACATTAAACGTAAACAATAAAACAGACACAAAAGTCAAGACAAGAAAAGACAAGCATGGATTGAGAACAAGACAAACATAACACGTAAACAATAAAACAGACACAAAATTCAGGACAAGAAAAGACAAGCACGGATTGAGAACAAGACAAACATAACACGTAAACAATAAAATAGACACAAAATTCAGGACAAGAAAAGACAAGCATGGATTGAGAACAGGACAAACATTAAACATTAAACAATAAACAATAAAACGTAAACAATAAAACAGACACAAAAGTCAAGACAAGAAAAGACAAGCATGGATTGAGAACAAGACAAACATAACACGTAAACAATAAAACAGACACAAAATTCAGGACAAGAAAAGACAAGCATGGATTGAGAACAAGACAAACATAACACGTAAACAATAAAACAGACACAAAATTCAGGACAAGAAAAGACAAGCACAGATTGAGAACAAGACAAACATTACACGTAAACAATAAAACAGACACAAAATTCAGGACAAGAAAAGACAAGCACGGATTGAGAACAAGACAAACATTACAAGTAAACAATAAAACAGACACAAAATTCAGGACAAGAAAAGACAAACATGGATAGAGAACAAGACAAACATTACACGTAAACAATAAAACAGACACAAAATTCAGGACAAGAAAAGACAAACATGGATAGAGAACAAGACAAACATTACACGTAAACAATAAAACAGACACAAAATTCAGGGCAAGAAAAGACAAGCACGCATTGAGAACAAGACAAACATTACAAGTAAACAATAAAACAGACACAAAATTCAGGACAAGAAAAGACAAACATTGATAGAGAACAAGACAAACATTACACGTAAACATAAAACAGACACAAAAGTCAAGACAAGAAAAGTTGTAATGAGACAAACAATTTTCAAACACCTGACATTGGACGGAAACTATAGTACATATACAGGGATATGGTTAAAGTGCGTTTGGGAACTCTAATCAAGAAAATGTTTCAATTTTATAAAACAAAAAGTTATGTGTACTTGACAACGATGTTATCAAACTCATTCAATTATCACCATATTTCTTGTTCTTTAATTAAGACAGGTGCTTGTCCTTATAATCAAACTCACTCAATTATCACTTTATTCCTTGATATTTACTTAAGACAGGTGCTTGTCCTATTAAAATTTTGTGTTATGGGTAGGAGTTTCTTCTTTAGGTGCGTTTTTTCTCTTGTATCTGACTCGTCCGCCTCTGTATTTTTGTATTGATATTTTCTTTTTAAATTGAAAAAAAAAAAAATGAAAATTATCTTATGAAGTAAACATGACAATGGATGAAGACACCAACTTTATACCCCCAATGTTATCCCAAATCTAAGTTATGAATTTAAAAAAAAACGAGAAATGTTAATTTGTTTTTAAGATGAGATACTTCATCTCTGTCATCAGATACTAGTATTTAAATTTTGCTTCTCTTGTTACCAGAACTTTATCAGAGGTGATTGCATAGATATATGTTCATAATTTCCTATTAAGGGAAGGCTTTTTATTAATCATTATATATGGTGCTCGTACAAAATCAGGAGTTTATGTTTTGTTTGTCCGTACAAAATACTTATCCACAAAAAAATAAAGGTAGAGAATAAAATTGCGTTAAGTGACACTTGTACCGCGGCGAACAAAAACGCAGTACTAAATCGGTGACAATACTCTATCATTACGTCCAGGTCTGTCTGAAATCAAAATTTTAACAGATTAGTGATACGTTTCATTTTCCTTGTCAAGGTCAAATGAAGTTAGAAGCATTTTGCTAGATTCTTTTCATTTTGCAACTAGAAGAAATACTTTTTATTCAAAATCATCGACACAGTAACTTTTTAGTCAGCTTAGCAAGCATCCAGGTTTAGAAATGTGAAATGAACCCTGGTCATATATCCCTCAGTGCTCTATTTAAAAGTTGCCTGTTTTTGTCAACTTTTTGAAACACTGGTTCTTATATCATTTATTCGTTTTTACCCGTTTTAAATTTATATTTTAATTTACGACAAAGTTCTGTTACATGTAACATCTTTCTGTTCATTAATAACCACAACAACAATTATGTACCTTTAATCAATAATTCATTAACTGTTATTTTCATTCCGTGTAAATTCTAAGTATTGTACTTATTACCTAGAATTTATGTCTCTTTAGGGTTATTTGTTACCTAAAACAAATTATAATAATAAAAAAAACTTCAAAATTTTTTTTTCTAGTTGATTACAGTAGTTATGCATCATTATAGCTCCAAACACCAAGCAAAAAAGATAAAGAAATTCAATAAACAAAGAAATAAATGAAAATTATTAATTTAACTTTTTAATTTCAAAAAGGTATATTAGTTTTATTTAATCATAAACGTTCAATATTTTATATGATGAAATAAACAACAATAAATTTCAATACCGAATTCTGTCACAGATGTCCGACTTATTTTCAGATCGTCACATTGAAGTAAACCCAGCCATGAAATTCAGAAACTATTTAAAATTTTCAAATCTAAATGCAATTAAGTTAAAGATTAGGATTCTTTAGTAGTTTGAGTGACAATGTTTATTAACCCTTAGCTCCACATGAATTCTTTATCTGACAATTGTGAACCCCTTAATTTGTTTTAACCACCATTAACTTGTGTGTATGTTGTTCTTCTATGTCAATTCTCTTCCTTAGTTAATGGAAACCTTTCATGGTAATTTGTCTAAGAATAAAGACTCAAGAAATTGCTAAGGGCCAAACTCTATCTTTACCATTTATACCTTCCTTTCTTTTCCTCGCACCTGTTTGAGCAAGATATCTTTGTCAATTAGCTGAGACAGCTAGCATGCACGTCTATTTTTGATTTGTCGCCGCCCTATAATTTCTTCACAATCTCAGTGGAATTCATTACAAGCTTAGGACAGATTTCTGCCACGCCTTTATGAATTTCTTTCCCGTCTCCATTTACATTTTTACCACAGTTTCTTTCTTTTCTAACATTCTTTTTTAAAAAAGCCTGATGCATCAACAGAAAAACATTCCCGTCTTGAAAGACTCATTACTTAAATCAACTTTAAACTGAAAAATTGGAATGTCTTTATATTCAATGACGGATTTTTTTTTTAATTTTTCGTAAATCAATTTTTCCAGAAATGTTCAAGGATTTATTTCATTTTTTGTAATATAAAAAAGTGAATGATTTGTTTATAATGCTGCAAAATGGTGAAAAAAACTGAAAAAGAAACATTTGGATTGTAGAAATCAGTTGTCTTACGTAAAGAGACAGGATTATCCAATGGCATGAAACATAACTCTGGATGATACTTCTGACCAAATCCGAATGAAAAAGTCGGAATTATTTTTTAATCTGACTTCTTATGAGATGAACTCAGAAGTCTTTATAACAGAAAGGAATATGGTATACGTTACTTCGAGAGAATTTCATCTAATTCAATGGATCTTTATTTGAGTTTTCACTGTTTCTTTAGAATAGGGAATACGTTAACATTAAAATGTGTTTACCTAGATGTTTCCGGTGGCTAAATTGGAAAACGTTTTGACTATCACGATAATTTTACAACCAGCGGTCTCTAAATGGACCTAAACCATTGGAAATTACCATCATCTTCTTCTTTAAATTTTTAATTCTATAAAAGAATGCGATTCAAAAGTAGCAGATTACATCACTGAAGAAGTTAACGGACAAATTTATTTTTTGGCGTCGTATTCTTTCCTATTCTGATTATCAATGGCAAAAACATTCAGTATGATGTTATTTTGCTTCACTCTCTTCGTGACAGATGCGAGGTACAGTAAAATTACGGACCTTGTCAAATATGGAATAAAACCTTTATTGGCTAGAATGGGAATACAGTGTTTAATATGAAAAGTAATAATATGCTAGCTAACTAGCTGAAGTACATATTCAATATGGTTCTTAAGTAGTGACTGCTACTTGTATTCGAATTCATTAGTGTGTCAAATTTAACACTAGTCAAAGGATAGTAGCATTGACTAAATAATGATCTCAAATTTGTCTATCTTGTTCAAGAAAGTATCGATATCTATTCTATTTTAGACATTTCGCGTTGAGCACTTTAGTGTCATATACCACGTTTTGAATTTAATCATAAAAATACATTCAAAAAGTGGTATGTGCCAATAAAAATACATCCAAAAAGTGGTATATGACAATGGCAATCAGCAGTCTAAAGTTGCTTCATATATATTATATCATATAGAAAAGTATTTTAACTGAAACTTTGTGTAAAATATGCATTTGGACCCATATGAAAAACCGTAAAATTACACTATAAACTATATGAAATCCGTGTGATAGTTCCACAAACAGTAACCATATAGAATTCACATTGATACGTTGTTCATAAAATATTTCCATATTTGTTTTTACCAATACTTTAAGTTGGGAGCCTCGTTTGTCGAGTGGTCTAAATCTCTCTCTAATGAATCACAATATTTCTCACCGCCTGTAGTTTTGAATCCCGCTTGGACAGATACTTGAGTGTGAAAGTTAGTCATTTCGATTGCCGAAGGTCGGTGGTTTTCTCTGGGTACTCTTATTTCCTCTTCAATCCCAGAACTGACCAACTCAATACAAGTTAAAAGAATCTTGACTGGGGTGTAAAACTCCGTGACTCTACACTCTAGATATTAAACTTCAGACTACGATGTCTATTGAACGTTTGATTATCAAACTTTCCTTCTTTTGTAAGAGAACCACTGGGGAAGCTCAGTTGGTAGAGTGTTCGCTCCGTAAGTGGGAGGTCGTGGGTTCAAAACCAAACCGGGTCTGACCCAAGACTTGAAGTGGGTAGTGACTTTCTTTCGCCAAGCACTCGGCATTACGAAATGAAAGTCACGGTTCTTTCGGATGAAAACGTAAAATAAACTAGGTCACGTGTTACGACAGGCGTGGCACGATAAAGAAACCTGATGTATAATGCCATCAGCGCAATGCACAGGCAAAATTTCTGCACTTTCGCCTATAGCTGGCGCCGTCACGATTTAAGTGAAATATTATTGACTTGGACGTTAAACACCATTACTCAACCCAACTCTCCTTTTGTAAGATCATAGTACTAAAAAGTCTAGTGTTTAAGGAATTATTTTGTCCACCCGGTCAAGGAATACCCAACCCAAATAGACCAATTCTAGCTTAGACTCTCTTTTGTCTTCACGTTTTGAATTTCAAATACATATAATATGCAAACCGGAAGTACTGTTTTAAATATTTCTCATAACCTTTTGCCAAATCGG
Source organism: Tegillarca granosa (assembly GCA_029721355.1). NCBI lineage: Eukaryota > Metazoa > Mollusca > Bivalvia > Arcoida > Arcidae > Tegillarca > Tegillarca granosa. Next base: position 3,978,941 of record CM056595.1, read on the forward strand.
AAATTTTATGATTAGGTTGGCTGCTGTCACAGGATTAAGAGGTGGTTTCGTATATTCTAGCTTTAGAGTCGAAAGAATGTTGTGTAAAATCGCCATAACACTGAGAACATTTCAAAAGAAAACAACATCAATCGAGGCAAACATTGCGTAATCTTAGCATAAAAATTGCATTATTGGCACATCGCGACCGGACACACAGGATATTATTGTAAATGCTATTAGCTTAGTAAATTATAATTCAAAGCGCAATAACAAACTAAATTTCAATGTGGATTGTAACAATTTGTTCTCGGTGCACGTTATTTCCGTACGGCGAACTTTCGAAACTAGAACATTGTTTTTGACCCTGAAACATTTCGCCAAAAGACACCCAAGGTGAAAAAATACGTGCCTACGTCCTCAAGGGTAGGTATTCAGTGCTCGTTATCACGGATTGTATAAAACGCAGCTACAACATTACCAGAACCGCCAACAATACAATAGGCCAAACTTAATTAGTTAAGTCAAATGATTAATCAAAAAAATATTACATTTATTTTCTTGAGATATTTTTAATAGGATTTCAGTTGAATAGAATTCCCTTGAATGGAAATACAATGTTTCCTAAACAATATGATATATTACAGAAATGAGGTTTTGAGTTTGGGTTATTCATTTATCATAGCTAGATCACATAATCTGTGAGTGTTTCCGATGTTGTGGAAAGATGGTGGATGGATTGCAAATGTTATTGCTGCATTATACAGATTTGTAGTTATGATAAGATGTGTTCAAATATTTTGGTTATTGTTCACATACAACGTAACACAATATTTTATAGGGGATACGTATGATGTAATAAAATGCGCTTTTTCAATATTTTGTCCTCGGTGGAAACTCTTCACACTTTCAGATTGCACGATTGTACAAGTAAAACAAACGTATTTGATTTTTAATTTTGATGTTAGTGTTATTTAACCTATTATATTCATTCAAACACTCGTGCATTAGACTAGTCCGTAACGTATACTGGTCGGGATTTATAAAACTTGCATAAACCCGCATGGCGTGAAAAGTTCTCGACCAATCATAATCTAGTTCTGATTTACTTGTATAAATAAAGATTTAAAGTATACTATAAAAAATCAGAGAAGCTACAAGTACCTTTCCATTTTTTGTTAAAACATCTGCTCACAAATTCTCAAAAACTTCAATAATTACATGCGACAACATGAATAGACAAAGGACAATTATTGAAGGTTAATGTACAAAAACTACATAAAAAATATTATATTTATTTCTAAACTAAACTTCAATAAAAAGTATACAAATACTTATTGATATTTTGGTTTTGGGAAAGCTAAAAAATTTGTTTTAAATATATAATACAAATACCAGTTAAATTTTGATGTGCCAGATGGGCACATTTCGGAAATCAATTCCTCATCAGTGACACTAAGACCGAAAAGTTTGATACATAAAAAATATATAAGCCAAACAGTTGAAAATAATGAATCTAAAGTTTCAAAATTTTATAAATCCAAATCCAGCTAAGGAATGCTTTGCATGAGGGAACAAACCTTAGTTTTAAATAATTAATTTATTTATTTATTTAATTTTATTTTATTTTATGTTTTTAAAATCAAAATACCAATAAACTATTAAACATGTTATTATAAAACTTGTGCAATTTCAAACCTATTCATCAGTTATATCTTGCTTGAATCACACCATTCCTTGAACCATTAACAAACTATTCACTGAACAACTGGGTGCAGACCAAAATAAACATGTGTAGCAAAACATCAACCCTGTGTTTCTCCATAAAAATTAAAAGTATATATATATATATATATATATATATATATATATATATATATATATATATATATATATATATATATATATATATATTACAATGACCACTTTCTTTTGAAACTTGTGTAATTTCAAATCTATCTGGTATATCAAACTCTAATCACACCATTCCTCAATATATGTTTTCCTTGCTGAAAATTGGGAAGGAATCACAACTAAGCGCTTAACAACTGGGTGCAAAACAAACAATAAACAAGTAATGCATAACAACAACAAAGCATCACGGTACATTTCTACTGACAGGTTCATCGCAAAAATTTTATACAGCCACGTGTCGAAAATTAAATAGATACAATCCCTGTGTTTCTTCCTTATACAAATTAAAAGCAATTATATAAAAAAATGAATATGTGTGTGTGTGTGTGTGTGTGTGTGTGTGTGTGTGTGTGGAAATAACGAAAACTCTAATAACCACCACCTTATACAACTTATGCAATTTCAAATTTACTTATCAGTTATAACCAGCTTAAATTACCCCAATTCCATAAAATATGTGTTTGAATAAGCGCTCAATACCTAGAGGCAAATCGAAATTTAAAATATGTTGCAAAACAACAAAGCATTGCAGTACACTTCTTGTGACAGTTTCATCATCAAAATTTAATACAGCAACGTGTCAAATCTCTGTGTCGAACCCCTGCATCATACAAAAAGCAAACATAAATAAAAAAATGAATATTTATTATTTATGTATTAATTGTTATTTATTATCATTTATTTATGTTTATTCAATAATTATATTTTTTATTTGCAATGCTCTAAACTCTAGAAAAAACTTTCTTGTACAATTTAAGCAATTTCAAATCTATCAATCATTTATATCGAGCTTGAATTCTTCAAATATGTTTTTTGCATACTAAAAATGGAAACAATAAAAAATTGACAATAACGATCAATAACTGTGTGCAAATCAAAATCTGATCACACCATTCCTCAAAATGTTTTTGTCGAACTGAAAATTTAAACGAACTACAAACAAAATAAGTGTTAAACCTTAAAATTCTAATAAACACTGTCTTATAAAACCTATGTTATCCAAATCCGTCTGTCAATTATATTAAACTTGAATAACACCATTCCTCAAAATATGTTTTTTCATAACTTAAAAAAGAAAGGAACCACAAACTAAGCGCTAAACAACTAGGTGCAAAACTAACAATAAACATGTGTAGCAAAACAACAACAAAGCATCACAGTATAATTCTACCAACAGTTTCATCGTCAAAATTTGATACAGCCACGTGTCGAATATCATATAGATCCAATCCCTGTGCTTCTCCCTTATACAAATTTAAAGCAGTTATATAAAAAAAAAACTGGCGCGCGCGCGTGTGTGTGTGTGGGTGTGTGTGTAAATAACAAAAACTCTAAATACCACGTTCTAAAAAACTTAAGAAATTTCAAATTTTTCTATCAGTTATATCAAACTTTAAAAACAAAATTACTTTAATTTTTTTCCTTACAAAATTTGGAACAAATTATAAACAAACTAAGCACTTATCAACTGGGTGCAAACCAAAAAATAAACCAATGTAGCAAAACAACAAAGCATTGTTGTTCACCTCTACTGACGGTTACATCGTCGTCCAAATTTAATCCAGCTACGTATCGAATAATAATAGGCGACAATAACCAAAGCAACTAAAACAATTTTAATCACATTATAAACAACAAAAAGGTTAACGAGGGTTTATAAAAAACAAACAAAAAAAAACAAGTAAAAACTTTGAAAACTGGCAAATTTAGTTATACACGTAAACTTTCATCAAGGAAGTGAGGCCGGGTGCTCCGGAAGGGTAAGTACCTCCTGTCTCAACAAAATATATTTTAACAAAAATACCTGTTAAATTTTGATGTACAATATGTGCACATTTCAAAAAAATTGATAGCTGAAAAATATAAGCCAAATAGTTGCTAATTAATGAATTTAAAGTTCAAAAACTATAAGAATCCAAATCAACCTAAGGAATGATTTACATGATGGAACAAACCTATGTTTTATACATGTTTAAATAAATTAGGAAGGCTGAAAATTTTCCAATACAGACCATTTTCTGCCAGCACAAAGAACGGACTATTAAGTTAAGGATAAACTCTGAAAGTTTTACTCTACCAGCCGCAGTACCCGTTTACTGGATCTTAATATCTGACAAAAATATCTGCTACATTTTGATGTGCCACACGTTTCGGAAAACCGTTCCTCTTTATTGACTCTAGAGACAGAAAAAGTTGGTAGATAGAAAACATGAGCTGTATAGTTGAAAATTAATGAATTTAAAGTTACAAAATTATAGAAATCCAATTACTTTTGTTTATTTTTTGTTCGAGTGATAATAAACCTTATATATCTAGGCGAAAAGATCTAGGATGATGGTAGAAACCGAAGTGCGTGAAAATACACTGTCCATCGCATGCAATTGTTTTCAACTTGTCCAAGTTCACTCGCATCTAGGGAATAAGAGGATCTGAGATTGAAGAGGAAACTAGCCTTTTACTGGAAATGTAAACACATGGTAGGAACAACTATACAATTCTATCCTTTTGTAGTCGATGAACTAACTAATAATCAAATGCACGGGGTGTGTTATTGGCTGCTTTAGGATTCTAACCATCCTTTTGGAAGTGTGCTTTTGTCTTTCCTCTGTTCAATTCCAAACCTATTACTTGTCAACACATCTTTAATTATTTTCGTAAAACAACTTCCGTTTAGCGAATGCCAAAGATCGGTGATTTCCTCTCTCTTATTAGTAAACATCTATTTCATTAATCTGAAGTTCACTGTTTGCTTCTGAGTTTTAGAAAAGTTTGTTACTTCTATCAAAATATCACATTTTATAACTAAAATAAAATTAAAATTCCGAAAGTTATGTGTAAATGAAGGAATATGGTCATCTGCAAACTGCATAATCCGCTGTGTGAAACAATTCATTCAGTTTTCCATCAATATAAAGAAAACATTAAATTTCTAAAGCATTTTTAAACAACTGAAAAGCGCAAACTTTACAGCTGAAAAAAATAATGCTACGGCGTAGGTATACAATTGATTGTGTCTTTAGTCTCTTATAACTATAAGTGTCTTTTTTCAATCTCAAGAGTTGTACAAGAACTTGTTCTAGTGTAAATTCGTCATAGAGCTAACGTAAACTAACAGCGCGTTACCCTACCATTAAAAGAAACGACGTTGATGCGTTATTTCTGTCAGTTCTATGTATTACAGAAAAACAAAAATAAGATCGAGAGTTTTCTGAAAAATTAAAAATAAAATTACAGACCTGGAACAGACACAAAAATTCATTTGACATTTTTATATAAGGATTTGAGCTCAGTGAATTATAATTTCAAGCAAAATAAACATTTTTGAATTTACATGCGTTTTGATAAAATTAATTTAAACACATTATTGAAATTATCATCAAAATAAACAATGTAATGTCAGATTAATTTGTTCATCAAGTTTCTGCTAATTAGTCAGTGTGAGATTTTGTTCCGGGAACAATTTTCTCGGTGCACATTCTTGATACTGTGACGTATTTCAGATACGAGAATAATGTTCTTGCCCAGAAAATACTTTATATTGCCCATAGCCACCATTGATGTCAATTTGGCATTAAAAATTTGGCCTTATATAGAGAAAGTCCGACAAATCATTTTTCTTAAAGAAAAGGGAGAAATGAATCAATAATCTATACAGGAAAATATAATATTATTTGTTACAACTGTAACCCATTGTAATCTTGTCTGAACAAACTCAATAATAACAATACTGCCTATTAAAATATGCGTTAAGATTTTTTCTCTTGTAACTTTTTCTATTACTTTCATGTAGTCTTTTGTTTTTGTTTTTTTTAAATGCCACTGGTAGTTAAAGAAGTCAGATTAGCAAGACACGAACAATAATATTAATTGTAATAAAGGCAATCATTTTTGTCATAGGATGATGCCACTGATCTCAATTTACCTTATCTTGATGTCTTAAGCAACCTATATAACACAAATACCCGTTAAATTTTGATGTGTCATATGTGCACATTTCGGAAAATCAATCCTCATTATTGACACTAGGGGCCAAAAAGTTTGATAGATCAAAAACATAAGCAAAACAGTTCAAAATTACTGAATCTAAAGTTCCAAAATTATATGAATTCAAATCCAGCTAAGGAATGTTTTGCATGAGGGAACAACCTTAGTTTTAAATATATAATTCTTTTTTTATTTTTTTTAAATCGAGCTTGCATCAAGGCTTATTCATAAGTATTTTTTTTCAATGCGCGTATTTGTAAACCTCTGGATAAAAAATTATGAATTCATCTGACACATAGTATAAAGTTGACATGAAAAGCGAGTTTGATTGTTCATCTTTGACATCATTTACTTATATCGTTTATCATTTTATCTTTTATCGACGATATTTTTGGTATCATTAAAGAACAGTATGGTAAAAACATTAACCAAAGCTTTGGACATCAGTACCACGAAACGTTCCAACGACATTGACTGATGTACTCAGTAACACGCTTTAATCAAAGACCTAGACTAGTTCACTTTGAAACAGTCGAGTGATTCTGTACGCTGTTATTTTAATGTTTCCTGTTTTGGTTTTGGTTCGAATGATCTTCGTTATTTGATAAACACTAAGGAATGTTTTGTAAACTTTGTGGAATGTGTTGTTTTGTTTCGGTTTATGAAATTAAGATTTTTATGTAATGGAAAAAATTCAACTTAAAAATAACAGAGGTGTGATTTTGATGGAAGAAAAAAATATGAGTCAATTTGAAATATTTTCAGTTTATTAGTTTAAATGTTTCTTTTTTATGTGCAATCAATACAATATTGTCTTGAATTTGAAACTTTGTGATACTTAAATAATCTGGCAACAATGATGAAAAATGAGCATAACGTTGTTAATTTAAAAAAGATTATTTTATACTTTAAAGTGTGTATGCACCTTTTGGAAAAAGTTAGATGTCTAAAGACTCGTCGATATTACACCACCAC